>CM031244.1:332153330-332503330 GCA_018340775.1 Taxus wallichiana var. yunnanensis
CCTCAAATTTTGAGGTGTGGAGGAAATAAAAATGATTAAAATCAATTTTCTTCAATTACCCAAGAGGGGAGTTTCATGCGTGTAAAATTTTTCACTTAGGGAGTAATGATGGGATGGGTGGTAGCTTCATTAATGATGATGGAATGAGCTATGCAGGGGAGGTCCTTGATATCATGCCACTCACTATAATTATTTATATGAACACCTACATTAACAAGAGCATTTGCGGCATTATTTCCCTCCCTATACACATGTTGAAACATAATATTAAGACCATTGCAAATCTTAGTAGCTTCATTAATGAAATCACTAATGGTCTTATTGGGTGTTTGGATTCTAGAGAGATTGTTAATGATATTCATAGAATCCCCCTCCATAATGAGATTGTTAACTTTGAGCATCCTAGCCATTTTGATTCCCTAGAGAGCAGCTAGGGCCTCAAAGCAAAGTGATTAGATTACTTACCCATGGGGCCTGCATAAGAAGAAATTAGATGACCCTATTGGTTTCTGATGAGACCACCACCACTTTCGCCCCTAGGTTTCCTTTAGAGGCACCATCGAAGTTTAACTTATGCCAACCATATTTTGGGGGAATCCATTGAACAAGAGATCTGTCAATGTTGGGTAAGGAAATTGAAATCTATTGAACATTAATATTCTAGGCCTTTAAGTATCTCTCCTCTTCTTTAGGATACTGAGATTTTTTGGGGGGTTTAAACTTCAGGATGTTTTCTTTTTGCTGCAACTATAATTTCATTAGAATTCTTTTGATAGCTTTGTTGGTATCTCTAAATATAAGGGAGTTGCATGAGCCTTCCAAATTCTCCAAATAGTATGGGGAAGATGAGACTCCAAATTCTATGAAGCGAGCATGTTTGAAAGGAGGTCATGTCCATTGAATCTAGGCTTGTATAATGTCATCCGGGAAAGACCAAATAATACCAAACCTGTTGAAGATGAGATTCCAAAGAGCACCAACAACTGGGCAGTGCAAAAGGAGATGTTGGATGGTTTCATTATCTTTTTACAAAGTGGTAACATCTATTTGGCATGGTGGATCCCCTTTTGATAAGATTATCAATGGTTAGAATGCCTTTATTCAGAACCATCCATAGAAATTGGTTTATTTTCGGGGTGAGTTCTTTGAACCAAATCTTGCTCCAAGGAAATTTGTAAGTGGATTCATTAAATTGGTTTATTTTTGGGGTGAGTTCTTTGAACCAAATCTTGCTCCAAGGAAATTTGTAAGTGGGTTCATTAACATATAATTGATAACCTGATCTCACCGTGTAGTTGCCATCAAAAGAATGAGACCATATAAATTCATCCTTGGCCTAAATTTGAGTGATTATAATATGTCTGAGAATGTTTTTAGGTCCACTAGAAGATCCTTTTGATCTGGAAGAACAAACTCAAGCTTTATCAATGTAATTTGCCTTACGTATTCGAATATATCCATTGACATGTTGTCTAAGGCTGCAATAAGTTTACTTTTAAGTTGGTCCCAATGCCCTTTTTATTGATTACTAAAATCAGCCCACCTATCATTCCAAAAATTTATGTTTTCCCCAGTACCAAGAATCCATTTACAACCTAAAACAAGGTCTTTTCTTATCTTAACCAGATTGTTCCAAAAGTTTGAACCATTGGGATGAGTAACATTGTTGAAGAAATCTTGCATGTTACCTTGATTTAGATATTTTGCTTTAATAAGGTCTACCCATGGATGTTCCTCCTTTATTAATCTCCATGTCATTTTGATACAAGAGATGTATTCATACTCTTGATCTTTTTATTCAAATACCTCCTATTTTTTTGATTTTGCAAGCCTTATCCCATGCTACCAAGTGAAATTTACTTTTCGTTATGTACCTATCAAAGAATTTTTCTCTAAATTCTCTCAATTTTCTCTGTAATAACCAGAGGAATACATATGTAGTTGATTTCATAGCATATGTTTTACTAAATTTTGATATGGCATTCTTTTCCTACCGACAGAGGTGGGACTTTCTCCTAGACACTTACAAGAAGTATGAGGTAATATATCCTACAAACCTCCGGTGTTCATCAAGAAGGGCCAAAGAAATATGTAGAATTATGTTGGATATGGAGCAAGATTGGGTAGGTATGCGGTTTAGACCACCTATGATACTGGATCTAGTCCCATGATGGAATAATGATCAAGACCAACCAACTTTAAGCTATGAGAAATGGAGGAAAAGAGTGATTGAGTTTTGTGGATACAACAACCCAGAAGTAGAAAGCAATGAGTATAATTTTACTAGGATTGTAGAATCCTTAAATAACAATGGCTAAATCTATAGCAAGAGGACATGTTAATCCATAAAGTTTGGGGAGTGATGAGCCTTTTGAATTCCCATTCCAAACCCCAATTTTGTCATTATCACCTTGTATTGAACTAATATTAGCATTACGTAAATAAAACTTTTGTGTACTTAACAAAACATTTTGTGCATAAATATAAATTAACTTTCATCTTTCATATGCTTCATTAGGTTGATTTATATAAGTGGTTTTTTTGCTAACAAGTGTGAATGGAAGACCTTTCATAAGCCTAGCACAAGACTAGTACAAGCCTAGCACATGAATCACACAACAGAGCACATGACTCATACATCAGAGCACATAACTCACTTAGTTAGCATATGATTTGCACAACTTGTGGAGCACCTAGTCAGCATCAGTTTCATTTGGGACTTAGGATATTTAGGTGACAACTGCCTCTTTGGACATACTGGCCATCTAATTCAACATGAGTAAAGTGGTAGTTATAAATACTCATTTTGTGGAAACCTCCACTATGTGAGGAGCTTGATTACTTGAGTTGTCTCAACTCTAGTGATCTCTAACATTAGTTGAATGTTGTTTAGAAAAACTTTAATTTTATTTAAAAGATAAAGGTGATAAAAAATTCACTTGCAAGATGACACCTTGATTTTATGATTACCAGTTTCACTATCATTCTGATACATATCTATTATGTTAACTACTACGTGTAACTCTTGCATGAATATTTATAATAAAAAGTTCTTTTGAAGGAGAACTTGACTTTGCACAGTATATAAGGCGTATGCATTAGGATTATATATACGAGATTCACCTTTTTGCGAGGAAATAAATGTATTGAAACATTATTGATAAATAAAAAGGGGCATGATTCGAATTCAATTTTGTTTCGTGAGTGATACGCTACAACCGGATCAAAGAGATGGATCGAGGCCACTCCTCCCCAATGTGAAGGGAAGAGTTGTTTATTTCTTGGTTAATCAGCAATTTGATTTCTTTCAAAGCATTACACCATTTGCATTATTTAAATTTTTATCCAATTCCAACATGTTTTAGTTCTTTAAAATTATAGAGTTATATTTTTTTGTTTCATCACGCTTTGATAAATAGGACAAATTTTTAGATATAGTAGTTGTTTATTCATCGGTTAATTTAGTTGCATGCTCAATACAGTTTCAACCAATCTTTGTTTTGAAATAGCCTTAAACATCACCACGGTATTGAAAATTATTGAATGATTAAAGTGTGAGTATCGATGACGCTTCGTCATTTACCATTAGGATTCATTACTATAATGATGTTAGAAACCCATTATGGGTAGTCCACAACTCAAATAAAACCAACCTTGATAGTCGTTATATTTCTTCTTTAACCAATAAGGCAACGCGAGGTACATTTAATTTTTTTGTTGGACGAGTTTGGCACCCTTGTGGAGTACTGGTGTTATGCTTGACCATTAAAGGTTTAATTTGTATATGTCATTGAAATATTATGTAAAGATATGATGAAAATCTTTAAGAACTTGTTGGATATTGTCCTTTTGAGTACCACTAAGAAATGTGGCCAAAAGGACCAAACTAGGGTCATATGTGGTGTTGAAGTTATATGACATGGTCTCTTCATTAAGTAGCGTAGATTGGTCCTCAACGTATGGTTATTTTGGTATAGTGTTAGGTTTATATGATTCAATATTACCATGGTCACTTTTGCCAAAGTAAGCGGTGTTGTGCATGACATGGGAAATTGTTTTTATGAAATTTGGAAGGAAGATGTTCATAATCCCCCTTGTATTTTAAAAGGGCATCATCATTGAGAAATCCATCAAAATTTCAGTAATTTAGGAGAGACAATATTGTTAATAAGGTGTGGTTTGACCACCAAGAGCTTGGGCGAAGAAGCAATACACACCTCATGGAGACATTTGGTAGGAAGAAAGCACATGTTGAAAGAAAGGTATTGGGGATGGTGGGGATCATAGCCAATTACATCCTTATCAACATATTTGGGAAGGGAATTTGGCTCACGAATACCTTTGTCGTACCTTCCAAGATCATGCCCAAAATAGCCATGTTTCAGAAAGCAAATAACAATAACCTTTACCATATGTATTGTAGTGATGGTATGCTTTTTGGGCCTAATAACGGGGTAGGTGGGATCTCATACTCAATACTATTATAGAATATAAAAGGGATGGATCGGACAAAATATCATATGTAATACATGTAGACACCTAAAATGTCTACATGACTAATTAACATTAATCATGCCCCGCATTTTAGCTTTATCCGCTACCAATCCATTTTAATCTATTTTAATCCATCATTATTATTCATACATCAACCATATAATAATTAATCATAAGATTAATTATTATTATTAATCGTTTTACTAGCATTCATCATTCATCATTTATCATTAATCCTTTTATTTCATCTAATATCTCATTTTCATCCTTAATCCCTTTTATTTCATTATTATATCATATTATCCTATTTAATTCTCCATTAACATTTTATAGGAATTTAATATTCCTACATCTCACCTACCACCTACTCTACACATCCCTACACCTAGCCTTTCCATCAAATCACATCCCTAATCATCATTTATTAACCTAATCTAATCTTAATCATGTGCACATCCACACCTCTAAATCTAGAAGCTTCTCTATCTTTCCCTCTCATTTTTAAATATTCAAATATTCTACTATCTTCTATTGAATTAAAAAGTAAATAAAATCTCCACGTAAAATCTAGAATTTTCTACAATCTAGAAAATTCCCATCTCTCATCCAATTTCAACCATTGATTCAAATCCACCATGGCAAGATCTTAGCCATTGAATTTTCCACTCACAAACTATAAATTTGCACTCTCATCCTCCATGGGAGCAAGTTATTTTGGATGTCATCATATTCTACTTGATTTTTGATCATCATGAATCCTCAACCAATCTCCATCAATCAATCAATCTTCAAGCAATCATCCACAAGCAAGAATCAATCAAACAAAGGGGATGCATTGTCCAAGTTCATCCACATCAAAAATATGAAGCAATCAATCATCCTCAAGCACATCCAACCATCAAGGAAGGATAATTGCATGTTAGACGGTAAGTGCAGGTATTGTTCCTCTTCCTTTCATCTTTGCTTGATCTGAGGTAGTTGATTTGTTGAGTTTGCATGTTGCATTTGAATTGGTTTCATATTCATTTTATTTGTGCATGCTAACTTGATTTTCCTCTACATTTTTGGAGACCACCATGGGGCTTATCCCTCACTTTCTTTGTTGTTTTCAACTCTATTTTATCCCTAGAACGAGTTGTTAAAGTTTCAAGATATTTCACTTTTGTTTACCCTTCAAATTTTGAGTTTTTGAGCTCAAAATCCATTTCCAACTTGAAACAACGCAAATGTGACTTGTTTCAATGCTTTTGTTTTGCTCTTTTGTTGCATAACTTCCAAGAGCCATAACTTTTGACCCCAAACTTGAAACGACTCTTTTTTTCCCGGAAAGGTATTGAAAATATCTATGCAATGAAAGTGTTAATTTAGAATTTTATTGTATAATTTATTTATGGTTTTAATTTTACTAAATCTTGTCATTTTAACTACACTTTGAGTTATATTTTCTTGTTCCAAACTACTAACACTTTGTGTGCAGCTTCCTATGCTTACCAAAGATTAAAAAATCAATCTAAAACTACTAATCCTTTTTTTTTTGTAGCACGTTTATCCAAGAATTGGGGTTATTTTCCAAACTACTAATCCACTTTTTTGCAGGGCCTCCTCTTGAAGACCCCTTTTGCATTTTTTTAATCATCTTTTTATCATTTAAAAATTAAAAATCTTCATATTATCTTGCATCTTTCATTTCTTGCATCTTTTGCATGTTTGCTTGTTAAACCCGAAGGTTGGATTTGTGTATGCTCTCCTCTCGCATCCTTGGACGATCTTGAGGATCAAAATTGGTCCACCTTCTTCCCTTTTTCATTTTTAGGGGCAACATGACATGGATTTCATCACCACGCACTTGTCATAGTCCTAGGGGTCTCATGACTGTGGGATTCATCTCCATGCACGTAGACACACCCCATGTTCCAGTGGGGTATATAAATCCTTGGAGAGTTGTCATTATTGGCTAAGCACTTTCTTATTTTAAGAGCAACATGAAGTGAGGGGCTTCCACATCCCAACACCCAGGCCTTAGATAACATCCTTGCAACACATGGATTTAGGCCTCACGTACCGAAAGGTATATAGAGGACTCCCTTAACAAGCCTTGTTTATCCTAGCATAGGTAGCCTTCAGCTATAATAAAGCTATAGTGTAGGGTATGGAGCCATGGAAGATTACTGACTAGTTGATCACACATCGACATAAAGGTGGGCCAACTCAATGAGCGTCATTGTCATGTGTGGTATTGAAAGCGGGCTATAGCTTGTGTTGCACACCCACTTGACTAGCTAGGTTGTGTGTTACATGTGTGTTTCTTTCTTACATATCATTTTGACCACACATTAATCAACCAATCAAACATAATCCATCCATCTAATTACCCCAATCTTATCCCTTTCCTAATCCATCCCATCCACATCTAATCCCTCCATATTAGTCCTATCCTACCTACATCCTATCCATACCCAATCCTATTCCTAAATCTTATCTAAACCCCCATCCTCATCATGGCTCCCATCAAAGTCAAATCCCCCACCCATCAACCTTTACCTTCCCACTTTGATCAAAACATCCCTATTACTATCCAATCTTTAAAAAACCAAATTATGACACTCACATCCTCTATCCAACAATCTCCTAACCCATCCCAAGTTGATCCCACCATCCTCACAACCATCCAAAATATTAACCAACAAATTCTTGACCTCCAATCACACCTTAGCCAAACATCTTCTCAACCATCCTCCCTCACATCCACTTATGATAGTGAGGACCTTATTGACATCGACCAAGATGATCCCCCATCCACACAACCAATCACACCCAATCCTACATCCACATCATCCAACATCCCTAACCATCCTCCTTCCCTCACATGCAACTGATTACCTCGATTTTGATCAACTCCAATCATCCCCTTCCACTAATAAAGATCTCATTTTCAAACTTTTCCAAACCTTAACCAACTATGATTCATCCACCACATCCACTTCCAAATCAAAATCTAAATAAAAATCTAAATCAAAACCCAAACCTAAATATCCCAAATCACCACCACCACCTAATGACCTTCTTTTACAATTTGCTAACCTATTATCCGAGCCTAATCCTTCATCACTACTATCACCCCTAAATTCCCCATCAACCAATCTAATCCCCAACTCCCTCCCATCAAAACATATCATAACGTACCTTATACATACCCATCCACATCCAATCAAGATCAAACCAAACCACAATCCTTATCCCCTACATCACACCTTAGTCCTAAATCCTCATCATCCTCATCATCCAACCTCATCCCATGGACTTTCTCCTAGATAGTCCCAAGTCCCCTCCTCTAACATCTACTTTGGCTCCTAAGCCTCCATCACTTACATCTAACCCCATCCAATCAAGTGTGACTCCTAAGTCACCCACATCCTCTTCATCCCCTAATCCTACTTCATCCAACATGGCCCCATACCACCTTTACCCTCTCCATCCACATCTAATAAATCTACCAATCACCAATCCAATCCCAAGCCATCAATGTAACTCCTAATTCCCCCATCCCCCAATCATATACCACCCAATGTGACTCCTAAGTCACCTCAATCTCCCAAATCCGATATGGTTTCCACACCACCCCCTCTACCTCAACTCAACCAACATCACCTAACTTCAAATCATCTCCCTCATCAACATCTACCTCTCTTAAATCCAACCAATTTAACCTATCATCTTCATCCACATCTACCTTATCCACTCATCCCAAATCAAACCATCTAATCCTACACAAACTAACCCTACACCATCCACCTCTCCCAAATCAAATCCCAAGCCAAAATCCACTACCAATCCAAAACCAAACCAATCTCCTAAAGCCCCCAAGGCTAATCTTCCATCAAATCCCAACCATATAATCCACATCTTAAACCTACATCCAAATCCAATCAATCCTCTCCTATCCTACCCACTCCTACACATATCCTACCTAACCCACCCTTATTACCCACACCATCTCTCTTACCAACCCCAATCACCTTCGCCTCCTTAGGTGAATCCTTGACTACCATCTTCCATCATTTAAAAAACTTCAACATGATCATCCATCCCCCATCAAATCACGTGATCAAAACCTTCCCAAACCATCTTGGTATAGGGACCATTATTATTGTGACTTCCATTACACTCATGGACATTTGACCAATCATTGCATGCAATTTAGGTCTTATGTCCAAAACCTCATTAACCAAGGAATTCTTATCCTTGTACCTCTCTATCCACCACCTTTCCATCCTAACCCTATCTCTAACCATCAACCACCATCTAAACCCCATTCTAAGTCCAAACATCATTGGCCATCCAAATCTAATCACCAATCCAAACATCCCTCATTGACCAAAAATCAAAACTCTAATCATCAATCAAAACATCCTTCATCACAAAAACAGAAGCAAAACTCCCCCATCCTTTGTTAAAGCATGCCTCTTCACGGATGAAAAATTACAAACATCCCCAATCTAATGGTGACCACACACACCTCATCCTCCCCATCCACTTCTACCCTATAGCCAACAATATGTTCGCTAATATGAAACATTGTGGTAAAGGCTTAGGTATTCATGAACAAGGCATCCCATCCATCCAACTTGATCCTACCATTTCTCTTGATCCTCCCATCCATCCATCTACCAATCCCCAATCCTCTAATCCCAAACACCTAAAATCAGATTGAGCATTTTGGTTGTCCTTTGCACATGGATGTTCTTTCCTCATCCCTCCATCCTCATTCCAATCTAATCCATCTTCACCAATACTTAATTTACTTAATAACACATGATGTAATTTATTAGTACCTATTACACTTGTGTGACCTCGGTCTATCCTTACTATCAACATCCAAGAACAATCATATCTTAGAGATTCAATCACGTAATCACGCATTTTAATTAACTTGTGGTGAAGACCCTTGGGTGCATTTTATGACACTCTATCCAATGTCATCACTACACTCATCTCCATCCCCCCATTTATCCACTTGTGATTCTTAACCCCTAGAGGTCTTAAGAGAGTGGATCATAAAAAATCTAAATTTCAAAAAAAAAAGAAAAATCATATCAAAATCAAAAATATCCACCTCAAGATTCTCTTTAGGGGTGTTTTTAGCAACTCTATTGAGGCTATGGACACCTGGTTGGCGGTAGAGAGTAATGTTGTAACAAGAATCGAAGTATCTCTGTCGGGGCTATGGACATCTCGGCATTGACAAGTGAGAAATGCATGGCTCAACCTTCCGTTCACCTTCCATCAACCTACTTGACTTAATCACTCCCTATACATTGGCTAGTTTGTCTTCACATACTACCCATTAAGTCTTCACTTCAAGCGGTAATTAACTATCACAATTGCACACACTTCATCTCGAAGAGGCATCATGCTTGTATGTTGCCAAGTATGGCTTAGACCTTGGTCACACTCTTGTTTTAGTCCCACTTTTATTTTACAACATGTGCCTTTAAGATCATCTTTTGTTCATCATCCATTCTAAAACATACGTCCTTTGCATCCATCATTTATGGGAAATCAATGATATTATTGCTTTATTTTTCCACCCTTTTGCTTCCCCCCTTCCTTCCTTTAACCCGTCATCATTATGACTATGGGAAAATTTAAAATCTGTTGGGGCACCATCCCTTAATTTTTCCTCACACTTGGAGGTACACCACACCTATCGCTCAACCCCCATAGCTAGGGGCATATCTTATCACCCCCATCACACAACCAATCCCTATCCCAAATCAATCCTCATCCACATCCCTATCCTATCAAACCTATCCCATTTTCCTCAAATCCTCATCCATCATCCCACCCTTGGGGGCCTATCTTATCCAATCATCTCATATCCTACCTTCTACATTATCACATCTTTCACCCTATCAAACTTCCCTTTACCCCACATCCCTTATCCTATCCAAAATCATCCCTTTATCCCTAATCCCTATCCACATCTACCTTGGGACTTATAGGATAAATTCACCTCCTTTCAACCCCACCCATCCCTATCACATCTTCATCCCACCACATCTAAACTATCTTAAAATCCCAAAAAACAAAAAAATATTTAAAATCCATAAAAATCAACACACATAAAATCTTAAACACTTTTGCATGCATTTGTGTGTGTGTGTTCTTGTTCACTTGTTTATCTTTTTCTTGCATTTGCATCATATTTTGGCTAATGATATGAGGCCACTTTTTTTCTTTTTTTAGCACTTGGATGATGATACGAGGCCACCTTTTATTTTATCTTTCTAGAGGTCCAATGATATGAGGACCCTATTTTTACATCAATATGTCCGATGTTATGAGGACAGGGGCATCTAGCGATTAAAACACCATGGTCTTTATACCATTGGTGCATCTTTCTCTATGCCACATCTTAATAAAATTGTTAATGATGATAATTGTGGGAACTTTACGATAACACCACCCCTTTACATCATCACTTAGCCCAATCATCATCACCTTATCTAACCAACCTTTCATCAATCAAATCTTATTCATCCAATCAATATATCCAACATTTTCAATCAATCCTATCAAGTCCTATCATCCAAACATCTTCACATCCAACATCCAACATCCAAAATCAAAATCCTTACCCCTTGACTGGGGCATCCCAAATCCAAATTATCAAAATCCAACATCCAACATCAACAACATCATCAATCCAAAATCTTGTGATCAACATCATCCAAATCCTATGATCCAACAACATCCAAACATCCAATATCCAAACATCCAAAACATCAACCCCTTTACTAGGGCATCCAATATCAAACATCCAAAACCTCACCCCCTTTACTGGGTAATCCAAAATCAAAACATCATGCACCTTTGTTATATATCGATGACTGGGGCCTCCTATAGTTAACATCCTCTTGTCTTCAAATTCTTCTTTGAATGATCATTGTTATGTAATAATTCTTCAAAGAGGGGAAAAATATAGAAACCTAAAATGTCTACATGACTAATTAACATTAATCATGCCCCACATTTTAGCTTTATCCACTACCAATCCATTTTAATCTATTTTAATCCATCATTATTATTCATACATCAACCATATAATAATTAATCGTAAGATTAATTATTATTATTAATCCATTTTACCATCATTCATCATTTATCATTTATCATTAATCCTTTTATTTCATCTAATATCCCATTTTCATCCTTAATCCCTTTTATTTCATTATTATATCATATTATCCTATTTAATTCTTCATTAAAATTTTATAGGAATTTAATATTCCTACATCTCACCTACCACCTACTCTACACATCCCTACACCTAGCCTTTCCATAAAATCACATCCCTAATCATCATTTATCAACCTAATCTAATCCTAATCATGTGCACATCCTCACCTCTAAATCTACAAGCTTCTTTATATTTCCTCTCATTTTTAAATATTCAAATATTCTACACTCTTATTGAATTAAAAAGTAAATAAAATCTCCACACAAAATCTAGAATTTTCTACAATCTAGAAAATTATCCTCTCTCATCAATTTCAACCATTGATTCAAATCCACCATGGCAAGATCTTAGCCATTGAATTTTCCACTCACAAACTATAAATTTGCACTCTCATCCTCCAAGGAAGCAAGTTCTTTTGGGAGGTCATCATCTTGCTACTTGATTTTTGATCATCAATCATCCTCAACCAATCTCCATCAATCAAACAATCATCCAATCATCCAAGAATCAATCAAGCAAAGGGGAGGTATGCTAAAAACATTCACGTCAAAAATCTAAAGCAATCAATCATCCACAAGGACATCTAACCATCAAGGAAGGAAAATTGCATGTTAGATGGTAAGTGCAGGTATTGTTCCTCTTTCTTTCATCTTTGCTTGATCTGAGGTAGCTGATTTGTTGAATTTTCATGTTGTATTTGAATTGGTTTCATCTTCATTTTATTTGTGCATGCTAACTTGATTTTTCCTCTATAACACCATTGTACAAATACTTAACCCGTGCATGTAGAGTAGAGGGTACAATGTGCATGACATGTAAACAAGGTCAACCTAGAAGAATATTATAATTGAGGTTATTGAGCAAGACTTGACATACAACATTAATAATGCAAAACCCTATTATAATTAGAAGAGTGGTCTTCCCAGTACCCACTTAGGTGTATTGTCAAACCCAAAAATACATAGGCCAGAGGTAGTTAAATCTTTAACATAAATTCCTATTTGATGTAGAAAATAAATATTACAAATGTTGAGGACAAAGACATTATCAACAAGAGCATGTTTTACTAATACATTAATTTTTTTACTTGAATGTAGACATAAAATCATGCACTATGTATAATTATCTAGTCCTTATTACATATTACTATTCATATGATTCCTAAGTAAGAAAATTATTAATTAACCCATGTCTTTAGCCACCTTTATTTGTTTTGAGTTGTTGCTTTCAATCTTGCATCCTTACTTGCTTAGTCTTCCTTTTTCATCTTTGACATGTATTATCTTAGACATCGGCGCCCAACCAAGACGGTAGTGCTTTAGGCGGTCCTATCCCCTCAGGCGCCCCTACCCTCTTTGTACTTTACTTACACTTTTTGGATCCTTTCTAGCCGTTTGAGCATCTTATATTTTTGATAGTCAACCTTTTTCGTGGTTAATTACGAAATTAAAACAAGGGAATCGAATAAATATAAAGTTATGTGATCATAATAAAGGACCAAGAACTAAGCACTATCTATCACCACCGAAGTTTATATCCATTAAGGCATCTAAGAGCTCCATTACATCCATCTAGCTCCATCACAAGGAACACAAGGGCTAGTTTTCTCGTCGCATCACACTTCATAGGAGGGAAGTTCATTCTATTCCATGCACACATTTACTACATTCTACATCTAGCTACTTGTTCACTATTCCAAGTGCGATGCACACAAGAAGCAACCTAGGGCACAATTCTACACACACACATAACTACATTGGGTCTAATATGTAGTGCAACGCTCAATTGTAAGTCCACCATTATGGTATCTCGAGGACAATCCACCCATCATTTTGGATCTTTCTTTTTTAAGATTTGATGTCTATTTGATGCTTTTGTAGGTGGATATTTCGGTGTAAGTTTACAACGACCTCAAAGATATTGGTGTGACCTTAGAGCGACCAAAGGCAAGCATCAACAAACATCTTACGACCCTAAAAATTGAGGTTTTGAGAATTTTTGCAGACCCAGGCACTCAAAAATAGGCCTAGGGCACCCACAGATGCCCTTGTCCCTCTCTAGGTGCCCCCTGTCCAACCTCTTTCTCTAGATCTACAATTTTCGAGCTCCGGTGTTATAGCCAATGCTTTACATTTCTCTATTTTCTTGCTCTATGCACTTTCCAGAACTCGACCAAATTAGCTAAGGCTTCTTACCCTTCTTTGCACATTAGGGTTTCATTATTTATTGCTTAGTTTACTTGGGTTTATTTTATGTATTTCATTGTTATTCACTTAATACTACAATATTATATAGATTACACTCTTATTTTACATTTTAGCTTAATCATTTTGGTGAACCCCACTCATGATCGATCTTTTGGATCCTTCTTTGGCATATCATCTTCTCTATCATGGCTCCTAAAATTCCTCAAATTTCTTAGTATGATTTAATTCAAATGCATCCTAATTTCCAAGTTGTTCTGAAAAAATGCCTAGACACCATGTATCTCCTAGAGATATTCTCATACATCAAGTGAGTGATATTTTAGATTGCATATCTGATGACCCTAGTCTTTTTGATCCTCCATCTAATCAATCTATGTTTGACTCAATTCAAGCTTTGAATTCTTTATTTCAAGACAAATTTCAGGCTATGGAATCCATTATTACATCCCTCAAATATGAAATTCAACATCTTAAGGACACTTCTCAGGCTCATGTTTGTTCTCCTTCTATGTCTCATATTCATTCTATGTCTTCTACATGTGCTCATATTAGTGAGCCTCAAGTCTTGCTATTATCGGAGCCTCTCACATTTGATTGCAATGATAAGATAAATGATATTCTTATTCGGCTCCTTAGTCATCAATTAATCACTTTACCATCTACTCATGGCTATCCTCCTTATCGCTTTTAAAATATTAGGGTCATCCATATTGCAATTTTCATCGAATCAATGGACATAATGAAAATGATTGCTATGCTTTACAATGAAAAATCAAACATCTTGAACATCAAGGTTTTATCTCATTCATTGTGCAACATCATGTTACATCGTCAACTCCAATTATTACATCTTAATGGATTCCTAAATCTGATTCATCTATGTATAGTGAACACCACCCTATCACCTCTAGTGTGCCTCCTACGACCAATCAAGTACCACCTAGTCAACCTAATCAAACTAAACAACCTCCTCGTAAATTTGGTCTCACTCCTTCTCTACTCAAGTTATCCACGACATTGCCAAGTCAAACTGAGCAATCACCTCTCAAGGTTCATTATCCATCACCTCCTCCTGTTAAGTCATCTACATTATTACCAAGTCAATCTAAGCCACCTCCTCTAAAGCTCAATTCAACCTGGCCTCCACTCAAGTCTTCCACAACGTCATCAAATGAGCCACCATTGTGCAAGGTCCCTCCCCAATCTCCACTTCTGCATCCAATCAATTTTGTCAAGGAAACTACTCCTTACATTGATCCACTTAGCATCATCAACTAGATCTCTATCGCTTACAAACATGGGGCATCACACTTATTCCACCTCCCTCTAGCATAAAAACGTATTATTCTCAACATCTTTAATCTAGTCTATGATATACATTGTGCACATCTTGATACACGAACGTATCGCCATTACTCGATGAGGTAATCTTGTGCTTTGGTTTACACTTGTTGTTGAGGGCATATTATACACACAAACCTCACACACCATGCATATTACATATTACACATTACAAATTACACAACCTCACACGTCCTACACATCTATACATACACATCATTTTCCTCTTACATCTACTTTGCATTATTTGCATTTTATACCTTGTACATTTATACATTGTACACCATACACTATTGTACATTTTACATCACAAGCGTTTCTCCCTCCCACACTTATATAATCTACACATCTTGCATTATATACTACAGATTTTACATTTACACATTACATGCTTTACATGCCACATGACATTTTCTCACCCCACGTCTACTACACATATTACACATTTTACTCATCTACTTCTACACGTTGCACTCACTACCCAATGACACACTCTAGTCTCACGGTCCATACTAGAATGTTGAGGGTATACATCTCAAATGGACCTTGTCACACTCACATGTTCAATCATCCAATTTTTTTCCTAGTTAGTACTTTATTCACTCATCTAGTGATATACGTTTTATGTTAAATCATCACTTCTTTTAGCATCATTTCATGATATCGTTGTAGGCTAAATCATCACTTCTTCTAGCATCACTTCGTGATATGCGTTGTAGTATAAATCATCACTTCTTCTAGCATCATTTCATGATATACGATGTAGGCTAAATCATCACTTCTTCTAACATTTTTTCGTGATATACACTTTAGGATAAATCATCACTTCTTCTAGTATCTTTTCATGATATACACTTTAGGCTAAATCCTCACCTCATCCCTATGTCATATTCAATATGATATATACATAATCATTATACACTCACCACACCACGCTTAATTCATTAACTGTTTCTATCTGAGAACACATCACTCAAACCATTTCCCGATGACACACTCTCATTTATGGTTCATTCTTGACTACTGAGGGGGCATAAACAAATGAACCTCACTATATGCAATTACATTCAAACTCACTCGGGGCATGCGTGGCTCTATCACATTCACTTTGCATTCTATTCCATTCCATCCACCCATAACATATTGCATATCTTGGTTACATTTACTTGTTACATGTTCATTTTATTACACATGTTAGATAGATATATTGTATGTCATTATCTTTGTCATACACACATGCACGTTCACTTGCCTTTCTAGTTGTGATCGCATATTATACAGATCCATTACACGCAATATGGATGCTTGGCATATAGTACATTACCGAGTCCTATAACGGCTCACGGGGTATCTACTTACGTACACCACCGGTGTTATTGTTTCATTTTGTTACATAACATACTACTTTATCGAATTATACACGTTTTGACATAATTTTTATCTCTCAACATTTGTTTTACATGACTATTTGCTTCCATTGGTTGTTTGATACATTGTTTGCATTTGCTTGTCATTGTTTGTAGACTTTGTCCTATGTCTTACTTATTCTTTGATTACTTACGGCCATTACGGCCTTGATTTTCTTGCGATATCATGAGTGATGCCCCATGTTTGTAACCCACTTTTCGTGGTATACATTGTCTTCTTGTGTGTTTACTTAGCTTACACATTATCTGTTTAGCTTACATTTTATCTTATACATGCATGTTTATCTTTGCTTGTACTAACACTTGTTTTCCTAGCCACTTTTTGCGTGTGCCTTGGTTTCTACCAAGCACACCCCCTATAGGGCACACGATTCGACACAATAGTTGGTCCTCCTTTGGACCACATACTCCTTTAGCAATGTTACATGCAACCCAAATGAGGGGAGCATCATTTGGGTGAATCAATCACCACATACTGATTTATATACAACATAATACTAGTACATCAAACTTTCGGGGCTCGAAATTAGACTTGGGTCCATGACATAACGAGCCTTCTTGGATGCATGTAACTAGGGGGAAATATAGTACAATTTGCAGTTTTGGGGCTCGAGTCAAACTTGGGTCCATGACACAATGACCTTTCTGGATGCCTGTAACGGGGGAATATCACACAACGATTGGTAGTTCAACATAGTTTACATAAGTCCATACACATTGGCTTTTACATGGCATATGGTCCTTAGCACATCTATTTATACACACCATCTACAGTGGTGTTTTATATTACAGGAATCAATAAAAGGTTAGAGGATGACACCAGATAGTTCTCCCTACACTTCTTCCATTTCACTAGTGTGAGATTGCCCGAAAAACTTGCGCATTGACATCATCTACAAGATCCTTTCTACACTCTTTCCTCATCACGGATTAGGTGCACATGTTCCTTTTTCACATTTTTGTATTTTTACACACCTCTTCACATAATTTTTATACATATACATGCGTATTTGACTACTTTTTGACTTCTCTTACAAGTCTGTCATGCATATGGGAAGTGGTAGTCAACATCATCATCATCAACACAACACCAAAAACATCTACATCGAAAAAAAGTACATCTTGACATCTACACATACATTTGTGCCCTCGGTTCATTTTCTTCACTTTTTGCACTTTCTCCTCATTAGCATCCACACTTCACATTTTTTATCACTCCACGCTTTGTCTAGTCCTTGGAACGCTTTCGCCATCAATTTATATGGTCATCAAATATGCATCTTTATCTACTTTATGTTATCGAGTGTTCTGTTCACCAACATAAAGTAGGGGTAAATATAGACATAAAATCACACAATTTGGGTAATTATCTAGTGCTAATTACATACTACTATTCATATGATTCCTAAGTAAGAAAATTATTTGTAGACACCTATAATTTGGTCTACATTATCTTATTACTAAGATCATACTAACTATCCTAGTCTCGTGTTAATTTACTACACTACGCTAGTAAAATACCCTTTTTAACCCCTTCTAAACACCCTAGATCTACTAATCCCTCTCTAACCAGCTTCTATAAGTTTGTTTCCTTTAATTAACCTTGTTTAGGTTAATTAACCCTCTTATTGACTTTCTAAAGAGAATTTGAATTTCTAAACAAATATCTTACCTTTCCAAATAGCCACTTAGCTTCCTAAAATCCTGTTCACACCTCCAAATAGGTTTTTCTAAAAATCAACTTTTTGACTCCTTTTAGTCCCACATGCATCCAAAACATCCTTTTCTCAAATCCAAAAACTATAAATAGAGGGATACCCCTCCCACCTTTTCCTAATAACTCTCTCTCTCTCTCTCTCATTTCTGATTTAGGTCATGCTTAAGTCTTTTAGAGTCATTTCATATTTTATTTGAGTTATTTACTTGTTATTTGCTAATCCTTTTAAAGATTTAGGTAAATGGGAGAATCCATTAATGGTGAATCTGTCATTCTTAAGCTTTTGAAACATTGATAAACACAAAACCGATTGTTAGAGCTTTAATAGGTTCACTCATAGATATATTTCATAGAGTAGAGAACTAATATAGTCACGTTTAGAGGTTGATTGTTTGTTTAAAGCTTTATATATGCATTCAAATAGGTATCTTTCTTGTTTATCTCTAATCGATGGTGATTTGAGTTGTTTGTTCCAAATATTTTGGGGTTTCTTTAGAGATTATTACCCCATCTTCATAACTTTAAGAAAATTTTCATTGCACACAATATTAATTAACCCATGTATTTGGCCACCTTTCTTTGCTTTCAGTTGTTGCTTTCAATCTTGCATCCTTACACTTGCTCGGTCTACCTTTATACTCTTCGACATTTGTCATTCTGGACACCAGCGCCCGGCCGGGATAGTAATGTCGGATGTTCCTATCCCCTTTGGGTGCCCCCTGTCCTCTTGTAATTTACTTATACTTTTTGGGTCCTTTCTAGCCATTTGAGCATCTTATCTTTTTGATAGTTGACCTTTTCGGGGTTAATTATGAAATTCAAACAAGGGAATCATATAAATATAAAGTTATGTGATCATAATAAAGGACCAAACATTAAGCACTATTTATCACCACCTAAGGTTACATCTATTAATGTATCTAAGAGCTCCATTGCATCCATCTAGCTCCATCACAAGGGACACAAGGGTTGGTTTTCTACATCACACTTCATATGAGGGAAGTTCATTCTATTCCATAACACATTTACTACATTCTACATCTAACTACTTGCTCACTATTCCAAGTGAAACTTGCATAAGAGTAACCTAGGGTACACTTTTGCACACACTAACACACAAAACTACATTGGAGTCGAGATGCGGTCACGATGCTCGGTTGTAAGTCCACCATTATGATGGATGAGGATAGTTCGACCCCTCATTTTGCATCTTTCTTTTTTAGGATTTGATGTCTATTTGAGGGTTTTGCAAGTGCATATTTCATTGCAGGTTTACAACAACCTCGGTGATCTTGGTGCGACCTCGAGTGAACAAAGGTGAGTATCATCAAACATCTTGCGACCTTGAAAATTTTGTTTTCGAGCATTTACGCAAACTTGAGTGCCTGAGAAGCAGGACTAAGGCACCCATGGGCGCCCTGTCCCTCTCCAGCAAGCGATCAACCTCCTTCTCTAGATCTGTAATTTTTGAGCTCCGATGTGATGGTCATTGCTTCCCATTTCTATGTTTTCCAACTCGTGCACTTTTCGAACTCAATGAAATCGGCTAAATCTTCTTACCCTTCTTTGTACATTAGGGTTTCATTATTTATTGCTTAGTTTTCTCGGGTGTATTTTCTATATTTCATTGTTATTCACTTATTGCTGCAATAACATATAGATTACGCATATATTTCATATTTAACTTAATCATTAAATATATAATGGAGGAGCATTATCAATTGATAACAATTTGAGAAGGAATATTTGTTGGTGTGAAAGTAATATGTTCTCGCATTCATGACAAGACCAACTAATATTCGGGATGAGATATAGGCAATGGAAGTATTCGAATGGAAGCAGTATCCTTGTGGGTGGTTGTGAGAGTTTGCATGCATATAGGATGAGTTTCAAGATATGATAACAAAGAGGTATCCATTAAAAATAACAATGAAGCGAGATGTTAGGAATGTGTAAAATGAAAGAAAACACTTAAGGGATCCTGAAGCAAATAAGGGTTCGACGCATGTCGGTCTCACCAAATGATTTAACCTAAATTAGATAATATCTCGAGGGGTGATAACCGATGGTAGATTATCCTAATCAATAAGTTTCCAATGCTAATTGCAGCAATTTCATGAATAGCCATTAAGTAATGATAAACAATGATGAATAACAATTTAGATAAAACACTTACTGATAAGAGAGAGAAGACAACTTAGGTGATATCTTACTTTGTATGATGATGCGGGTTGGTTAATGACTAAAATAGGCTAGAAATGACATGACAAAGCCTCCCTATTACGATTGTATGTTGAACTACTAAACAAACCAAGGTGGGTGGCATGGCCAAAAATGTACCCCTCTTTATGGCCCTTTCCATACACGCATGTCCCTTTAAATCATCTGCTCCTAATACTTTATGTGTTTGTTTCTTGTTGTAATGAAATTACTTGTATAATTTAGATTATGAACAACAATAGACACCAAATAACACAATATTTCAGAATAATGATCTCAATATGCAATTAGAATAGCTTCGCCACTTCGAGAGGGCAACCTCTAAACCATATAATAAGACTCAAATGCTCAAATGATAATGAAATCGCCTACAATCTCCTATATATACTATTCATATGATATGGCCATCACCAAGGCTGACCTATTAAGCATGAGAAAGTATAAATGATATAATAAAATGATAAGGTAAGCCACAAGTCGGTTACTCATATCCTAATACAAGCAATAGGTTAAGGGTGTAGCATGCCCTTCCCCTTCAAACCAACGTTGTCCTCAACATTGAATAATCTTGGATGTTGCTGCAGAAAACCTTCATCCTCCCAGGTTGCATCTTCTATGCTCAGATTCTTCCACTTGATCAGATATTCCTTAATGTCTCTGGTTCTCAGCCTCTTAGTACATGTTTGTAGAATCTTCTCTGGCTCCAAAATGATTCTTCCTTCCTCGTCAAGTTTTGATATCTTTGTCTGGGCTTCAAATTTCTATCCAATAACCTTCTTCAGGCATGAAACATGGAATATTGGGTGTATGTGTGAAGATGGAGGCAACTCTAGTTTATAAGCAACACTACCAATTTTCTGTAGAACCTAATAAGGGCCATAATATTTAGGAGCAATTTTGTTGTCCTTTTTTATTGCTTTAGGGACATCTGTTTGTAAGGTTGGAGACGTACAAAAAACCAGTCACCAATTTCAAAATGTCTTTCACTATGGCTTTTATCTTCTTGTTGTTTCATCCTATTTTGTGCTAATGTTAAATTCTCCTTCAAAGTAGCCAAAATGTTGTTGATGTTGAATGTGTTCCTCAACATCTCGACCTTAGTTTACACCCTCAAAAAGGAAGTGATAAAGGTGGATGGTAACCATATAATGCTAAAAATGAGGTCATTTTAGAAGATGTATGAAAAGATGTGTTACACCACCATTCTGCAAGTGGTAGCCATTTAATCCACCTTTCCTACTTATCGATACAAAAAACGTAGATACCCCTCTAAGCATTTGTTGACCACTTCCATTTGCCCATCAGTTTGAGGATGATAAGATGAACTATGGGCTAGTTGAGTACCCAAACATGAAAATAATTCCGTCCAAAAATTACTTGTGAAAATAGGATCACGATCACTTACAATTATCTTTGGGGTTCCATGTAGCCTTTGAAATGTCTCCAAAATATATATGTGATCATGACGACTACAAATGGATGTGATAGGGAAAAAAATGGGCATATTTTATGAGCCTATCCACAATCACGAAAATAACATTCTTACCCTTTGAACAAGGCAATCCGGTGATGAAATCCATGGAGATCTCCTCCCATCTTTGGCTAGGAATTGGTAAGGGTTGCAATGCACACCTGTTGCCTTAATTGTTTCCCCTTTGTTCTGTTGGTACACTAAACACTTTGATACAAACTTTTATACATCCCCCTTGAGTCCTTCCAAAAAGAATTTTCTTTTTATTCTATGATATGTCTTCAAAAACCCAGTATGTCCTCCGATAAGTGAGGCATGGAGCTCTGCAAGAATCTTATGATTCAACTCATAATCTTTACTCCAAGTATAACCTGTCCTTGTACCATAGGGCATTACCTTTCCACTCAAATTTGTTAGATTTCATAGATCCTTGCTTGATATTATGTATTAGAGATTGTGTATCCTTATCTTGATCCCATTCCAATCTTGCTTCATCTACCCAATCGGCCATCAACATGGACATTCCACATAGTAAGGCATCGGCGAATTTATCCCTTCTGGACAACGTATCAACTACTACATTTTCTTTACCCTTTTTGTATATGATTTCAAAATCATAACCCAACATTTTTGTTACCCACTTTTGTTGTTCCTTAGATGATAACCTTTGCTCCAAAAAGTATTTGAGACTATCATGATCAGTTTTTACCTTGAAGTGTCTACCCATGAGATAGGGCCTCCATTGCTTAACTACATGAAGAACACCATCATTTCTTTCTCATATATAGGTTTGAACAAATATTTTCCTCTAAATTGGCAACTCTCAAATGTAATTGGTCTTCCTTCTTGCGTTAGAAGCTGCTCCCAATCCCGATCTGAAGTGTCACATTCAACAATGAAGGTTTTTGAGAAATTTAGGAGTAGCCAAAAGCGGGAGTCTTGCACATGGCTTCCTTGGTGCTCAAAGGATTTAGTGGCTTAGTCTGTCTATCCAATGGAAGGCATCCTTCTTTAACAATGCGGTGAGTGGGGTTGTTATTCTACCATATACCCACACAAATATTCTATAGTACCATGTTAGTCTTAGGAACCCATGAAGATTTTTGAGAGTTTTGGGCCTTGGCGAATCCACCGTAGCTTTGATCTTCGAGGATCAACTTTGATGCCTTCATGGGATACAATGTGACCCAAATGCTCTACCTCTTGTACACCAAAAGAACATTTGGATGGATTTACATAGAGAGTTTGTTTCTCTAAAACTTCCAACACTTTATTTACATGTTGTAAGTGTTCTTCCCATGTCTTACTATAAATCAATATGTCATCAAAGAAAAATAATACAAATTTCCTTTTAAATGGCCTAAAAACTGTGTTCATCAAGCTTTGAAAGGTTGAGGGTGCATTTGTAAGACCAAAAGGCATTACTAAAAACTCATAATGGCCCTCATGAGTCCTGAAATTTTTTTATGAACATCTTCCTCTTTTATTCTAATTTGATGGTACCCTGAATGAAGATCTAATTTTGTGAAATAAATAGCACCATGCAATTCATCAAGTAAATCATCAATTACTGGAATAGGAAACTTATCTTTGATGGTGTACTTGTTGAGTTCTGGTAATCTGGAAACATCCTCCATGTTTCATCCTTCTTACGTACCATGACCACTGGTGAAGAATATGCACTTGGCTATGCCTAATGATACCTACCTTCAACATTTCCTTAACCATTGTCTCGATCTCACTTTTCGGGAATATGGGTATTTGTATGGTCGATGTTAGGTGTTTGGATCCTGGAACCAACTAAATGGCATGATCATGATCCCTAACCGGTGGTATTCCCTTTGGAATTGCATCAAAAACATGAGTGAGCATCAACAATCTTATGAAGATCGGGTGTCATTAAAGACTCTGTATTTTGTACTTCTATGGAAAATAACTTTGCTATAAATCCATCTACTCCTTTTTGAGAACATTCGCATCGATGAGAGATAATAATCTGTTGAGACTTAGCTATCATCCCATTTAATTGTATTGTCCTTCCATCTCGAATGAAATCGCATGAACAATTTTTGGAAATTCATCTCTATAGTACCTAAGGTTGTGAGCCATTGGACACCCAAAAAAATATTTGCCCCTCCCATAGAAATAACAAACATAGGTGAGTCTAACATGTAGTCTCCCATGGAAAGCTTGATACTATGGCACTTTCTTGTGCACTTGATTGTCCCACCATCCACAATCATAACTTGCATTTTTGGAGCTGGGTAAATAAAAAAATTGAGGCGGCAACTAACTTACTATTTATGAAGTTATGAGTACTCCTCGAGTCAATCAACATCGTCACCTTCTATTTTTTGAGATAGCCAATAACATTGAGTGTTTGAGGAGTACTAATACTTGACAATGCATGGCAAGAAATTGTAGGTTGGTGATCCTCTACTTCATCTTCTACTGGTTCCTCAGCCTCTCCTATAATTTCAGCTTCCTCATCATCCTCATTACCTCTGTCAATATAGAACAACTTCTTCTCAGCACATTTGTGTCCCGGTCCATATTTGCTATCACAATTAAAACATAATCCTTTTTCTCTCTTTTCTTCCATTTGTCAAGGAGTTAGTCTAATTGGCCTGGCAAATGAATGGGAAGAGATACTACGGTCTCTAGTGTTAATGAAAGGTGGCCTCCTACTACAAAGAACTTTTTCCTCTACTCGACGTGCCATGATAATAGAATCAGAAAGCTTGAGTGGATTAAACATACGTACCTCGTGCTTGTTAATCAAATAATACTTGATAGAACTCACACAAGAAGTCTACGCAGGGAAACATGCCAAGTTTAAGGGTGTACAGGATAGGAAGAACCCGCGTGCAGAGGGCAAGTTCAACATTCGGGACTTAGCTGATTTTGAGCATGAAGACCTATTTTTAGAAGATGGCGTGCGGAACACACCAATGATGCAGAGATGTGTGCACCACGCATTGTCTATCTTTGGAGGATCGGATCAAAGCATTTTGCATGGAGATGAGCTAAGAATAGGATTGTCACTTCAGTTAACTGTAAGAGGTCTATAGATAGCACACTTGCATGTGTGGCTATGCCTGTAAACGGCGTGTGGCTATTAATAGCATGCGGCCTATTTCTAGAATAGATAAGCGGTGAAGGGCAAGTCCCCACCTATATATGTGTGTGTGTGTGTGTGTGTGTGTGTGTGTGTGTGTGATGTGAATCACATAGTAGTAGAGTGTGGTGGAGAGATGAATGTATGGAGGTATAAAGATATGTGCATATGATTGGATTACTGTATTAGATCCATGTGTGCATCGGTATAGATTGCCATTATTGTAAGGAGCTTATGTGTTTATCAATAGATGGAAGATATTGGCCGAATCTAAGTGTCATTTCTATGTGTAATTGAGTAGTGCATGTTCTTGATTCAATCATGCTTATTGTTTAAGCTTGTTCTTTCATAAATCTAAATATGGCATGTATTGTAGAATGATGGATTAGTTATGGATCTATATGTTTCTTCCTTCATCACGCTAACATCCTGCTACAACAACCCTAAAGAGGGATGGTACCTTTGTGCGCTTTGGGTGAGCACTCAGTCTAGGTTGAGTGATGTGCCAACACATCTAGGGTGTTATCTGGTAAATTATAGGTTGCATCATTGGTTTTGTTGCCAGGACCTCTTTTTCAGTTGTTTTTAGGATGGTTCATGATGAAGACATACCGGTAAACTCTAGCAAGTATTGAGTAGTGGATACATTATCTAGAGGAAGAATATGCATGAAATTTTAGCATTGGATCTGAGTTTAACACACGCAGTTGGGTAGAAATGAATATGTATGACAACTTATATGAGATCTTTTTGCCATCTTTCTAGTAGAATTATACGAGTTGCTAATTGCTTATGCATCTAAGTGGAATTTGAGGTATCACGCACTTGTCTGGACACAGGAAGAATTTCAGGCCCTTTATGATGTTGATCTGATCTAGAATCGCGATGTGGATACGTGGTTTCATGGTGTTATAAACAGTTATATTCTGGAATATTCAATTTCAACATATTCTTACCCAGAGGTAGCTAAATTCCAGCTTTTACGGTATCCTAGAGGAGCATATTTGTAAGGTATTCCACTGGCGATCAAGATCTTGATGGTAAATTTAAATATGGAGAGTAAACCGATGGCTAACTAAAATCTCACCTCGTGTGAGGCGGGAACAAGTTTGGTGAAAGATGGCATACCTAGTGGTAGAAAGGTAGAGAGAGGAAAGGCGGCTTAAGTATAATGAGGCACGTGAGAGGGAGATAGAGAAGAAGCGTACCATTACAGAAAGTATGGTGTTGAGGAGAGAGATGGCTCGTGAAGGATTTGAAGCTTATGTAGAAGATGTGGAGCCAGATCATCAAGAACTCCCCCATCTTGGAAAACATGACAGAGATCCCCCTTAGCTTCACGAAGTGCGCAAAAAAGACTACTGGGCCACGAGCACGCATCTTAATCCACCTAGTGACCTAGCCCTTGTGCTTGGTTTTCCAGTATCTAGTATGACAAGTAACTAACAAGCTAACTTGGGAAGTAGGAGAATAGGAGTAAGTCAGGAGCAAGTACATCAATGGTAGGATAGACGACTTCAATGTTATTTGGAGGAACATTTTTAGGCACATCATCCGCACAAAACATGAGTGTGCATAATGTTGGATTCACCTTTGGAAGTGGAACTACCTCATAGAATGTAGGGGTTCAGTATAGTACTATTGTCGGAGCATAGGGGAGTACATCTACAGGTCCTATTCCAGCTATAGATGGAGGATTAGGAGGTATGAGTGGTTCTAGTTTCAGTGGATCTAGTGGTTCTGGAGGTAAAGGAAACATAGGAGGTTTTGGATCAGGTGGTCAAGGCCCGTAACAACCACAAAATATCTATATGGAGATGTCTCTTCGTCTCCCAGAATATAGAGGTATAGAGGATGTTGCCAAACATGTGCATATGTGTGAAATCTTGTGGCGCGTGAAAGGGATCATGGCTTCTGAGTGCAAGGCAATTTAATTTGCTACTACATTACAGGGACGTGCACACAACTGGTATAGGAAGTTTGATCCTGATCAAACTTGCGTGGATTATGCAACATTGAAGGATGATTTCTTGAAAGAGTTCCATATCCCTGAGTTTAAGCAGAAGAGTATTAGTGCGCTCAAGGATATCAAACAAGGCACTACTAAGAGTGTACGTGAGTATGATGCCCATTTTAAGACACTTCTATCTAAGTTGTCTTATGATATTCATGCTAGCCAACATGCACAATGGTTTGTTGGAGGATTGATTACACCATTCAAAAGAATTGTCACATAAGACATACACTGATCCACGTGAAGCACTGGAAGCAACTTTGCGTGTTGAGGTAGTTGGGAGCATTGACACTGGAGTTAGTCCATTCTTAGAGGCACAAATTACAGCTATGGCAAAAGCAATTAGAGAAGCTATCAACAAATTCAACCCATGAAACGTGCTCAAGAATTTGGTGTACAGATTGTGAAGTGGAAGGTCACACCAAGGATAGTTTCCCTCGCAGATCTATATGCTCATTACTATTGGATTGTGAAATCTATCATTTGAATCATGATGCTAGTCATTGTCCTTTGTTACAGCATGTGATAAGGAAGAATGTATCCTTTTTACAAAAATTTGTAGGTCCACGACCCATGATACTGAGGATTGTTGATTGATTGGTCAGATCCATGATGCTATAGACATTGGGGTATGATAGACAAGTGTAACATAGATAATTCTAAGGGTAAGAATGAGCACCAGGATCGGGATCATAATAAAATGCGCTATGATAGGAATGAGGGGCATTTTGAAGGAGAGGTGTGGAAGGGGATGTGGATATCGTGGTGGATATGGAGGATGAGGCCATGGTGGAGGAAGAGGTGAGTTCCCTCGTGGAACATGTTATACGTGTGGATCTCCTGACCACTATAGGCACAAATGTCCTCAGAATATTGCATGTTCTTTCTACAAAAAGAACCATAGCTATGAAGAGTGCCCAAACTTATATGAGCATCTGAGTAAGAAGCATAAGCAAGAAAACAAAGGTGCTAGGATGGTTAGAATCCAGCGCATGGTAGAAGATCAGTGGATGCCCAAGATAGCACCAAAGCCCGAGGCCTTGACTATGAAGATTAATACACGAGCTGAAGTGGCACGTGTAAGAGAGGCATTGCACCAGAAGCCTATGATCATGAAGGAGGAGGTTTTGTATGCAAGGTACCCAAATCCTACTCATAGAAGGAAGTTTACCAGGATACCATATAACTACTAAGGAATCTCGAGATGAGATACAATACTTAAAAGAGTAGAAGAAATCATCAGAGACAATCCAAACTGATATAGATGATCTAAGAGAAGTGTGTGCAAAATATTGTGCCAGGAGAACATCATTCCACTATTAGGAATTTGTTGAAAAGGGAACACTCCACGCATAAGTATTGAGACCAGACGAAAAATCCTACATGTAAATATTCCCCTTGATAGCATTGACTATAATAAAGAAATTACTCTTAATGTTGTTGTAGATGGATGGTTGTTGAGTAATATTTTGATTGATACAGGTGCGGAAGTAAATGTGCTTACATTAGATGCATGGGTACAAATGGGGAGGCCTCCATTGCAGCCATCATCTAATGTATTCTTTATGGCAAACAGGACTAAGGCCACTCCCATATGAGTTTTGAAGGATGCATATATAACCATAGAAGGGGCCAAGTTCACTCGGGATTTTGAGGTATTGGCACTTGTAGAAGTAGACAATTTTCCAACCTTGCTTGGACGCCCTAGGTGTTATGCGAATAATGCTCATTTAAGATTCAATGAGGGGTATATTAGCTTTGAGAACAAAGAGGAAAGGGTTGTGATACCTTTGACAAATGGGAAGTCTACACCATATGTTGAGCCTCTAAGTGAGGAGGACTTTAGCAAATTTATGTACTGTTATTCAGACTCTAAGGTCAATGAAACATCAAAGGAAGGCATCCTACAGTGGGAGGATTCTCATTTTATTAGTGATACTACGAGTATTGCTTGTGATAATTGGGCTCATGGTACGCATATACTAGTAGGGCGTGAGGTAAAAATTGTGGTTGCACGCAAGAATGGAATTCATTCTGTTTGATAGATAGGTAGCAGAATACCTTGGTATATAGGGGCAGAAGATCTTCCTGTATTTTTGAAAGCCATGGAAACACAGTGGATGAATCAAATTAAGAGAAGATATATGTTAGTGTATACCTTGCACGGGACAACAACATGTTGGTGGGTAGTCCACATATAATCTTATAGAATGGGAAGAGATTGGAGTCGCCTTATCTTTTAGGTTTGTAAGGAACAATACACCTACGCATATCTGCACTTATCATGGTGATCAACCTATTCAACATCACATTCAGTAGTGTGAAAGACTTTGGATAGAAGGACAGAAGCATTACCACCTTCACTCTGGGTGCATAGATTGTACTCTACTCTATAAGGATGCACATGCGCTTGGTATGTATACGCAGAACTACATCGAGAGACTGGAAACTGGTAAAATTTGACTACAGGAATGCTCCAAACCTTTGAATACTTCTCGACTAAACCTCCAGTGGAAGAAGCATTAAAATTTTCAAGCACTTAACTATGGGAGATAGTGCAAAGGCAGAAGAGCATATTCAAAAATTATTGGGTGAGACAGAGTCGGAGCAATTTTGAAAGGGAAGAAGAAATGGAATCCATATTACTTGAACGTGCTTGCCTTGAGAAAGAAAAAGGAAAGATGGTTTACATCATGGATGATGAGGAAGTTAAGAACCTGGAAATTGAACATTCACAAGGGGGTGCGAGGTCTTGGACAAAGACAGCAGATAAGGATACGCGTGCCTATCATGAACCCATGAAGACAAAGAAGGTGAATATAGGTTCGGAGGCTGAGCCTAAGGAGGCCATCATTGGAGACTACTGGTCAGACTTGGAGGTGGAAAAAAGATCATTAAGTTACTCAGGGATTATCAGGACTTATTCCCTCGAGGGTATCATGAACTTAAAGGTGTGCATAAATCACTTAGGGAAATGAAGATAAAGCTTAAGGATGGTGCACACCCAGTTAGAAAGTGACCTTATAGAATGAACCCCAATTTGTGTGAAAAATTCAAAGACGAAATTGATAAAATGTTGAAGTCTGGAATCATTCGACCTTTGGATGAGTCAGAATGGGTTAGTCCAATGGTGATCAGTATCAAGAAGGATGGATGGATTAGAATATGTGTGGACTATAGGGAGCTAAATGCCGCATGTGTAACAGACCCATTTCCTACACCATTTACTAAGGAAATATTAGAAGGAGTTGCAAGGTGTGAAATATATTCCTTCACAGATGGGTTTGGGTATCATCAGTTAGGATTTCTCAGGAGGATCAAGCAAAGACAACTTTTACTACTAAATGGGGCATTTTTTCATATACTGTGATGCCCTTTGGATTGAAAAATGCACCTATTGTATTCTCGCAGATAGTTGTTTAGGCATTCAAAGATTTTATTCACAACTTCTTACAGGTCTACCTTGATGATTGGATAGTATATGGGCTTGTTAAGGATCACTGCGACAATCTACACTTAATGTTTGAATGGTGCAGATAATTGATTATCTCTTTGAACATCAAGAAGTGCATATTTGCTACACCTTTTGGAATACTGTTAGGACATATAATCTGCAAGGAAGGTATGTTGATTGATCAAACTAAGGTCAGTCATTATAGGCACTGGAAGCGCCTACTAGCCAAAGTGAGGTGCATGGATTTTTAGGTCATACAGAGGGTATTATAGAAAATTTATCAAAGGGTATGCCAAAGTTGCTGCACCCTTGGAAGAGTTATTGAAGGGGAAAGGTACATTTTATTGGGGAGAACCGCAACAATGCGTGTTTGAAACATTGAAAGAGAAACTTACTACCGTGCATATCCTGCGTTTTCCTTTATGGGACAAACCATTCCACATGCATGTGGACACCTCTAGCATGGCCATTGGTGTTGTGCTAGCTCAACCAGGAGAAGGTATTGTAGATCATCCAATTTGTTTTGCTAGTAGGAAACTGACTCCTGCTGAACAGAATTATACAACTACAGAGTGTGAAGCTCTGTCAATGATCTATGCATTGCACAAGTTTTGGCAATTTATTAAAGAACACCATTTTTTTTTACACAGATCACATGGCATTGAAATACTTGGTAAACAAGCCCATTTTACATGGGTGCATATGCATATGGGTACTCTTATTTCAAGAGTTTTACTTCACAGTTGTGGTGAAGCCAAGGAAAAGTAACTTTGGACTAGACCATTTATCTAGAATCAACTCAAGAGAGGAAGCACAGACAATTGAAGAAACCATACCATATGCACAATTATATAGGTTACAACGTGTACCATCGAATTAGAAGACATTATTTTATTTCTATGAACTGGTGTACCACGGAAGGAATGCGAGCATTAGAAAAGAAACAACTTGCTATACGCGCGATATCGTTTATGTTAATCAGTGGTGACCTCTACAAGTTAGGAAGAGATGAAGTATTACGTCATTGTGTATTAGAGCATGAGTGCAAGGATATTATGGGAGAAGCCCATGGTGGTATTGCGGGCAGAGGCCATTATGAAGGTGATGTGGCTTCCTAGGAAGATCCTACTTGTTGGATTATTGTGGGAGACATTGTATAAAGACCGTAAAGAATATTGTAAGGAGTGTGATCATTGTCAACACCTAGGAAAACTAGGACAAAGAGATGAAATGCCTTTGAGACCAATGACTAGTGTCGAACCGTTTGAGAAATGGGAAATTGACTTTGTAGGACCTATTTTACCAATGCGCATAGGACTTGTTCGTCTTTATATCATTACTTACGCATGATTATCTCACACGGTGGAAGCGTAAAGCACTCTACGAAGGAGTGTCTGATAATAGCTAGGTTTCTATGGGTGAATGTTCTTACAAGATATGGATGTCCTTTAAGTTTGACAAGTGATAGGGGTACACACTTTTTAAATGAAACCATAAGGATCCTATTAGATGAGTTTATGGTTGCCCACCATAAGACTACACCTTACCACCCTCAGGAAAATGGAACTACTGAGGCTTTCAACAAGATTTTGAGCTAGACTTTAACAAAAATTATGATGTTGGAAGAAATGATTGGAATGAAAAAGTCGCGGTTGTTCTTTGGGCATATAGAACAACTTACAAGAGATTGAACAAAGCCACACCATTTCAATTGGTGTTTGGTGTAGAAGTCATTCTCCCTATAGAATTTATGTTACCTTCTTTTGCATCGTGTGCGTCTTTGGAGGTCTAATTGATGAGCAAGGCTTTAGAAGAGCGTATTGAGATGATGATTCAACTAGATGAGCAAAGAGCCATAGCATGATGGAGTCGAAGCGAGGAAAGGCCAGGCAGTAAAGCATGACATGACAGAAACATAAGGGATAAGAAGTTTGAGATGGACAAACGGTACTTCTTTATGACTCAAAGTTATTGCACCATCCAGGCAAGCTCAAAGTACATTGGTTGGGGTCGTATGTCATTACTTACATACTTGAATCAGGTGCTTGCCAGTTAGAAGCACTTGATGGAATGTGGCTACCCGGTTAATTTAACGGGAGTAGGCTGAAGCCCTACTATAAATAAGTCTTCTTAGTGTTTATAATAAGGCATTGTTGACATTTAGATTAGGTTTCCATTATGTCTTTCCTTAATGTATTTCCTTCATTATTGTTATGCTTTGTCAATTTAGTTGTTGTTCTTGTGTAATAAGTGCACTTGTGTGCATGAAGCTAATTACTATGTGAAGAATGTTTATGCATAGAGGACTACACATACCTTTAGTGTGGGGTGGTTGTAGTTATCCAAGTAAAAGACTGTGGGAATTGAAAGGTGAAAGGAATAAGTTGTTATGGGTGTGCTTTAAGTCAAAAGAAGATTGCTTCTCAAAAGTGACCAAGGATGGAGATGAATGAAAGGACAGTATAATACGAGGTAAGCAGAGGCCATGATAACTACCAAGAGAAGGTATAATGACGAGGTACTCGGGTGCAAGGGCGCACGTTGAAGAGAAGTCTGTGACCAGAGGGTAGGAAGGCACGCTAGAAGGTTATAGTTGGGGCGCGAAGATGTACCACACGGAATGAATGAATTTGGTCAATGAATGAGAGGATATTTGGTAGGTGAAGGAGTAATAAATGCATCAAAATTTGAAAAATTATATAAGGATGGGATGCGAATTCATTTTTACCATTGACTAAGAGAATTTGAGGAAAGAGCTAAGTGCGAAGAGTTAAGTGATTGGGTTAAGGTGCAAAGGGTGTGAAACCAAGCGTGACAAACAGATCTGTGTGAAAATAAGCTTGCGTCCCGGTGGTGAAGGGTTTGAGAGCAAAGCAAGGAGACATAAAGGAGTCGGGGCATGAAGTTTCCACCTAGGCACGATGAATCGAGCTAGGGTTTGGTTCGCAAATTGAAGAATTAAAAAGGAGACGATTGCAAGGTAAAAATGGCACCCAAGAAGGAAATTGTAGCAAGAACAAAAGGAAAGAAGAAGGTGGTCATTGAGGAGGAAGAGATGGCACTCGAAAGTGATTTTTGGAAATGTAATATCCAAAAGGAGTCATTGTCGGCCAAGAATGGGATTCACCCATTAGAAAGAGAAAAGTGAGTGAATACAATCACAGGACCTCTAGAGAACAAGAAGGAGCTCAATTCCTTGCTCACTACAAGGACAAACAAACGTACGACAGATGACATGTCGGTTTATGATGATGTAAGCAAGAAGCTTCTGAAGAGAATTGGGGTCTACCAACTATATGAGCTTCCATATTTCGGGAAGTATGAGCCCTTGTATCAATGGCTCATGAGCAGAGTGCACAAAGACTTCTTCTACTTTACAGGACACAAAGTTAGAATCTCATATGCGCTTATCTCATCAGTTACAGGTTTGAAGGCCGCAGGAGAGGATATAAATAATGATCTCATAGATAAAGCTGCAATCTTAAAGACCAAATAAGAGTTGGGGTACTGAAGGGTCCGCGCGGTATGGATATAGACAAATTGAAGAATTTTCTAGTTGTGCAAAACAGCAACACATCTTATTACAAAGTTGAACGAGCAGGGAGCGTGTTGGCGAGGAAATTTTTCGGGTGGACAAATTTGTGAATTCCTTACCAACACTCTAGGAATCTAAGTCCCTCTACTTAATCGGTGCAATTCTACCGTATATGCATGCGTGAAAAGCGTGATTTCTATGGTGGCCTTTCGGTGGGATCCAACAGGCACTCCACCGACCCCGTGGAAAATGCTTCATAGTTATGTACAAAGGGGAATTTGAAATGAAGGTGGGAAAGGGAGTGAGAAAAGAGGTAGGAGAACTAATGTTGCAGGTAGGAAATCAGATTCCTGCACACACTAGTTAGAAAATTCATCACATGCATTCATGGGAAGAAACAACCCTACAAATGGCAACAAGACGAGATAAGATTGTGAACTCAAAGTTTCTAAAATATCCTCATCAAAGAGGCTACAAAATCCTTCTTCTTATATTGATGCTTAATCAGAAGTTGTACATAGTGGAGAAATGGAGGAAATTGAGAAAGGGGGGAAAATGGAAGAAAAATGGCTATCTCCTTTGTTTTCTCTAAGTACAATGCACTCATGAGTTTACAAGATCAATTGCCAACCCTTGAAAATGGTGTGAAGAAGCCATTAAATCTCCTCCAAGAAATGGTTACAACTTCTTCTTTGTTAGCAAGAAATAGTTTACAATTTCTTTTCAATCATTTGCGTCCGTTCGGATTCTTGATTCGCGAAGAAATGCCAATGGGGGAAAAACTAGACTTTTCATAATGTAGTCATTACATTCGTTTTGTAACTTTGAATTTGAACCATTCATCTTGCCTTGAAACTTTAAACTAGAGCCGTCCACGTGGGAGAAATTTATTGGAGTGGGCGTGGAGGATGCCTTTTGCATTTTATGCCTTTGTAGAAAATTGGCATTTTTTGACATTTTGGTCCACCTTTCTACCTCTCCACCATAGGCCTGACATGTGGCTTTATTTGAGTGGTGAAGGAATCGCGGCTTGCTTTTTTCAATTTTAACCTTTTTTAGAAAAATGCTCAAAACTTCAAAGTTCTCCACCGCTCCACTCTCCCGCTTTGACTTTTCAATGGTAGGTGCGAGACCTTGGTGGAGCCGCGGAGCATTCTAAAACTTTTACTTCACTTTTGGAAATTTGGTTAAATTTCCAAAAGTGCCCCGATGGCCCGCTCTTCCACTTTGACTTTTCAACAATGGGCTTCACCTTTGACTTTTCCTCGTGGGCTTAAGATTTGACTTTTTTCCTACGGGCTCAAGATTTGACTTTTTTCCTTATAGCCTGATCAAGCATGTGGGTCACTTTTTTAACTTTTCGCTTTTTTACAAAGAGGCTCAAAAACAAAAATTTATCTGCCGACCCACTTCCAATTAGGTATGTCCACATACCCATGGATGATGGGGCCAAAATTTGACGGGGAAGAAAACACCCATAGTTCCCGACTGTGGGAAAAAATGCAGAGAAGAAGAAAACTCCACCATTTCACACCCAATTTTCAAATTTCTTTCGCGAGATGAGGAATTGAAAACAATACAAGGTTCGACGATCCAGGGGCATAGAGAGATTGACAATTTCATTCAAATGAGGACAACAATAAAATTTTCACGCATCTAGACAGGAAAACGGAAAATTTATCAAAACAAGCAGACTGGGGATTTGAAACAACTCTAGGGCATGGATTTTTCTATCTCTTCAAACTTTCAACTTGGCTTAAATACTTTAGGAGGGCGAGAGCTCGAAATTTCGAATTTAACTTGGAAAATGAAAAGCGGTTTTTAGGAGACAACAACTAGCTCTAGCTTGGGGACATGGCATGGACTGAGCATGACGAAGACATGGTATGAGGATCCAGAATCTCAATTTTTAAACCGTATAACGTTGACCAGTGCCTTATCCATTGGGCCTTGTAGAGTCATGTACAATTATGAGAAAGAAAGATCAAAAGAAGGAAACACAAAAGCTCACAAAAGGAAGGAAACACATGGCACGCAATAGAAGGGGAAACAAAACCACACAACGAAAAGGGAAACACACCAAGAAATCACCTATGGTACAAGGCGGGGGACAACCCACTTTCATTGATGATATAATTTCAAGTATTGCCCGCTTTGAGGCAATTCCAATGGCGTACCATCTAAGTATGAGAGGAGAAAAACATTCTCACCACAAGCTCCATGAATTTGGAATGGTCTGAGCCATAATGAATCAAATTTTCCATGGCTGCCCTTTTGTTCTCTTCTCTTGTCTCATAGCAGGACAAAGTATCCAACCTTGAATTCTCTTTCCTTAGCCCTCTTGTCAAAGATCTTGAATTCTCTTTCCTTAGCCCTCTTGTCAAAGATCTTTTTCACTTTCAATTGGTGTTCTTTGATTTGATCCACCACCTAGAATCTATTTTCTTCCAGCTTCTCCAGAAATAGGATCCTTTTGTCTAAGGAATCTTTGTATTGACCATCTTCTATTTCCTGTAGCAACTTGAGAGCTGGCATCTCAATTATGAGGGGAATCTCTACTTCAACTCCATACAACAGTTGGAATGGAGACATACCTATCACCTTCTTGGGAGTGATCCTATCTACCCACAATGCGTCATACAACCTTTTGTGCCAATTCCTTTGATTCTCGTCTACAAGCTTGTGGACAATGGTCACAATGTTCTTGTTGCTTGATTTGGCATGTTTGTTTCCTTGTGGATAGTAGTCAGAAGAATGAGCTAGGGAGATTCCATAGCTATAGCAAAACTCGGTTAGCTCTCTTGAAGAGAAATAGATAACATTATCTGCTATAATCTTCTGTGGCACTCCGAAACGGACTATGATATTCTCCTTGATGAAGTTGCATATTGTTTCAGTGTTGGCTTGTTTGGCCTGGAACGACTTCCACCCATTTGGTGAAGTATTTTGTTGCTATGAGTACATAAGTGTGCCTTGCGCTTGAGTGAGGATTCAGAACACCAATGAAGTCCAACCCCCCTTTGTTGAAATGGTTCTTCAATAACCATAGGCCTGAGTGGTAATGCAGTGAGTTGTGGTCTTCCAACGAACTGTTAGCATGCTTTGCATTTAGAAACCCAAACTCAAGCATCTGAAAAGATGGTGGGCCAATAATACCTTCCTTAGAAGATCTTGTGTGTAGTGACCATTGCTGAAAAATGCCCACCACATGCTTAGTCATGGTATGCTATAAGAAACTTTTCTTGTTGCTCTTTATCTACGCACCTGAGGAAACAACCATCCAGACCTCTTTTGTAAAGAGCATGATTCCAGATCACAAACTTGCTACCTTTCACTTGAGTGTTCTTCTTCTTTGTTTGTAATCAAGATGAGGAGGGCATTCTCTATAAGTCAAGCAAGAGGAAATATCAACATACCACTCATCGGTAGTGGTGACAAAGAGCACTTGTGGGTTGTCTTCTGAACAAGTTGAGAGAGTACCATTTTCTTCTCCATGTTGAACTTTGAGAGTTTCATCTTCAGCAATCAACTTGCACAATCCATTTCCCCTTACCAACTTGGAGGGTCAAACCTCAAAGTCATATTGCTTCACAGTTAGCATGCAATGGAAAGTGACTAGAAATACAGTAATCGACATCGATTACAGTGGGACTGATGTCGGTTAGGAAAAGGAGGAACCGACCGTGGTTAGGTCTAACCGGCATCGGTTACCTGTGCGAAGCACTTTATTTTTAAGTCACGGGTTTTAATATTGTTTTTGTTTTAAAGAAAATCTATTAGATGTAATTTCATGGCTAAGTTTCCCTAAGTTTGTCTAAGCTTATATAAGCTAGAAAACTAGGGTTAGAGAGTGTTAGATGAGTTGATGAGAAGAAGAGCATAATCCTTGGTTGAAAGGATGAAGAAAAGAAGAAGAAAAATTAGATTATATGAAGACAAGAGCTTTCATGGAGAGAAGTTGAATAGAAGGAAAGTGCAGATACACTGTTGGTGAGAAGATGGTATTATCTTCTACTGTATTTCCTTTGTATTGTTTAGTCTCATGTAATGGCTTGCATAGTATGCACATCACTTAGGTTTTCTTCTTGTTAGATTCACAGGTTGTTGTGAGATATTGTTATTGTTCATTCTTGTAGATCCACATGTTGTGATATCTTGTATTGCAGATCCATGAGATCATGTTGTATTGTTGATCCATAAGAATCTAGCATGGTAGAGGAATTTGTCTTCATGTTTGTAGTTTTTTACAGTGATGGAGGAGAGACTTACTTCTTGGTGCATGGTTAGGGTTACACATTGATAGATCTTTCTAGAGGTCTTGTTTGCAGATTCACAATACAGTGAGAGCTTAGCTGCATAGTGGTAGATGCAGGGTAGCTTCAGGTATGTGAGATATGGTTATGTTTGAGAGGCATGGTTGTAGTGCACTCAGGTAGATCTGGTTAGAGATCTAGAGGAGACACAAGTGGTGGTATGGAGGCACGGTTTAGTGTACTCAGAAGATCCGGTTGGAGATCTAGGGAGGAGGAGATACTCTTGTAGAGATACATGTACTCTTGTGTAAGAGTTGGTTTGTAATCTCTTGTTATATTATATATATATATATATATATATATATATATATGAGATCTCTATCTTTGGTGGACATAGCCCACATTGGGTGAACCACATGTACATGTTTGTTATGTGTGTGTAATTTTGTGTGATTTGGATTATTCTAGTTTATACTTCCACTGCTGTAGATTTTGTGGGGAATTGTTTAGATCATGTGTGCATGATTTTGTTTGTTATTAAATCATAGCACTATTCCGTAGTCCCGTATTCCCAACAACTGGTATCAAAGCGATGGCTTTAGTTTTTAGAGCAAGGGTTTGCTTCATGGTTTTGTTAGTAGTTATTACTGACATGTATGAGAGTAGGGTTTATTTTTCCTGATGTGAAAATCGCAGGAAGAGATTGAATCTCAAGTGGGAGCTGGAAGTGTAAGGTTGTTAGAGAACACAGTGACCGACGTCGATTAAGTGGCAACTGGCATCGGCAGGGTGAGACCGTGGTCGGTTATTGAGGACCGTGGTTGGTTACAGGGTGACCATGGTTGGTTACTGAGCACCTGGTTATAAACAAAAATCACAGATCTGAAGAAATGAAGAGATGCATGGAATGTATCTTGTTTGCTGAGTGTATGGTTTAATTGCACATGCATGGTTTTGGATTGTAGATCTAGACAGAGAAAAGGAACAGGTATGCATTCTTGGTGCAGTTAGATGCACGGGCTTCGGTAGAGAGGCAGTAGCACAGAACAAAGATGGGGCTTCCATCAGAGAAGCATGTACTTCAGTTGAAGATGCGGTTGAGTATCTTGGTGCTGGTAAGGTGATGTATTTCATCTTGATGCAATTTATTGCATGGATTTGTTGTATTATTTTTGTACGAGATTTGGATGCTTCTTGAAATGACTGGCTCAACTCAACTATCGGCTTTGGTCAAAGTAGGCACCTGGTGTGGTGTGCTATGCCAAATTGTGTGGTGTTGGGTTCATTCCAACAGCATTGACATTGGTCTGAGAACTAAGTCGGTCACAGAGGAACCGATACTGGTCAGCTAACCATGGTTGGTTAGGGGATGACCGTGGTTGGTCTTTGTGGCAACTTATTTCAGACAGGTTTTTTGCAGCAAGAGAGGGAAGATGGTTCTTTTGTCCTAGTTTGGAGGATCGAGTTTCTTGCACAGAGTGTACATGGTAGAGATGGTGTAGATCACTTCATGGTTTGGATCAGAAAGAGGATAAAGTTGGCTCGGTTAGTCCATTGAGACTTTGAGTCAGGTATCTCTATATGGTTCATGTTTTATTTCTTTTGTTTGGAGCAACTGATATTATGTTTGGATTGTGTGCACAAATTTACACCATGGTTTCTTGGTGTTGTTTGACTTTTATTTCCCGGTTGTGTGGAATCTTGAGGACAAGGGTTTCTAGTCTAAGGATGAGATCCTCAATGAAAATTCATGGTTAGACACAGTTACAGGTAACGAGAGATGTTGAGTACATATGGATGGAAAGAAGGTGATTCACCTACTTCACAAGAAGTCCAAACTTCTGTGATGTAGAAGTATTCTCAGAGAAGAAAGGGAATCAATTTTATAGTTCTTTCATCTGGTTTTATTTCTCACTGACATATTAGCTTTTGAGCTTGGTGTTAGAGGCAATGCTGGGATTTCGTGTTCAGTGGGAGCAAGCCATGGTTGTTGGCATTGCAGGATTGGATACATGATGCACATGTAGAGTGAGAGGAGATTGCAACTATTCAGAGTGGCAAGAGGCACAAGTTGGTTTTGGAGGGCAAGTCATGGATTTGTAGTATTTTGAGTTTATTGCTTTGTGATGTCACTTCTAGTTTATTTTGTGGTGCCTGGATATTCCTTAGGGATGACAATTGATGGTAGATTCAGTTGGTTTTAGATGATAGAGCAATTTTTAGAGTTTGAAGGGTGAAAAAGGAGAAAATATGACTGTTACAGAGACCGGTGTCGGTTAAGGTTAACCGTGGTCGGTCATCTGGTAACCATGGTCGGTCAGAGTTGACCATGGTCGGTTAGGGGAAACCGTGGTCGGTTTGGTCACAGGTTTGACAACAATGTTTATTTACCATTTTTAGATGGTGCCCTTGTTTTTGCTTTCATCTTGGTTGGTTTGTGCAGAGTATGTTGATGACATGTTTGTTGGTATTTGCACTTGGTATTAGTGGCATGGTTTAGCATGGATGTTTGTTATTGACATTGATGAGCACAGGATTCATATTTGGCTTTAGAGTTAGTGGTGGTGGAGACTTGGAGCTTCTGGAGAGCTGGTGATATGGATGGATGTACATGGTGAGTTTGTACATGTTGGATAGATTTAGTTTTGTGAGTCTATGATGATGCAAATGTTTGATTTGCACATGGATGCTTTGAGCATGAGTAGGGGATGTTTGTATTTCCTCTTGATTACTATGTTACTCCTTGAGAGATGTTATCTACAGATGATTGTCTTGGACATGCTAGTTGTTTATGTAGGGTTGGATTTGTAGATTGCAGTGTTTGGATTCTTTGAGTTATGTAGGTTTGTGGATTGATCACCCATTGTTGCAGGTAGAACTCATTTGGGTTGTCTTTACCCAGGATCTTGTTTTGCTTTCGCATATTCCAGTTTGACTTGTCTTGGTCAGTTGCATTGGTGGTTGCATGGAGACATGGATAGATGGATGGAGAACATGGTTGGTTTTACAGGTATGGCTATGGATGCGATTGAGGCTCAGAACTTTAGTTTGAGTGGGAGCTCTTACATGTGTGTTAGTCATGATGGCTTATTGCATGAGGAGCTAGGTTGGCTTATTTTTCGATACCAACAATTGGTATGGTGTTACGATTTAGTGGGAGCTTGAGGCTTGGTGTCACGGATCAGTTGTAGCTTCGTGCAGGTTTGGTAAGTCATGGTTTTATCTTCTTGGTTTGAGAAGATGGTTTGATCTTCCTGGTTTTATTTTTCTTTGAGAGAATTATTGAAGGAAAGAATATATGGTCTTCATGGTGTTTAAGGATAGTGATGTATAGGTATAGGTACAGAGGTTCAACAATTTATCTCCAAGTGGGAGATTGTTAGGTTGTGGAGCTAGATTGCTTCACAATTAGCATGCAATGGAAAGTGACTAGAAATATAGTAACCGACATCGGTTACAGTGGGACCGACGTCAGTCAGGAAAAGGAGGAACCGACCGCGTTAGGTCTAACCGACACTGGTTACTGTGTGAAGCACTTTATTTTTAAGTCACGGGTTTTAATATTGTTTTTGTTTTAAAGCAAATCTATTGGATGTAATTTCATGGCTAAGTTGCCCTAAGTTTGTCTAAACTTATATAAGCTAGAAAACTAGGGTTAGAGAGAGTAAGATGAGTTGATGAGAAGAAGAGCATAATCCTTGGTTGAAAGGATGAAGAAGAAGAAGAAGAAAAAGTAGATTACATGAAGACAAGAGCTTTCATGGAGAGAAGTTAAACAAAAGGAAAGTGCATGTACACTATTGGTGAGAAGATGGTATTATCTTCTACTGTATTTCCTTTGTATTGTTTAGTCTCATGTAATGGCTTACATAGTATGCAAATCACTTAGGTTTCTTCTTGTTAGATCCACAAGTTGTTGTGAGATCTTGTTATTGCTCATTCTTGTAGATCCACATGTTGTGAGATCTTGTATTGTAGATCCATGAGATCATGTTGTATTGTTGATCCATAGGAATCTAGCATGGTAGAGGAAGTTGTCTTCATGTTTGTAGTTTGTTGCAGTGATGGAGGAGAGACTTACTTCTTGGTGCATGGTTAGGGTTGCACATTGGTAGATCTTTCTAGAGGTCTTGTTTGCAGATTCACAATACAATGAGAGCTTGGTTGCACAATGGCAGATGTAGGGTAGCTTCAGGTATGTGAGATCTAGTTATGTTTGAGAGGCATGGTTGTAGTGCACTTAGGTAGATCCAGTTAGAGATCTGGAGGAGACACAAGTGGTGGTATGGAGGCACGGTTTAGTGTACTCAGCATATCCTGGTTGGAGATTTGGGAGGAGGAGATACTCTTGTAGAGATACATGTACTCTTGTGCAGAAGAGTTGGTTTGTAATCTCTTGTTATATTATATATATATGAGATCTCTATCTTTGGTGGACGTAGCCCACATTGGGTGAACCACGGTACATGCTTGTTATGTGTGTGTACTTTTGTGTGATTTGGATTATTCTAGTTTATACTTCCACTGTTGTAGATTTTGTGGGAATTGTTTAGATCATGTGTGCATGATTTTGTTTGTTATTAAATCATAGCACTATTCCACAGTCCGTATTCCCAAAAAGTGCATGATTCCGGATCACAAACTTGGTTGCCTTCAACTTGAGTGTTCTTCTTTGTTTGTAATCAAGATGAGGAGGGCATTCTCCATAAGTCAAGTAGTAGGCAATATCAGCGTACCACTCATCGGTAGTGGTGACAAAGAGCACTTGTGGGTTGTCTTCTAAACAAGCTGAGAGAGTACCATTTTCTTCTCCATGTTGAACTTTGAGAGTTTCATCTTTAGCAATCAACTTACACAATCCATTTCCCCTTACTGATTGGAGGGTTGAATCTCCAAGTCATATTCTTGAGTCTTTGCAATCCAATTTCCTCTTTTAGCTCGGGATCCTATTGTGTCAAGATGGACTTGATTGCACTGCCAGGGACCATCACCATTATATGAGAATTGAGGATGTAAAACCTGAATTTTTTTACAGCCTTGACCACTGCATAGGCATGCTTCTCCAATTGGATGTACTTTAGCTCATGCTTCTTCAAAGGACAACTCATGAAAGCAATAGGTGCTTCAACATCTTCATCATTTTTCTGAACAAGAACAACAAAGAGTGTATGCTTTGATGCATAACAATACATGATGAAATCTTTGTTAAAATCGGAGACACAAGGGTTGGAGCCTTGGCAATGGCTTTCTTGATCTCTTCAAATGCTACCTTCCCTTCATTGTTCCATTTGAAACTTGCTTGAGGTTTCATCATGGGAGTGATGTGCTTTGTCAATTTAGCAAAGTCAGGCACAAAACAACAAAGAAAGTTTACCTTTCCAAAGAATGAATGAACTCCTTCTTGCTTATGGGTAGGGCTAATGCTTGAATGGATCTAATCCTCTCAGGATCAATGTGTGCTCCATGTTTGTTCACAATGTGCCCCAATAACTTGCCTTTTGTGACTCCAAAAATGCACTTTTTTAGATTTAGTGATATGCCATGTTTCCTACACCTTGCAAGTACCTGTTCCAAGTGATAGATATGATCTCCCCTCTTCTTTGAAAATATTGTGAGATCATCAAGATATATGACAATGCAATGCTTTAGATCTTTGAAGGCCAAATCCATTGCCCTTTGGAATGGATCTTCTGCATTGATTAGGCCAAAAGGCATTCTGCTGTAGGCAAAAGTGCCCCAAGGTGTTGTAAAGGTTGTCTTGGTGCGGTCTTCCTCTACCACTTTGATTTGATTGTATCCTATGAATCCATTGATTAATGAAAGCATTTAAGATTTGGTGACTACTTGTAGGATATGGTCCATGATAGGAAGAGGATAATTTTCCTTGAGTGATGCCTAGTTCAAGTTGCGAAAATCTACACATATCCTTATTTCACCATTCTTCTTCCACACTGGCATAATGTTAGCCACCCACATTGAATGGTGGATGGGAAATATGATCCTTGCGTTAAGCATCTTCATTACTTCCTCCTTAATGGTATCAACAATCTTTGGGTTATACGGCCTTTGTTTCTACCTGAAGGGCTTAACACCCTACTTCAAAGGAATTGAGTGATGCATTTCTTTTGGCTAGAAGGATTTGAGTTCATCATAAGAGTAGGCCAAGACATCTGAGTATTTATTGAGTAATGCAACAAACCTTCTTTTTTCTTCAAGCAAGCAACATTTTCCGATATTGACCATCCTTGGCTCCTCCGGTACCAATGTTTTCTTTATCAAAATCAGTTGGGCACCGAGAAGATTGCTTTTCTTTCTCTTGAATGAATTTGTCATGTTTGTCAAAGAGGTCTTCTAAAGAGACTAGGCCTTTGGGAAATTTGTTCCCTTTCAATTTTATTACTCCCTCATCATCAATCCCTTCAATTCCTTCTTTCTCTTCTTCGGGGACTGCTTCTCGGTGTGGATTTTCACCTCCTTTGAAGAAGAGATTATTGAAATTATCCCTTTGCTCCAAAAAGGATAGAATTTGGTTATCATCATTGAAGACTTGCCAATGATTTGCATTATGCAGCACGCTAGGCCGGAATATACCATTTCAATGGTCACTTTGTCTTTACCAAAAGAAGGATGAGATGTCACTAGGAAGCGACCTGACATCGCAAGAGAATCAACCTTTTGATTTTGTTCCCTGGAATAGCTTCAATAGAAAATGCATCAAAAGATTCAATGCAATCCCACACTGCTTTCGTAATCCATGAGCCTTGGATTTTTCACCCGATATCGTTGGAAGACCCGCTTTACCACAATATCTCGCATCACCTTTGCATCTCAACTTCTTGATTCCCATGTCCTCTCGCGCATTCATGCCTAATAGAAATGCTTCATACTCTGCAATATTATTTATATTATCAAATTCGACTTGTAGGTAAAAGGGTACACCTCATTAGAAGGACAATGCAATACTACACCAGCTCTGAACCTTCTCTGGAATGACTATCATCAAATTCCATTGTCAAATTTTATCTTCCTCTTCCTCCATGAGAAGTGGCAAGTTCTCCTCTTTTTTCGATGTGAGGAAGTAGTTTCCTAGCCCACAATCTTGAAAGAGAATGTTTACTTTCGGATCATCGACTTCCATACTATGAACTTCATCTTTCTTCTTGGGTAAAGAACTTCTTCATCTCACCTTTTACTTGGGATAGTCACTTATGACCAATCCATTTTTATTTCCCCACCCAGTGTCTTTAAACTCTTACTCAATAGCATACCAAAGGATGTTGGGATGTCTACTACCAGTATGGTTAGGAGCACCTTCTTGTCTGTAAAATTAGCTAGTGCTACTGTGCATCTTTGATTCTTCCTACCAATGGCACTTGTTTGGATTCCATTGAGTAGCATGTGTCATTTACCCGGTCAAGGTGAGGCCTAGAGCATTTACAACTTTGGTTGGCATCACATTGTCTGAGGCTCCAGAATCTATGATACAATTATTTAGCTAGAAGCCTTTAATGAGGAGTGACAGGTAGAAAGGTTCAACCCTGTTGGTTTTGGAGGCATTGAGGGCTAACATGTTTTGGGAAGGTGGTGTGGATGGTGTGGGTAGTAAGCCTTTAGAATTAGGACTCGAGGATACAAGGTTACCACCATGAACTATATTAATGAACTTGTCAAACTAGGCAGGGTGTGTTTGTAGGTATTCTATTTCTGAGAGTTGGACTTTGGTTTTGCTTGCATGTTCCACAAAGTCGAATGGGGCAATGGTGGGTGAGGAAGAGGCTCCTGAAATGGAGGAAGATATACATGGTAGAGACTTTGCTACTTTTGGTGTTGGGTTCTCTTTTTCAGATGTAACAATTGGCTTGGAAGGGGGTGAGGGTGTAGCCTTTGACTGAACTTTAGATGTTTTTGCAGGACCAACATTTAGAAGAGAATTATTCTTAACAACTTTTGAGCTGGAAGAAGAATCAAATGACTTACTTGGTATAGTAACATGCTCTTTGCAAACCAAATGAGTCCGGGTTTTTCTTTGGCTAATTCCATGGAAGGTGGTAATGGTGATCCTCTATTGATGATTTTATTCTGTGTAACCTCTGGAGGACAATCTTCTTTATTCTTCTTCTTATCCTTTGTTGCAATTGTTGGGGCTGAAATCCCTTTCTTAGATTGAGCACGAGTGAAAACATCACATGAGAAACTTGGAACTTCTTCATCACCTTCATCTTCATCATCAACATATTCAATCAAGCCATTGTGCATATCAACTTCCTTAATCTCAAGATAGTTTTCATAATCTTCCATGTTTTCTTATTTAGTTTCATCAATTTCTCGCTTCCTCCGTGTCATAGATGGCATTGATTGGTGGTGCTTCAAGAGCAAGTCAACGAGGAGGTGGAGCAATATTTGGCCTATCTAGAGGGTTTGGTCTTCTTGAAGCATTCGCATTGTGATTTGAGATAGCCGCTTCTTCAAGGCAAGCTAAGTCATTTGCCATTTTTGGAACATCGGATATGTGGTGACAGAGTTTGAATTCGACCCTTTTATTTCCCATCGGGGCATTTCACCTTTCTAGAAATGATTAGATCATCATCGGTTTCTATTGCAAAGTCATGACCTCACCTCAATGTTCTTGGTTTGTCTCTTCCGAGGAAGAAACCTACTTCGATGGCAAGAGCAATCGATGAAAACCTCTTCAAATTATTTTTGGGAGGCACCACATCTTCAAGGATCCTTATTATCACTCCATCATATCTTGCTACAAAGTCCCTCATTGACTTGGAGGTTTATTTCTTCATTTGTACCAATTGGACCAAAAGATCCTGACAATCTTCCGTGGTCTTGAACCTGTGTTCGAATGCACTTCTTATATCTTCCCAACAAGTGACAGACCTTGGGGGTAGCATGTAGAACCATTCGGTAGCCTTTTTCAAGTGATTCCACAAAGAGTCAAATTGACACATCTTCGTCCTTAACACCCAACACACCGCAAGCAGTGATAAATGTTGTTTCATGCTCTTCAGGGAGTTGAGAACCATCCCCTCCGAATTTCGGGATTTTTTTCTCGAGCCTCTCAAGAGCTCATGAAGTGGTTGAGCAAGAGCATGTGGACTGGTGTTTCCTCCCCATGGTACATTAGGCCTACGGGCTTCACAATCCCATTCACTCTCATGATCCTGATCCCCCATTTTATGTATATTTCTATCTTCCAGCCTTGCTAAGGCTGCGGCTTCTGTTCTTTGCTCTTTCATCTCGCCACGGCTCAAGTCTCTCGATTTCTTCGAGTTGAGATCTTATTTCTTCGTCGGGTCTTGCTTCTCTTTCTCTAGCTTCTTCTTTAGTCTTCACGTCAGTGAAGTCTACAAGGTTCTCATTTATGTATGAAAATTCACCGTCCAAAGGATTGGCAACACTCTCAAGTTCCCAACGTGACCGGTTGCTTGAAAAGGAAGCCTTTGGATTCTGAGTAGCTCTTGTCTCCTTTGAAGTTCCTCAAAAATGGGATCGGTTTGTCCTCTTTGTTTTTGTTGTCAGTGAATCTTCTATCCACACTTGAAAATCTATGCTCTTCTTTGTGGTGTTGGGATTTGTCTTTGCCTCTCCAATTCAACAAATGTGTTCTTCTTCAAGGTCCAGAATTCTCGTGGCAATGAAGTATTGATTGACACTTTGTCTATTATGCCGATAACTTCCCTCAAATCAAGCAACGCTTCTTGGATGTGGAAGAGCAATTGGTCTTTCAACAAGAGGGTTTTGTGAAAAGCCATGATTTGAATCCATGTGGCTCATATAGCCATTCCAATTCCAGAAATTTTTCTCTTTTTTGAATTTTGAATTTTTCGACCTTGCGGTCACATTCAGGTGTAGATGCTGCTAAATCTACCCCACGGTGGGTGCCAAAAATGGTTGGCGAGGGAATTTTTTGGGTGGACAAATTTGTGAATTCCTTGCCAACACTCTGGGAATCTAAGTCCCTCTACTTAACCAATGTAGTCATTGTTGTGTATGCATGCACAAAAAGCGTGGATTTTTATGGTGTCCTTTTGGTCGGGGATCCAACAGGGGCACTCCACTGACCCTATGAAAAATGCTTGCAGCTTATCTGCAAGGGGTAATTTTTGCTATGAAGGTGGGAAAGGGAGTGAGAAAGAGGTAGGAGAACTCACATTGCGGGTAGGAAATCACATTCCCGCACACACTAGTTAGAAAATTCATCACATGCATTCATGGGAAGAAACAACCCTGCAAATGGCAACAAGATGAGATAAGATTGCGAACTCAAAGTTTCTAAAATCTCCTCATCAAAGAGGCTACAAAATCCTTCTTCTTGTATTGATGCTTAATCAGAAGTTGTACATAGTGGAGAAATGGAGGAAATTGAGAAAAGGGGGAAAATGGAAGAAAAATGGCTATCTCCTTTGTTTTCTCTAAGTACAATGCACTCGTGAGTTTACAAGATCAATCGCCAACCCTTAACAATGGCATGAAGAAGCCATTAAATCTCCTCCAAGAAATGGTTACAACTTCTTCTTTGTTAGCAAGAAACGGTTTACAATTTCTTTTCAATCATTTGCGTCCGTTCGGATTCTTGATTCACAAAGAAACGCCAATGGGGGAAAAACCAGACTTTTCATAATGCAATCGTTACATTCGTTTTGTAACTTTGAATTTGAACCATTCATCTTGCCTTCAAAACTTTAAACCAGAGTCGTCCACGTGGGAGAAATTTATTGGAGCGGGCGTGGAGGATGCCTTTTGCATTTTATGCCTTTGTAGAAAATTGGCATTTTTTGACATTTTGGTCCGCCCTTCCACCTCTCCGCCATAGGCCTGACACGTGGCTTTATTTGAGTGGCAAAGGAATCGTGGCTCGCTTTTTTCAATTTTAACCTTTTTTAGAAAAATGCTCAAAACTTCAAAGTTCTCCACCGCTTCGCTCTCCCACTTTGACTTTTCAACGGCGGGCCCGAGACCTTGGTGGAGCCGCAGAGCATTCTAGAACTTTTACTTCACTTTTGGAAATTTGGTTAAATTTCCAAAAGTGCCCCGATGGCCCGCTCGTTTGCTTTGACTTTTTAACGACGGACTTCACCTTTGAATTTTTCCCTATGGGCTCAAGATTTGACTTTTTTTCCTGCAGGCTCAAGATTTGACTTTTTCTCGCGGGCTCAAGATTTGAATTTTTTCTTTATAGCTCGATCAGGCTATGGGTCACTTTTTAACTTTTCACCTTTTTACAAAGAGGCTCAAAATATAAATTTCTCTGCCGACCCGCTTCCAATTAGGTATGTCCACGTACCCATGGATGATGGGGCCAAAATTTGACGGGGAAGAAAACGCCCATCATTCCTGTCTGTGGGAAAAAATGCAGAGAAGAAGAAAACTCCACCATTTCGAGCCCGATTTTCAAATTTCTTTCATGAGACAAGGAATTGAAAACAATACAAGGTTCGATGATCCAAGGGCATAAAGAGATTGACATTTTCATTCAAATGAGGACAACAATAAAATTTTCATGCGTCTGGACAGGAAAACGGAAAATTTATCAAAATAAGCAGACTAGGGATTTGAAACAACTCTAGGGCATGGATTTTTCTATCTCTTCAAACTTTCAACTTGGCTTAAATACTTTAGGAGGGCGAGAGCTCGAAATTTCAAATTTAACTTGGAAAATGAAAAGTGGTTTTCGGGAGACAACAGAGTGGTGGTCACAAGTAAATATTATGTGGTTACACGTTGCGCGTAAAATGTCGAAGGAGCAGCTACATTACAAAGTAAATAGTGAAGGAAGCATGCATTGGGAGGGAAGATCAGCTTTGGGGTTGTTCTACTATCACTAGTATTCATGGAAATTGGAGTACCAGACGGGCCAAAGGAAAATGTATGGGAATACCCCATGGAGAATAAGTCACCAATCTGAAAGGTTCAACAAGTACCTATGTAAAGGGGCCATGACAGATGACATAAAGCAAAGGGCGGAGAAATGGTACGACAGCTCCGCGCGGCATTTGGAGAAGAGTGGTGCATCCGAAAGGACCTACCATCAATAGTAGGGAAACAAGTCCAATTTTCTGTATATCAACATTTTGCATCGTGTGCTTCCCAATGAGAGATGGAGTCTAGAGCCCTTAGTGTAAATTGCCTTACGCATTCACTATAAGGTATTTCTAAGCATTTGTTCACATATTCATAGACACGCACTGATTGGTATAGAATGCAGATAAGGTAGACTACGACTACCACACGTTGAGGAAGAAGCATGTGTATCCTGAAAGAAGTGCCTATATCGAGAGGATCATTTCAAGGTGTTGAATATTAAGCCAATAAGTCTAGTTGTAGTAGATGTAGGGGCAGCATTAGTGTATCTTCAACTGAAGCCCAAGATGGAGAACAATAAGTATGTGGAGAATGAATTCGCGCTCCTAGGGCCACCGAAGGGTAAACACACAATGGAAAACATACCAGCACAAAGGCCCACATAAATTATTGAAGTAGAGGATGAAGAAGAGGAGTGTGAAGATAGTGGAGGCTTGGAGCGTAGAAGAAAGAAACCTTATGACAAGGAAGAGTCACAACGCATGACCACTCCACCTCAGGGATAGGACGAAGAGGAAGATACAGAGGTTGAGCGGGGAGCACATATTTAAGAAAGTATTCAAATACACAAGGACTCAAAGTGGAACCCCACAAGCAGTAAGGAAATCACCTCATCTCTCTCCACACAAGGAGACCGTTGAACCAAAGAAGAGAAGAAAGTTGAAGTTGGATAAAGAGGCGGAGGAATCAAGGGAGAGTGAGCGTGCATCTCCAACCCCGCTCGAGCAAGAAGACGAGCCACAGAATGAGGAAGAGTGAAAATATGAAGAGATGAAGGACGAAGAAGAAAAAGAAAAGGAAACCTTTGGATCTCGCGTAGTTCGATTTACTCAAGATGTGACGGACATGCTCCTAACCTGGAAGCTACAATTCCCAAGGGTCCTGTAATGCTCAAAATTACAAGCTATTTGAAAAATGAGGATTTTTTTAACACATAAACATAATAACAAATTACACAACTGCAATCATATAGATTTATTTAATCAAATTCATTAATCAATTTTTCTCTTTTGATCTATCCGATAACATCCATGTAAGCCATGTGTGGCTGAGAAGGGTGTATCCAAATCTCCACAATCTCCCTTCGTCACTACTTCGAGTGACAATGCTTACTAGCATTTTGGCTCAACCTTTTAAAGGTCATGGGAACTATGTGAAAGTCCTTGGGTCTACCACGAAGCTAGTTTCCGACTTTGTATTCCGGTATCCGACCATTGTCTACCTCATGTTCAGTATTTCAACTTCCCATGATCAGTAACATACAATTTTTTTTTAATTGGACGACTAGGGATCAGACAATGCACAACCATCAATGCATTACTTTGGCCAAAGTTATCCACCATGTAAGTTATGGCTAAACTCAAGACATCACACTAGTCTTATGAGTTTTAAGTCTTCCGCCACCTCACAACTATCCCTTTCACAGTTATCTAGATCTTTATAGTTTGTTTTTATTTATTTCCAATTAAACCTATCTTGCAAGAGTTTATATTGAGATAGATGCCAAAGGCCAACTAGGATCTTTATGAGATAAGTACATTCATTATGCTGAAATGTAACTATATCAACATTTCACATGTACTTATCCCTTAATATGCCTAATGGATATTTTCATCTATTTACCATCCCATTTAGTCTCTTTTTCCGATGTTTGATTCTTTAACCTTAAATTACCTTTTACAACGATACTCTTCCATTCTCTATACAACAGGATTTACAATCTTATCATATTAATACCAAGTTTACCGAAAGGCCGAATTAAATATATATTAAAACATGTATATTTAATTATTCCTTCGATTAGCTACGCCACTAAATAGCTTATTTAATTTAGAAATTAAAGACAATTGATTGTTACAATAATTGCCCAATTATCGGCTTCATACATTGATAACTATCAAATAAATGTATTCAACAATTTGTGAAAAGTAAGATTTCACAACTCAAGTATTCATCATTTACTCATATTGAGATATTATTACACACAAAGTAATCATCTCTTTATTAAAATCATATATTACATATGTCGTTAAGGTGAAATATATAACCGGTATAATAATTCTCACATAGTGAGGTTTGAATATTTACAATGGGTCCAAGATCCCAATAATTCAGCCAAAAATTCAAGGATATCATCCTTTCACCAATTGAAATCCAAGTATCTCATTTAGATCCATGCTACGATAAAACTTCACAAGACATGAGTTTCCGCACATCCGAATGTAACGGCTAATGGTCCTACAAGACTGGAGTAGTGGTATGATGTCAGTTCAAAATGAACTGGCATGAATATTAACTCCATTTTTTGATGCAATTAATTAATAAAATATGAAAGGATATACATGTTGTTTTATCAACAAGCACATGGTAATACAAGCTGAAAATGTATTACTACCTGGTTTCTATAAAGATACAGCTATGGATGCACACAAATAGAACAACCAATTTCTATTTCAGTGATCATGTTTCCCTCTAATCACAAAGGTCAATACATCCATATTTCACTTTAATCAATAAGCATTTGACATTTAAAATTTCTACATAACTTCGTAAAAACAATATGATTAAGAAGAGTATTTTTTCAGTCAATGAGCAACTCTACAAATTAGCACAAATATCACCATATTTACATCACTTTAACATGTTCTATCTGGTAAACAAACATCCCAACCAACAATATAAAGCAAAGCACCATGGTTACATCATTTAAACATACTCTTTTTTAAAAAATAGCTAATAATTTCTTTCATAAGATATCATTATTTTAAACCCAATCATGCCTCCAATTACTCCTTGGTGCATCTCGGTCAAGCCAAGTTGTCCTGACTTTCATGCCCTTACCAAGACAAGCAATTTCTTTTTCACAGTCTTACAAGAATCCAAGTCATATTGCCAGGCTGGAAGTTACAGGCTAAATGCCATTTTTTTGTAATTATTCACACATAACAAGACACCCTCATTTATACATGAACCGATTTAGTGGTCCATAATAATAAAATTTCTAGAAAATGTAGCCCCATGCAAGAGCTTTGACACCCACAAATTATCATTCAAAAGATCTCAATAAATTAAAAATCAGACCTGTATATAACAACCAAGAAGAAAAATACAAAACCCCAATCGGTTGCATACCCATGTTGATTGGGTTACCCAAATCGATTCCTTTATGCAAATCGATTTGCATACCCAAATCAATTTGTTTATAGAAAACACACAACCAAATTTCAGTTTAAAAAATGAATGCCCACAAGCACAAATCATTTTTAAACACACAAATTCACAAAAACGTTTTCCTTCTTCCTATATAGGAAAACCCAACTCTTTTCCTTTTGGGTATAATTTATTATAATGCAGAGAAGGAATTTTTAACCTTTCTTTTACTTTATTTTTGTTGATCAAAACCCAAAACCCCATCTGCGTATTTTTCTGGGTTAGGTTAAAACCACACAAAGAAAACTAAAAAGAATACATAATCCATCAATTTCCTTTTCATACTTCATCTCCAAACAATTAAATCAAAAGTTGTCCACAATTTCCTTGATTGCCATTAAAAACAGAATGTGTATTTCCTCATTTTTTACAAATAATGCAACAAAGAAAGGAGAAGATATTCATGCCTGAAGTAAACCCAAAATCGGTAACCTTCTACTCTTCCCACTCCAACAAGTTGAATCATTCTTTCCTCCAAAACTCACGCAGGTATTCCGGAAGGGGAGAATGGAAATAGACAAATGATAAATAACAGAAAAATATAATGAAATAACTATAGTTGGGTGGCACATTGAAGAATTTTCAAGCTTCCCAATGCTGGTACGTGTTTTAGTGCATGCCGCACACTTGTGCCATGTGAAGGTGTTTCACTTTATGAAACCCATAAATTTCAATAACTAAATAAAACTTTTGGCTTACATGCCAAATCCTCTAATATTTATTTATATATACTAATTAATATTTCATACATTTTTTTACTTTAGTTACGGTTTAATGGTTAATATAAAATTAACCTTCATAATACAAGTCCACATATTTCCAACAATATATTACCATAAAAATTAGTTGAATTTCTAGGTTTATATAAAACATTCCAATACGAAAATCACCAAGTCCATAAATAATAATTCGAATATTCTCATAAAGTTGGCTTGATATAGCATTGTCAAATAAAAGAGACAATTATCATCGCGGTCATGCAAAAGTCGAACAAAACAAAAGACAACCAAACCGATTAAAATAAAGTAACCGGAATACAAATAACCGAAAGATTCACTATCATTTATGAACCGTTTTACCTATGATTAAGGCCTAATCATGTTTTAGGAAGGATCATCAAGGTGGGTGTGGGGTTATTCATTCTACAATGTCATGCCCCATGCCAGCTGTGGGTCATGATATGACGAACCAAATGAATTTTACACCCAATGATGATCTCGTCTAATCTTGTTTAGACTTAACTATAGTTAATTTAACTTACAAGAAATTTTGGGATGTTACAGTCCTAGATCAAAGAGGATGAGTGGAGAGCACATTCCATCACCATGGGGTATGCAGATGACGTAGGTAAAATGTCTCGCACCCGCTTCCAAAGCATGATAGCATAGAAGGATTTATTCGGTTGGGAGCTAATGGATGAGGATATGGCGACCGTGCGCACTCGAAAGCAACTATCGTGGTCAATGCACACCCATATGGATGAGCTTGAATTTGATGTATGCGAAGAATCATGCATTTGAGACGGTTGAAAAAGGCACCCAAGTTAGACATACGACATAAAGTAAAGCATACCGTCATGTCGGATGAGTAGGTTAGCAACGCATGGTGAAGGTTTCTGCTGAAGTTTCTAGAAGAAACATGGACAAAGCTACAACAATAGAAGCATTGTGTAAGGAGCTAAAGACGAAGGATGCAGAGATAGAGTGCATAACACAAGAGAGGGGCTTGGCGTAGAAGAAGAGCGAAGTATTTATCATCTTTGCAGAGGAGATTAGGGAGAATGTCATAAGAGCTAGGCCACACTTGGAGACCAAGGTACCACAAATGTTTCCCTCTGATACATTATGTAGGAAAGTTGGTGGACCTAGTACTCGAAGATGAACCTCTGCGCATACCAGCGCCAAGGAATCCAGAACAAGAGGTAGAACGGGATAAAGCTTCAGTGATGCAAAAGATTGTATCCTATGAGGGGCCGCTAAGCGCCACAGAAGTATCAAGAAAGCAAACCAAGCTTTGAACATCTCGCACAACTCGAGAGGAGCTTATCGACATAAAGACCTTGGAAGAAAACAATGAGGTCTAGAAAGCAATGAAGGACGAGACATTGGGCCTCGCAGAAAGATTGTCAATAGTTAAGCAGAGGCACGAGGCCTTGATAGCAACATAAGAGCCACACAAGACTCGGCTAGAAGAGCTTGGGAAGCTCATTGCACAGAAGATGGATCTTTTAGAAGGAAGAATGACCTCAATGTCCAGTGTTGTGTTGGTTCTGCAAAATGAAAAAGGGGAAATTGCGAGGGATGAATTGGAGTCCATTACTGTGGACATTCCAAAAAAAGTAGAACAAGCACTCGTTGAATGACAGGCCTTGGAGGTCGAAATAAAGGAAGAGTATCTAGAGTTGATACTTCAAACTGATATAGAAGAGGCGCCTCATAAAACTTCTTTATTCATCTACATTATTTCATTCTTATTCTTTCCATTCTTCTATTCTTTACTTCAATTTTTGGAGATACCCATTGTTGGGGCGACAATGAGATTAGTGTGGGGTAATGTTGATCAAAGAACACTTGACAAAACTCACACAAGAAGTCCGCACAGGAAAAAAGCCAAGTTTAAGGGCGCAGAGGGACATGAAGAACCCGCGCATGGAGGGCAAGTTCAACATTTAAGACTTAGCCGATTTTGAGCATGAAGACCTATTTTTAGAAGATGGTGTGCGGAACACACCAACGATGCAGAGACGTGCGCACCATGCATTGTCTATCTTTGGAGGATCGGATCGAAGCGTTTTACATGGAGATGAGCTAAGAATAGGATTGTCACTCCAGTTAATCTGTAAGAGGTCTATAGATAGCACACTTGCATGTGTGGCTATGCCTGTAAACGACACATGGCTATTAATAGCATGCGGCCTATTTCTGGAATAGATAAGTGGTGAAGGGAAAGTCCCCACCATATATATATATATATATATATAATATGATGTGAATCACATAGTAGTAGAGTGTGGTGGAGAGATGAATGTATGGAGGTATAGAGATATGCGCATATGATTGGATTATTGTATCAGATCCATGTGTGCATCGGTATAGATTGTCATTCTGTAAGGAGCTTCGTGTTTATTAATATATGGAAGATATTGGTCAAATCTAAGTGTCATTTCAGTGTGTGTAATTGAGTAGTGCATGTTCTTGATTCAATCATGATTATTGTTTAAGCTTGTTCTTTCATAAATCTGAATATGGCATGCATTGTAGAATGATGGATTAGTTATGGATCTATATGTTTCTTCCTTCATCGCGTTAACATCCTACTACAACAACCCTAAAGAGGGACCGGTACTTTGCGTGCTTTGGGTGAGTGCTCGATCAGGATGAGTGATGTGCCACTGCTCTCTAGGGTGTTATCTAGTAAATTCTAGGTTGCATCAATCCTCGATGTGGTCCTTGAGACCCCAAGAAATAAGTCATTTAGATTCTCTTCTGAATATTCTCCACCCTTAAGGATAGGTTCAAATTGATGCACATAATCTTTGATCGATCTTTTTGTCGTAACTTTACTAATTGACTAAAGTAATTCTATGAAACACTGGAACTATAGTGCAATTCGCAACTCCTCGTTAAAACCGCCCAAGTGACACCGAGACCATACTTTTGCCTCTGAGCACATAACCATCGATACCAAACGAATTGGTCTAGTTCAAGATACAGGGATACCAATTTCACCTTTTATCTTGATGGTGTTTGATGTAACTCAAAGAAGTTCTCCATTTGATTTATCCAATTCAGGGGATCCTTACCATCAAATTTGCGTATATCCACTTTTGGCATCATGTTCCGTGGTTGCGAATAAGTTGGATTTTGATTGGGCTGGAAAAGTGATCCAACATGGTTATTTTGTCCATGATTTTGAACTGAAGATCTTCCTTGGTTGATATGGGCCAGATTTAGGCCATATTGTTTACCCTTTACATGTTGCATGATATCATCCAACCGATGATTGATTTGGTCTATGTCTCCTTTAGAGGCCATCTCAGATTGTACATTTCACAACTCATACTCAAGTTGGCTCACCTTATGATCAATTGAGGTAAACCCTAGTGCTGAGGAATATGTATTTACCCCTTCTGAATCCATCTCTTCAATCACTACCCCATCTTTATCTGGGGTTTTACCTCGAGTAATTGGATTCTTTTTTGCTCTTGTGGAAGGCCCTGCCATGATGTCAAACCTTAGGGTTTAGGGTTTTGAAACAAATTTAGCGAGAATAGGAAAAAAATATAAAGAAGATACTAATATTATTGTTTTGAGATCTTTCCAAACTCAGTAAAGAACTTGAAAATATTCCACAATTTGCACCCTAGGGAGTGATTTTATGAAAAACCCTAAATTTGTAATAACTTTTGCAAAATAAATCAAAAAAGTCTAAAAATTTCAAGGAACCTTACTTGAAATGTTTCACGAGTTTGGTAAAAATATCTCCTACCAATTCGCTCTCCGGTTCATAATATATGGCGGAAAAAAAAGGGTTTTTTCCCTAACTTTGGCCCAGATCGCAGCTTTGATACCACTTGTAATGAAATTATTTGTATAATTCAGATTATGAGCAACAATAGAACACCAAATAACATAATATTTCAGAATAATGATATCAATATGTAATTAGAATAGCTTCCCCACTTGGAGGGGGCAACCTCCAAACCATATAATAAGACTCAAATGCTCAAATGATAATGAAATACTACCTACAATCCCCTATATATACTATTCATCACCAAGGCCGACCTATTAAGCATGAGAAAGTATAAATGATATAATAAAATGATATGGTAAGCCACAAGTCAACTACTCATATCCTAATACAAGCAATAGGTTAAGGGCGTAACACTTGTCTCTCCCGATCCGATCCTATATGGAATCTAGGTTCTTGAAACTATGTGATTCTCATTGCAACTAATTGATTCTTAAAAACCTAAATAACCAAGAAGTTTTGAAAAGTAAACATTAGGTGGGTGTGGGCATCCCCATGCACCATTAACATCATTACTTTGAAGAGGATCAAACCTCGCATCATTCTCACCAAGACGCGATTTATAAAATGTATGCAACTAAGTAGATAATCACGATCTTAAAACATTGAGATCGTACTTACACCTTTTTCCTAGCTTGACTTGGAGTGATGACGTGTTCCTTATATTTACTGATTTGAGTAGATAATTGCCCTAGAATGAGTATGTAGAGCTCAAGGAGTCTTGGAATGACCTTGTTTGTCTTACTCTTAGTGTATGTTGACGAGGATTTTGGGTGTTAAGTGTGTGATTTCTTCCTTTGATAATGGATGGATAACTAGATTATATATGCTTTATAGATTTGAAAAGTTCGGATAAGGCCAATTAGGAATGACCCAAAGGAATTTGAATTAGAAAAAGGTTCCATTAGAGGAACAGGGGACCAAAGCGGCTAGGTTGGTCATAACATATGAGATCTATGGCCATCTCGATCCGTTATGGTCCAAAGTGTTTGTGCGGGTGATTTGAAAGTTGGGATTGTATTGTGTGAGGGTTTAGCTTAATTTTGTAGACTAATACAACCATTGTGTGAACAAATAGGTTGTGTGTGCAAACAAGAATGAGTGAGACATATCCAACGAAAAACTTATTAACTAAGTTGGACAAGTGTGGGCTAGTGCAAGAGTATTGTATGAATTGTGTTGTTGCAAGACATGAATTACCAATACGAGTGTCTACATTAACCACGTTAAAATTTACTATCTGCAAGGCATATGTAAAACCACCTAATATGCTTTGTTTCGTGGTTATCAATTTCAATAATTAGATTGACCAGACATGGGATGTTGAGACCCTCCAACATGGGATATGATTTCATGTGGAAAGTGCAAGAAAATTCCCTTCAAAATGGTGCAAGCTCTAATTATCCACAAAACATAATCATTGACATTGCAACAAACAATTGTGGACATTGGGATTATAGAACAAGAAGGGCCTTACTTTCATAGTTATCTCCACAGTACACTACCTCAAAAATATACATATCATCCCCCTTTCTTCTTTTGACCCATTCGTAAAATCGACATGTGGTCTATATGTGATTTCTCGGATGAAAGAAGAGGATATTTTACAATCCCTCCAATAATTCCCCACCCTTGAAATTCTCCCCCTCCACCCTCTACTTCATCACCCCTCTTCCTCCTATAATGTTTCACCTTCACTCCTTCAACTTCTTCAACGTATATGTCCCTATTTAGTTGGACACATGACATTTATTGTTCTTTTGACTTTCGCAACTACGAGTCCTTTGTTACTTGAGGTACATTTTGCATCGATACTTATCTTCAATACTTTGTAGGTTGGGAATAGCTCCACACCTTTGAAACTAATCATTTAAGGATTTACTATCACAACAATCTCGTAATTTTCCCCCTTAACAACCTCTAAGATGTCTCTTGGGTCATATGTCAAAATTAGAAAAAGGGTGAGGGGCACTTTATTGCTTAAGAACTCGTCACTAGCTTCGAACTTCTACACATGCATTAAGGTCATTCCTATATCATCTTCTTTTGGCTTCCTCTTATAACTTCCCCTTTAGGTGTTTCCATTGACCTTGTGCATGTGACTGCAAGTTATATTTAATTAAAGGGATATCCTTTAATAAAGTTTAAAAGAAAATTTCACTTGTTAACAATTAGGGAAGAAAATAAATGCATTTTAAAGTAAATTTGGATAAAGAACACATAACTCCAAACTTTAAGACAAGAAATTCAATATGAAAAACGACACCAACTTATGCTTGGTTGAAAGTATGAAGTAATAATACCCGATTAAGCCTACTTAAGCAAAAGGTATTGTTATAATATCCTCCCTTTGGTAGGGACTAATTACAGTGAATAAATATGTTAACAAACTTTAGGTGTCTAAAGTCAGTTAACAAACTTTAAGACAAGAAATTCAATATGAAAACGACACCAACTTATGCTTGGTTGAAAGTATGAAGTAATAATACCCGATTAAGCCTACTTAAGCAAAAGGTATTGTTATAATATCCTCCCCTTTGGTAGGGACTAATTACGGTGAATAAATATGTTAACAAACTTTAGGTGTCTAAAGTCGGTTAAAAGAGACCCATTAGAAAAGAAAATCCCACTTCGCGTTATGTATTGTCGGGGACGAGGATGTTGGAGTTTCATTTCCGCCGGCATAAACGAGGTTTTTCAAGATGACATTAAGTCATATAATCCTTCCTCTCCACAATCCAATGTATCAAAATGTAACGTTGACGTTGGATCAACAATCAAACATAAATGTTGTAGATATGAGGTTGAAAGTTGAGGATCTAGTTGGAGATGGCTCACAGTGGACAATAAAGGCTTTCTTATCTTGAAAAGGGAGGAGAGTAGTTGTCGTTTGTTAGCTTCTCCCTCTCTCTTGTTCTCTAGCTTTCATTTATAAGATAATTCTTTGATCATTGTAAGTCATCCAAACTTTCATTGCTGGTTGGTAGTGTTATTTTAAGGTGTTTTCTCTTTACATCTTCTTCATTGAGAGTCCCTATGTATTGGTCTTTTTTTGGTTTCCTTCACACATTCGTGTTTTAGGTTTGGCTAAAGCATCCTTGTTTTTGGTAGACTTGAACTTCTACTTGTCCCGATACCAATTTGTGGCTTTGGTATGGAAGAAACTATTTTACGGATTCATTGTTCCACTCAAAAGCCTTAGTCCGACTCATAACTCGTGTCAACCATGATAACCTCTTGTTTAAAAAAACAATCAGTTTGGGTCGTATTAAAATATTACAATAACAGATTCTAAATCGCACAAAAATATCTGTAAGAGAAAAAGTTCGAAGTTCACATTCGTTTCCTTAAATACTCCCGGGTGAATTTTTCCTGGTTTTCATGTGATTCTCAGGGTCGGGCGTGCAACCCGATTTACAATTTTTGTAAGTAATGTAAACTGTAAGAGTGAGAAAAATTCAGTGGCGGCATGAATAAGACCAGGAATTTCAGGCGCCGTTTCGACGACGACGAAAATGGCGAAGAAGAAACTGATAACCTAGTTATCAAACCCCCGCCAACCAGCAAAAAAAACCAGAAACCAGTGAAAGAAAAATCGTCCAACAAGTCCGCGGGTTCAAATCTCCTCAGCTTCGCAGATGACCATGACATTACACGCAAATCTAAACAGAAACCCCCTCCAAGTCCTCCGTTCGAAACCTGCTGAGCTTCGAAGCCGACGAAGATGCTGCATCAGATCAAGGCTTTCTCAAAAGCAAAAAGAAAATCAGCCTCGAGAGACATTTGGGGCACAAGATTTCTACAAATAAAATAGCGACAACCCCCGCCTCGAACGTCCAGCCCCAGGCAGGTGAATACACAAAGGAGAAACTTCTCGAACTTCAGAAGAACACCAAGAGCCTCGGGGTTCGAAACCGCAACCTCCGCCGGACAAACCCCGCGCCGAGACTGTGGTTGTTTTGAAGGGTTTGGTTAAACCGTCGTTCGAGGAGGAAAAAAATTTGGAGGCGGAGATATTTAGGCAGGAGAAGGAGAATGTGGAGGATAGGTTGGGGGCGGTGGGAATCGATTCCTCACCGAGCGTGAGCATTCCGGACCAGGCTACTATAAATGCTATTAGGGCTAAGAGGAGAGGCTTCGACAGGCCCGAGCTGCGCCTGCTGATTATATTCCTTTGGATGGCGGTGGCCCTAGAGAATTGTTGAAGGAGGAGGCGGCAGGTCTAGTGAAGATGAAGATGAGGTTCATGGAAGGATGGCCTTGGTGGGGATAATCCTAGTGATGCTAAAAGGGGGTGTTTGAATCTCTGGAGCATGGGACACTTGATTCCAGGTAGGGAAAATTTTAATTGTTAATTTTCGTAATCCATAATTTTATTTTTATTTCAAACACATTTACTTAAAAATGAATACTAATCTCCAATTCTACACAAAAACATTTCCTTTGCTAGATTCAAGGTAGGATAATTTTAATGGCTAATATTCATCCATTGGCTATTTTTTCCTTAAAAAAAATATTACCAGAGTTGACATTGAACAATACTCTTTTTGTTAAAGAATATACTTTTCATTCAATAAAATGTTTGAAATATCAAAGATAAACTTGTTTTGATTAATGACCAAATGTAAGAGATTGAGAATTCACTCAATTTAGTATTGGAAAAGATTGATCAGGATTTTAAATTCTGAAATGTGTCTCCTTGAGATTCCAGGGCCAGAGGTGATGATGCACATGCTGGTGGTGATAATGAGGACGAGGACGAGGACGAGGAAAGGAGATGGGAAGAAGAGCAGTTTAGAAAGGGTTTTGGGAAGAGGGTAGATGATGCTTCTAACAGGGTTGGTGCTGCACCGCCTGTGGATTCTCCTTCATCCAATACTGTTGTCCCTAGTTCTTTTCAATCCACTGGATATGTGGGTAGTGGACATACTGCTGCACCTATTTGGGCTGCTAGTGGCGTAAGCCGAAGTGTGGAAGTGATGTCTATGGCCCAACAAGCTGAAGTTGCAAACCGGGCACTGCAGGAGAGTCTGCAGAGGCTGAGGGTGAGTTAATATCTTTGATTTTTTCCCCCTTATTTTTGGTTGATCAATGACATAGCTGGCATTTTGCTTAAAAACCCAATACTAGAGTTTCAAAAGATATGAAATATGTTTGAGCAAAACATAATTGCGGTAAAATAAGAAAATAATGATAGAATTTGTTTTTAGTAAATATCCTAAACCTTGTAGATCTTAGTAAATATCGAATTCCTCATCACTTAAGCTTAGGGAGAGAGTGGGACAACAATGACCCTCTCTGGAAAGCTGATTGTCACAGGCAACACTCATCGACAGATTTAATGCATGGGAAATGCACATATAGCTTAGATCACTCTTTGGTAATTTGCCAAGGCCCTCATGTATGCAGTGATTTTAACATGGGGAGAATGCCCAGCGGTCTCTTGAACTTGTTAGTCATCGTTATGGCAATTATTTTGCATTGCCACTGGACCATGGCTCATCCATTGGGTGCTATGTCAGTGCACTCTTCTACCTACGACAGCACAATAGGTAATTTTTATTCTGTGATACAGCTAGCACATGGTAGCTATTTGTTGTCAGAGGTAACTGTTTGACTTTAGTCCGAAGTATCCATCTAGATATTTCTTTGGTTGAAGGAATGTGGCAAAATGACCCCTGGACTATGCAACACCCACAATTTTGACACACAAATACAACAGTAAAAATACCAGAATAATTTTTTTTTGAATGCTCACTACACAACACCACATGGGCTCCAATAGATAGACTTAACATCACATAACACACTTACATAAACATGAACCCACTCATAAGATATGATAACATAGGGTACACATCAATGTCTTACTCAAACGATGTAAACCAGACAATGACCCAATTACAATAAGAAACACATGATAGGCATACTCCACGACATGGCCTTTTCATGGTTTACATATTCATTACATTTAGGTTTCCATTGTATGACCTTATAGTTTTCAAGAGAATTAAACACATAAGGTTTACAATTTCCTATTTTTCAAACTTCAATTACTTTATTTTGCAGAGCATTAGTCTTTAACGGAGAATGCACGGTTGATTCCTTTCTCCAATTCCATTAGTTATCCATAGGTCATTTGTTAAATAAATTCATTTTATACACCTACATGCCTCCTAATATTCATTCTTACGTTAAAGGTTTGTTTCTCAAAATATGTGTAATTGACGTTAAATTTTATCCTCGTTTAAAAGGAACTAACAAGATGTTAAGGTTCTACTTTTCGAGACGTATATTCAATGTTTAAATTTTACCTTTGCTAGACAAGGGGAACTATCGTGAGGTCAAGGAAGATATATTAGAGTTTAAAGGGTGATTTAGATTCAAGATATCTCTTCCCATAAACATCCTTCCATCATAGTACCCTATTTTTCCTGTTACAGTTTGCTACAGTTCAATAACTTGTTTGAATCCATTCAACATTTTCGCATCATGAAATTTTATTTATATATTTAATAGCTTATGTTTTATTTTCGAAAGTTTGATCTCACCAAGGAAATTCATATTTATTTTTAACAACATGAAAAAGTCTAGTTAAACTATAAGGACTTCAAGTATGACATTATTCCTAACCAAAATTCTCGTTTACTCATGTCCTCTTTTCATCTTCAAGTTATTACAACCAACTATGAAGGTTAACTAATTAAGTTTTATCATTCTTGATTCACAATCCGTTGCTCTAATTAGGAATTCATATTTTCACAATCATATTGCGCATGGAAGGGTACATTACACTTGTGTTCCCATTATAGAGATTTTTCTTTGAATTTAAGTGACGAATTTCACATTTCAAACTACTTCTGTTTCATCATCTTAAGGATTTACTCCTAATAGCAATGGGTTAATTACATGTTTCGACCATAAATTCTACTTCTGAGTGATCCTAGGTTTAATATATTCCTATCTACGCCAAGGGTTCTACTAACTTTTACAAGTCCAACTAGAGTGCAATTTCCTTAACTTGCAAGACCTTGGCTACAGCTGAAGTTATCCCATTCTCAAGGCTACATTTTATTATTTCATTAGCATCGTTGTTTAATCCACATTTATGCAAACAAAGCATGTGATCATGCATCATATTTGGTTTTTCGATTTATTAGGTTGTTGTATTAGTTGTGGAGCTCTACTTTATTACATTCATTTTATGATCACATTTGACATTTTAGTTGGTTTTTTACATCGTTCAATGGCATACCATTTTTCGTAGCGGTCATTCCTTAGTTTAATCTTATTTACCCTTTCACTAACTACATTTACACGGTTACTTTGGTCCTGTATTAACATCATTTTGGAACAAATGTAATTCCTATAACACTTACGTAACACTTAGGGATTTAAGACTACAAGGAGTATGACCTCACACAAGACAACTCATTTCATTGCTCTTAGACACACAAGTATTAAGTGTATATTGCAAGAGAGATATCCCAAATAATCTTATGCATTACAAAATCCTCCTAAGGACCTATTTCAATTGTTGGGTAAATATGCAAGTAATTCAAACGTAGTCTCCACTCACATAATTTAGATCTCACAAGAGATCAATCATAGGTATAACCACCAATTATCTTGTAAGGCTTTGGCCACCCACTAGGGTACCAAGGGAAATTACACACAAGGGGTTAACTTATTCCTGATATGGTTAGACCTACAATCACCTAGACATGATCACCTCACTCATCCCAATATGATAGGTTTCACAACATATATGCACCACCTCATAAAATATCAAGGAAATAGTCCTTAATAAGACGTCTTAGGTGCGAAGCATGAAGATGATTAATGAGATCAGAGTATTTTATTAACATGATCAATGTTTTATACCCGGAAAAAGACTCAAATGGGGGAGGAAGTACAATAGGCATTATAACTCGTTCTTTTAATTTTGTTAGTTTTGATGAGAGGAGATTCTACCTAACATTGTGGGTGTTAAGGAAATAAACCAATAATTAACATAGCAAAAGATTAGTTTAATATCTTTATAACATAGGTACAACATTGAGCACAACTTCACATCCAATTTGACACTATAAAATATAGCCACATTGGTATTCCCTTTTCAAAATATACAAAGAACAATTCTTCGAACAACAATACATATCATTATTCTATGGTAATACATGTATTGCAAGATGAATATAACTTTACAATGACAACTCATTAATTACAACATATCACATCCATAAAATTCCTCTTGTTCAAGTACCTGCAACCAACGTTGCGTTAGTCCTAGGACTGAGTATGGAAATCCCCTACACTCAAGCATAAATCCACACATTCATCATTTTTAACATTTTCAATTAAATAGAAGAGAGAGAGAGAGAGTTTCTTATGCATTCACGCTTTCACATTCAATTGCACTTAATATTTTGGTACTAGAGAGAGAGTAAGGATGAGAGAGAAAGTTAAGAGACATTTTATTTTCCATTCACAATGTCATAACCATTTGCATTTCATGTCCATTATCATTTCATTTCAAACCAATTCACATTTCCCAATTCATTTACGTTTTCAAATCAATCAAGTATCATAGTCGTTTCTAGAGAGAGAAAATCACCATACATTTCAAAATTCATTTATACAAGATAAAAGATTGAATAAAATTCTACATAGCATTATAATGGTATTACGAGGTCACATGCATGGTTAGAAGTCAAACGAGACTCAAAAGGGGATTCTAGCTAAGGTTGAGGAAATTGACCAAAACATCAAAAGTGCCTACAAACTAGGTCTTGAAAACACTCGGTTTAAGTTTGATCACGAAGTTTGACAATTCCTACTTACTCTCCCATATATAGAGAATTCGTCGTGTTTGACAGAGGTTGATTACGACGAGCGAGCTCAAGTTGCAAGGGAGACTCCGGGCCAATTATCGTAATTGTGTCAGCAACTCTTGTTGCACAATGACCAAGTGGGCCCCAAAACCCACTTGCAAAACTAGTTTTCAAAGGCGTTTTCAATGGAATGAATGTGGGTTACGATTCTCTTGTTGGTAGTCTAGAGGTAGGTGGCGGGGTTTTCAATTTCATTCAAACTAAGCGGCAACCGTAAGACGAAACCAATCGTGTTTTATTAAAACAAACACGTCACACAAGTGACTGTTAAGCTAAGTGGCTTCAAAATTCGACTTGCAAGGATGCTAAATAAATTCAAATGACTTGGCTAAGTAACCCCATGGTGTCCCATGTTACCAGGGGTCATGCTAGGAGTTTTGGGTTTGCGGTATACTTGGGTGTGGCACTCCATGCACGTGACTTTCAAGATCAGAGTTTTTTTTTTTTTTTTGTTTTATTTGTTTTTTGTTGTTGATGTTTTGAGAGTTCATGTCAAGGAAATATTTTGTCATTTGTTGGAATTATGCTCCCTATCATTCAACATTTAATTTTGAAAAAGTTGGAAATGATGAAGCGAAATTTAATGCAAGCGAAAAGGGGAAAACCATACCTTTTTGCGAAACTCGTGATTCCCGCATTTGACAAGACTGCATCAACTTCAGGCATTCCGGTAACAGTTTGTGGCTCACTCATGCTTCGCCGCTTTGTGTCACCAACAAGGTCAAAACATGTATGGTTTCATCATTCTTTCTTGCAAATCCATATGCCAATGGAGCAGCAGTAGGTTCATTAATAATGCTCAGAACTTCCCACACAACAATGCATCCCACATCCCTGGTTGTTCTCTCAGAGTCACTGAAATAAGAAGGAACAAAACTACAACCTGGTTCACCTCATTCATTTTCTGCCCCAAAACAAGTAAAACACTTCACTGAAAAGTGCACATTAATCGGTTTCATGTCATCATGCTGTTTTGCATTGTTTGGAAGTTTCTAAAGCCTCTTAAACCAAGCCATTTGTTAATATCCTGCAGACCATGCATTCCATGAGAGTGCCTCTCTCAGATGCCTTTTACAAAAATACACCATGAAAAATAACATTTCTTCCATGCCTTGAGCGTGGTTCCTCTTTAGCTTGATGGGCGACCCAACCTGTCCCAAGGCTATTCAGCAACCATTTTGTATGGATCCTGTAATCCATACATTTCCTGGAACATAATTCTTTTGGGCATTCTGTCAAACAGCTCACGTGCCATGTGTATACTCCCACATTTTGCATCCATGTCAACCAAAGCACTTGCAATTACAACATCTGACAAAACCCCCTTTTCATTATGTTGTGACTGATATCCACGCCCTGTTCCAAAGCTCTTATTTTGACTTGTGTGTGGGAGGATGTTGGCGGGTTGTGGAGGACAGGGAAAGAAAAACAGAGGGTCTCACGTGGAGGAAAGTGAAAGAGACAAATCTGTAGAGGCATTTGTGGAATAGCAGGAAAGGGATATTCCAAAGCCTTAATCAATATAAACACTACTCGAAAAAAAAAAAAAAAAGGGCAGGAAAGAAAATGGCACTGCAAGGTTACAGTGCATGTAGCACAGGCGCTTAGGAAAGGAAGAAGCAAAATCAACACATCTAGGCACTACGATGCCTCTTAAACCTCAAATCTTCTTCTTCCTTCGCGTACAACAAACAACACAGCGACAAGCAGCAGTTTCCTTTCATCTCAGAGGCATTTGAAACTGCTTCAGGTACATATACAGATCCAAATCAGTCAATATGTATATATTAAAATGAGGAAATCGTAGGGATACAGACTTATCTCTTTGCTTAGGATGATTTATCTCCACCTGCAGGGCTGATTTAACCGAGAATGGGATAGAAAATTAGGACGGCTGGCTAGAGCTCCATTTATCACGGTCTGAGATTATGCTAGCAAAGGGGCTGATCATGTTTTGGCACCTGTTCATTGCCTTTGGTGAAATGGTGCCAAATGCTTTAAGGGGACGTCTGGTGTTAATCTGCGCAATAAAGCAGGCCCATTCTCAGATTGGATACCAGTACAAGCAGCCCCCAATCCTTATCCACAATGAACGGGCCATTACTCAGTCGCGTCATATCTGAATACATCTAGGAAAACGAGTCATGGCTATCCTATTTGCTAGATGCACTGCTCAAAATCTGACCTGAGGCTCCCATTTGGCACAAACTGGGGTATGCAGTCAAAGGATAAGGTGTTTGGATCCCAAAACTACCTTACTTTATGCATTGATATCCACCCTCACCCTGTCCAATTCTCCCATCTTGGCACAAGCTGTCAGTGCATTGGAACAAGAAAGATTTGTTGGAACACATTTGTTGAAAAGGTGAAATAGAGTGAATGTTGCGTGAGGATGCATTTTTCTATTATGCCAACGTGGAGATAGGAGGGGCACTATATAGTATAGACTATTGATTTCATTGAAGTTCATGTAATCTAACTGACGGAATAGAAGATTAGATGTAGCTATTTACTAAGGATTCAGAGGGCATCTTCTATCTATCTTTACATAGGCAATACCTGCTCAGCTACGGTCATGTTTTCAATTGGAAAAATGGTGAAGGAAAGTAGACATCATCATTTGAATTTCAGGAAGTGAATAAGTAGTGAATTAAGGCATCACTTGTGTAATAAGCTACAGGTGCACTTTAGCAATGGCTGCATTTCATTTCTTGACAAAACTCCATATTATGGTGTGTTTCTCTGTCTCTGTCTCTGTCTCTGTGCATATGACAAACTGCAACATCTAAAGTTACGTTACCGAAAATGGGAAATGAAATGGAAAGGGAAATAGGCCGGAATTGAGAATGGGGTTTTTAAGGTTTTGGGGACAAGGAACAGTTTAGGGTTTTACCCCAAAAATGGATTTTTATGACAGAGGTATCTTCTCAATGAAGAAGGCTCTCCTCTTTTTTCCTCTGCAAGCCCCTGGACAGATTTTGTACGCACCCTGAATTGTGATTGGTTGGATGGACATATTTTACAGGCACTCAATTTGTGATTAATGAACCAATATTACTGTGTTGTGGCAGTGGTCGAATTGTGCTGGACTATTTCAAATGTCTCTGTCACCTTAGTAATCTGAGATTATCATCATTGAGATAAGTTCTGCCCATGTTTAGCCACGCCTGGGTGTATTTTTGATTTTAAAATTTTCCCACTTCCTTTGCATTGCCCAAAATATCCTTACGACACAATTTTAATTCTTCCCACAACCAGTACTATATATTTCATTCTTTCAGGCATATTCCAAGTTGAGCGAAATTTGCCAACTAAGTTTGTAATAATGGAGAGAGAACCAGAGGAAATGCAGTCCCTGGGCACTGTGAGGATTGTTGGCCAGACAGTCACAATCTAATACCTGCTGGGGCCATTACCCTAACCCTTAATCTGCCTGTTTCTTTCATAATCCTCAGCTACGGTCTCATATCGAAACTGCAGCTGGGTGGTATGTGAAGGTAGTCATTGAAAAAGAATGCACTTATTTGATGGCAAGAAAGTTCACATGCATCTAAGATTCTAAACTGCTGTTAGATTAAAACTCTGCAAACTTGTTTTACTTGTGAAAACGTTTCTTCAAGCAGTTCTAGTTGTGTGACTGTGGTAGTCTCACATTAAATAATGAGGTTGCCATTCAAAAGGGTAATTGCAGTGCAACTATTGGTGATAAAAAGGTTGGCTGGAGTGAGGCAGTGCAATTTTGTATACTGGGAATAATTCTCCATATATGTTTGTAGGTAATTTCATGAATACTCTTTATCATTTACCTTGAACTGCTATACAACAATTTGGAATAGAGCTTTGCCTGTTCGGAGATGATAAAAATTCATAAGTTTTCAAAGTATAAGTCCCATAATAAAGACTGAAATGCAAATAGGATGAGAGCCTGCAGGCTGCCCCCACAACCTCCCATGTAAGTTTATGCTTTCCTTCTTTCCTATATTTATTGATATGCACGTTCAGCCTTCACCATAAACACCTTGCTATTCTTAGAGGATTTCTTAAAAGTGCTTTGCATTGCCCATGTAAGTTTAGGCTTTCCTTCTTTCCTAGGTTTATTGATATGTGTGTTCAGCCTTCACCATAAACACTTTACTATTCTTAGTGGAATTCTCAAAAGTGCTTGGCATTTAGCCAAATCCAAAGCCGATGCATGTGTTTTTATGTTTTAACATTCTATAATGCACTTGTTCATTCTAATGATTGAATTCTCTTTATATGCACAATACACTTTAAAGTTTATTGTAAATTGTTTATTTTCTCAGCAAAGAAATGTCACCATAAAATGCCATCAAAATTTACTTTGGAGATAAGATGATCGGTTTTCTTCTTTACAAGTTTGATAATGTGCAATTAAAGCTTATTTGCCTCTTGGATTTATTAGTACATAAAACTAATCTAATAAAGAGGGTATTCAAAATCATTGGTGAGATCCTACACAAGCTGATAGATAGGATGTTGAACAAACACGAAAGAAATATAGCTCCCTATACTAATCGACAAGCCTAATCGATAACATTGATAGCTACTTTTAAGGAAAGAGCCTAACCACATTGTTCCAAGCCGCAAAGATCTCAAATCACAACACATTTGATAAGCTGAAAGGCATTTGCGAATAACCTTACAAAAGGATTTACAAACAAAGAGCTGAAATATCATATATGGAAATCCATCATAATGCCATGAATTAACTCAATAATTAGGATGTACATATAGGAGGAGGGAAGTGCAACTACTACCTAGATCAGTGGTGAAGAACTCCCACTAACTGATACTGGTAGTTAAGCTAACTCCACAAGACTAGCAAGCTAACTCCACATAACTAGTAAGCTAACTCCACACAACTAGTACACCTAAGCAAACTAACTCAACAAGTGTAGGGATAATCCAAGTGTAAAAATTACCACACTCTCCCATCCGCTGAATGGGTGAAGTGACGCTACAAATTTGTATGAGTTGTCAAAACAACTACTTGAACACAAACTAACACTGGTCTTCACCAGAATAGCTACCCCACAAGAGAGATTGTCAACATGCCTAAAAGTGTCGAAAATACAAATACAAAATCTCTCAACAAACAAGAGAGATACACTACACCTGCTAAAGAAAAAAGCTCAAAACAAGGAGTATTACAATGTAGATGGTATAAAAAGTGGAGCAAGAAGCCGAATGGTGGAGGACCCACGCTGCCAGAGTCCTCTCAACGAATGCCTATGTCGTAGCCACGAGTGATTAGAAATCCACCCCAAATCAACACAGATGGATGAAAAAGATGTTTGCATATGATTTGGTGCAAAATGCACAACGGGTTCATGCAAAAGAACATCAAGTATGTGTGCCAGTCAATCATGTTTGACAAGTTGAAATCTCAAGTTTTTCAACACCGAGTGAAGATGCAAAACTTATGATCCTCGGAAAGAGTCGAATGAACAAAAATAAGAGCTCTGTCATTGTGTGATCCCAATGAAGTATTTGCTCGAAAACCATCACGGTGGTGAGAATGCCACTTAACGAAAGTGAATAGGGAAACGATACCCGTGAATGTTTGCCAATACCTCCGCCAATAAAACCCATAGAATGAAGCATGTGAGAACCAAATCTAGTGGTATGCTTCTCAAAGGAGCCAGACATGTCAATAGAAGGAGCTGAAGTGGGATACACAAAATGTGTTACTGCAATTGGAACATGTGTAATAAAACATTCAAGAATAAGTGCAATAGGCTCAGGAGCATCAAAAGCAGAAGTAGACCCAGAAATTGACAAATCAAGGTCAATGGGTGTGGGAGCAACAACTGCAAGTGGACTAGGAGCATGGGAATAAGAGTCCACAATGTGAGGATAATGCTGTAAGTGAGCAAGTTTTTGTTGCAAAGTGTATGAGTGCATCTTTACCGTGAATGAGGTTATGAAGAAGAGATTTTTGCTTTTAAGTGATCTATTTTATTCCACAAATTTGACCATGTCCTCTTGAAGTCCACACACTTTAGAGAAAAACATCTTGTTCTTAAAAGCCATAATAGATGCAAGAAGGTAACACCCAAAAATTTCGGACGTCGAGCTCAGCCGAAAATGCGTCCGCATGTGATTACAACACCCCCATAAATGTTGGCACTTTATAAAGTAGTGCATTTTACAAAATAAATAGGACCAATGCGTGGGAAATTAAAAATATGAACTTTTGAAAAGACGACGCTCAATTCCGAGCTACCAATCAAAAGTTATTACAATTTTGTTTTTCCGTAAATAAGGCCTATTTTAAATAAAATTGCACTCAAGCATTAAAAATGCACTAAATGAGGATGAACCTAGCCTTCCAACCACTCATTGGAATCGACACGGAATTTAGAAGAGAGTGGTTTAGTTTTTGAGGGGAATTGGCCTCCTACCAACCCGGGCCTCACACTTCGTCTTCGTCAAGGCAAAGATACAAGCTTAACTAACCAAATAATTCCTCCTAAGGAAATTTTTCCCAAATTGACTAATTTTTCAAAAGGCATGAAATGCTAATTTTGAGATAGTTAAAATTCAAATTTGGAAATAAAATGCAAAGAAGAAGTAATACCACTCTTTTGCCACTTGGACGTGGGCCGACCACCAGGAGGAATGTGTTGAAAGAGTTGGATAACACAGCAAAAAAACCTGAATTTTGTTGTGTTCAGCTGTATGGAGCCACCACAGACTGCAAATGACCATGTCAAAGCTGATTTGTAGGCCCATCAAGGTAAAGCCAGTGCAATATAGTTTTTTTGGAGTTTTTGTTAAGATAAAAAAGTTTGGAGCTGAAAAAATTGCAGATCCGTCCAAAAAGGCCCAATAAAGACGTTGTTGGGCTGTTTAACACCTTCCATGAGTTGTAAAAATATCCAACAACCTTCAGATGCCTCTCCAATGGTTTGTAGAGCTCTTGAAACAACAGAAAACATCTCCGACCAGCAAAAACGCCCCTCTAGAATGCAAAAAACATGTCTCCAAACAAAGAAAACGCCCTTCACACAACAAAAACGTGGCTTCAAACAACAAAAACATGGCTTCTCTTAACTGAAACGCCCCTTTAGCTGATTGAAACTTGCCTCAAAATGGTTGAAAGTGCATTGGAACAACAAATCCATGGCTTCAGATGCAAAAACATCCCTCTAATAGCAAAAGCTCTCAATATTTCATGAAAAACTTAACAAATAACCATACAAGCTCAATAACAACATGGCTGTGATGCCGTGAAAAGAACGATAAGAAGATTGTTCCAAGCCACAAAGATCTCAGATGATAATAACACACCACATTTGATAAGTTGAAAGGAATTCGCTAGAATAACCTTACAAAAGGATTTACAAACAAAGAGCTGAAATATCATATATGAAAATCCATCATAATGTCATGAATTAACTCAATAATTAGGATGTACATATAGGAGGGAAGTGCAATTACTACCTAGATCAGTGGTGAAGAACTCTCACTAACTGATATTGGTAGTTAAGCTAACTCCACAAGACTAACAAGATAACTCCACATAACTAGTAAGCTAACTCCACACAACTAGTACACCTAAACAAACTAACCCAACAAATGCAGGGATAAGCCAAGTATAAGAATTATCCTAATAAATAAATAAAAGGATAAATAATAACCTACACTAACAAAAATGCCATCAAAATTTACTTTGGAGACGAGATGATTGGTTTTCTTCTTGACAAGTTTGATAATGTGCAATTAAAACTTATTTGCCTCTTGGATTTATTAGTATATAAAACTAATCTAATAAAGAGGGTCTTCAAAATTGTTGTTGAGATCCTACACAAGCTTATAGATAGGATGTTGAACAAACACGAAAGAAATATAGCTCCCTATACTAACTGACAAGTGCTGCTGATAACATTGATAGGTACCTTTTAAGGGAAGAGCCTAACCAGCACATATGTTCGACAATAAATTGTTTACTGTTGACAATAAATTGTTTACTGTCGACAATAAATTTGGCTTTCGACAATTATTTTTGAAACGACGCTCAACTCGGTCAGCAAGGTCCCTTTGTTTGAATTTATGTATGTTCGACAGTCGACAATAATTTTTTTACTGTCAAAATAAATTTGTCTGTTGACAATTACTTTTGAAAACATGCACAACTCGGTCGGTAAGGTCCCTATGTTTGAATACAGGTGGCATGGTCAAATTCTTTTGTCGATTAAAGGCATGTCAAACACGTGTGATGTTTAGATACAAATTTGTATGATTTTTTAACACAAGGCACATTGTTCACAGTACGGCAAGTATTGTTGCCAAGTATAGAAGGTTTCTGCTAAAAGAATGTAGGCTAGCCCCAAGGGATGCTGCAAGCCGAAGAACACCATGGTCAGAAAGACACATGCCAGAGATAATGGTTGCTGTTTTATGTCTTTGACCGAGGAGTGGAACAGGAGGTAAGAGGAAGGGAACTGCACGGTTGCTGGAAGACAATCTTAAAAAGAGGGAGAGGTGATCTAAAAAAAGAGGGAACTTCGAGATCAATAGGGATGAAATTAAAGCAAGAAGCACAATGTATGATTTTCTATAAAGCCAAGACTCACAGTTGTAAAAACAACCTCTTATCTCAGTTACAGGTATTTGCTGTTTGGAATTTCCTGGTCGTCTAGTCTTTAGATGAATCCAGAACTCAGTAGATCATAGGGAAATTGTGTTTTGGTTTTGAAAGACTTTGCCATATAGTGGCAACTCCATTAGATGGGAATTAGAAGTCTCTGCAGAATTTAAAAATACTGATTTTGCATTTTTTTTTCTCAGGGGCAAGCATTTAATAAGTTTCAATGCAGAAGCATATGGAAGGCATGTGAATTGTTTGACAAAATACCACAGTATATTGGAAAAATACTAGTATATCGAAAAATAAAATTAGCAACTAAAACATTGGCATTGCAACTTAATGTGCAATTGCTAGTAACTAATATCCTAAGAAATCTACACATTGTTTCATTACTACAAGAAAAATGATTTTTCATATTCAGAATCATCATTTAGACTCAATAAATGATGACCAATGTTCAGACTGTGAACAACAACCTATTATTGCCTACTTTCAGTTTCACAGGATGGCATTATAAAGTCAATATAAAATATTGAGTGTAGCAGAAAATCTCTGAATCATGCTAACAGTAGGCTGATTGAACAGAAGTCCATTCAAGTGGAGAACTCAAGGTGACAGATTAATGGACAAATATGATGGGCAGATGTTGAAATGGTCACTTCGATAATGGTCACTTTTTTGTTTTTTTTTAAATGGTTTTTGCCAATTTGGCTGATTGTTAGTTGTAGGCTAGAAAGAGCCAAAGAAATGCCAGTTTCTTGAGAAACACGTGTAAAACATGACAGCCCCTAGAATAGAGAAATAATTTCAAAACTAATATCAATCATTTAAAATAGGCACGTACAAAGAACCTCAACATACAAGTACTACTACAAGCACCAAAGCTTTAACTTATATCATGATCACTAAATCAATCAGAGAGGTGCTGTCTGATGTTCGCCTCTGTCTTCCCATCAGGATTTGGGCTCACTAGTTCCTGGCTCCAACCAATTTAACTATATTGGACAATTTTCTCAACAATTTCAATTCAAATCCAGTTGTCAGTGACCGTAGGAATGTGTGCATACCATTACTAGTAGGGGTTTGACTTACGAAAAAAAGATGAGGGCATTAAATCATAGCATTTAATGCATGAGACACCCTTGGAAACAAGGAAATATTTATATTTCAAACTTTGTACCCTGGGTTTGATCTCATGACCAAACTAACTGTACACACCCTTGCTAATCCACCTACACCAGGTTCTAGGAGTTACTGTTAGTTGTTAACTTAGATGTTAGTAATTAGCATATTTGGTAGGATGATTTTGTTTTCAGGCTGCAGGCAATTATTATATTTGTTGGGCCTTTTGATGCTGTGGAGCTAAATGCAATGATTGATTGGATCATGCATGCACTTTGTATATGTTTTTGCGTGCTTTTAACTGTTTACTGACTAGTGTATTTGAATTGTAGGAGACTCATGGAAGGACCAAGTCTGATTTGTACAGAGTTGATGAGAATCTCTCTAGGTCCTTAACAAATGTTACCATTCTTGAGAAGTCTCTAGCATCTGCAGGGGAAAAATATATTTTCATGCAAAAGCTTCGGGAGTTTGTTGCTGTTCTATGCGACTTTCTTCAGGTATCATCTCATGACTTTGTTGTTGTGTTTTGATTTTAATATATAGAGAGATCAGAGAATCACAGCCTTATGTGTCACTCTATGCATTTTGTAAGTCTGGCTATCATTCATGTTTTTGTTCTGACGATTAGTATTATGATATTTATAAAGTGGTGTATGCCACAATTCATCAATTAAATTAAATCAATGCAACATACCCTTCATTTGATCTAATCTGACAAATCTTTCTTAGCCATAAAGTGACTCATGTATATGCCTTTTTCTTGATAGACGTAGTATGTATCTATATGCTACTAACAACTATCAAATATACTCATTATCGTTTATTTTAAGCCGACTTCAATCTGATCATAATTGTGGGGACAGAGCACCTTGTCTTAGAATCTTAGATTCAGAAGTGAGGGGTACTGTCATATCAAGCTTACCCAAGACTTGCACCTGTCCTCTGCCATTGTCCATGTTAGATTTTCCTTTAGGGACCATAACATTGAGCTCTCTGCCCAATGGGCTAGCTAAACTGCCGAAATGTACAGATATTGCAGTTCCGTTATATGAGAAGGTAAACTGAGAACTAATTTGTGAAGTGCATGTTTGAATTGCATTAGGAAATAACCAAATAGGTTATTGGAAAAGAAAAGAATGGAAAGGAATGACTTAAGAGAAGCTATGTAGCATGTAGTCCTTACGAAGTTGATTTGTATTACAATTTTCTATTATATTGTGATTTTTTTAACAACTGTTTTGTAATGTTCCTTATTTCTCTAAAATTCCGCACTTCACACAGACTTTTAGAATGCATGCTATGACTGCCCAGAGACAAAAGATAGCTGTAGAGAGCCTATCCATATTTTTCTAGGAAAATAATAAATATTCTCTTATTTTTCTATATCTACAATAAGTTTGTTCCTGGATCGACATATTTAATGTCTATATGCAACCAAACTTTAGATATATTCAAAGAAATGCATGTCAGATGGCAAGCTGTTCTCAATAATACAAACATAAACCCTTTACTGACATAAATCATGAGATTTTGTTTAGTGTGATATTTGTACACACAAGACTAGTGTTACGCGGGGACATGCACCCCGCATTCCCAAGCCGCCCCGGACGCCCCGGGTGGTTGGAGATGGGGATGAAACGTCCCCCGCCCCCAAGTGCAAAAATGAAGGGGATGTCCCTAACTTTAGGGAACACACCCAGGACGTCCCGGGTGCTTCGAGACTTTGGGGACTCTAACAGGGATGGCATGCTGTCCCCGAGACTTCTAGGGGACGTCCTGAAGTCCCGGAGTCCCAAAAAAATATGAAGGATTATGACTTTGAAAAGAGGAAAATGAAAACTAATCCTTTTCCCATGCAAACTTACCTTCCCAAGAAATGGATTTTTGCTGTCTTATGTAGGTTCCAAAAGAAGATATTCTAATGAGAGGTTGCTGTTATTTTACATTTTAAAGCCTTTCTTATACATAGCAATAGGATCAATAAATTCACATGCATATTTTTAAGGATTTCTTTAGTTTCAAAATTTTGTTGTGCAAGTCTTTCTGCCTCTTTTTGTATGATATTGAAGGCTTTACCAGTATATTAGGATGTTCTAGAGGCCAACTTTGTATTTAATTTTTAGTGTTTTTCAGTTACCTTAGCTGGTTTTGTCTATGGATGGCTATTCATGTAGTTTGCATGGCCTCCACTGTTCCAAAAACTATTTTTTTAATTCAAGGATATAATCATGTAAGTGACATGATAAAGAGATGTTGACATGTTACAAGCCCTTTGGTAACATTATTGGCTATGGTACTGAAATTATAACCTTCCATGTTTTTTTTTCCAAGGTTGTGGGGCCATTGTATATTTTTAATATTTATATATTATTTTAATAGCCGTCCCCCAGCCGTCCCCTCGCCATCCCCAAAATCTGGGAATTTTTTGCCGTCCTGGAAACCCGGTCCCTACATCTTGACATCCCCCGTCCCGAGTCTTAGATAACTATGCACAGGACTCTATTTCTACTCTAGATTTAACAGTTCTCTTTATCCTCCATTTGCAACAGTGATGATACACATAGAAGAATACTATGTCAGTTATACTAGATTGTTTGGAAGCATCTCCTCTCAATCCTGGTCATGGTGCCTTACAAGTTTACTAAGTTGTGGTTGTTTCTTTAATTTTGCATCTGTAGTGTATAAAGAATTTCTGCAAAATGTCATACTAGCTGTCTCTGAGCCCATATTGAAGTTTGCATATCTTGTGGTTGACATGGAATACTGCATTATTTAAGATGTGGTCATGACTTTATTGACGAATATGTTTATTTAGATGGATTGAACATTCTTTTCTATCAGTGCAACTGTATTTGTGTGATAATTTTTTTGTTGAATTGAGTTCTGTTGTTCAGCACTCTGCTGCATGTTTTCCAACAGTTTTGTTCATGCGGGAAGTGGTATTTTACTCACTTTGGGCTCATCTGTGTTCATAAATTGCAGGATAAGGCTCCTTATATAGAAGAACTTGAAGAGCAAATGCAAAGGCTTCATGAAGAGCGTGCAACAGCAATTGTAGAGAGACGAGCATCTGATGACGCCGATGAAATGGTGGAGGTTGATGCAGCAATTAATGCAGCCAAATCAGTGTTAAATAAAGGTGGTGGTTCAGCTACTGCTGCTGCGGCAGCAGCAGCAGCAGCACAAGCTGCATCTTCGGCTGCAAGAGATGGATTGAATTTACCTCCTCAGTTAGACGAGTTTGGTCGAGATGTTAACCTGCAGAAACGGACAGAGATTAAACGAAGGGCTGAAGCTCGGAAGCAGAGAAGGGCTCGTGTTTCCTTAAATAAAGCTACATCTTTAACTGCTTCTGATGGCACTGCCAACCAAAATGTAGAAGGGGAATCTAGCAGTGAAGAAAGTGATAGTGATTGCAAGGCATATCAATCTAGTCGTGGCGAGCTGTTACAGACAGCTGGACATGTTTTTGGTGATGCAGTTGAAGAGTTTTCACAACTTTCCATTGTCAAAGAAAGATTGGAAGGGTGGAAAACACTATACTCCTCAGCATATCGTGATGCTTATATGTGCTTAAGTGCACCGGCTATTTTCTCCCCTATGTACGCCTGGAACTCCTGAAGTGGGACCCTTTATATGAAGATGCAGATTTAAATAATATGCAGTGGTTTGCATCTTATTACCCACCTTGAATTTGAATGCTGTTGTTTAAGCTTTATGGTTAAACAAGATTTGATATTGCGCAAAAGAGTGAGTTTATCTTAATGTGACTTACATTGCCAGAACTGTGATCCTTTCCTCCAGGCATGCTCTGCTTTTTGACTATGGTATCCCAGAGAATGTCAAGGATTTTGAACCAGAAGATGCAGATGCAGACCTTGTGCCAGGGCTTGTGGAGAAAATTGCACTCCCAATTTTGCATCATGAAGTTGCACATTGCTGGGATAGGCTGAGTACAAGGGGGACAAAAATGCAATTGCTGCTGTGCAAATAATTCTGAATTACATCCCTGCATCTAACGAGTCGCTGCAGGAATTGCTGGCAGCAGTGCGCACGCGCGTAGCTGAAGCTGTCGCTGAATTGCAGGTGAGGTCCCTTTTAGTTTATTGAATTAATTTACTATTTTATGTGGCTCTAATGCACATTTTAAATGTACTTCAAATTTTGAAGGGAAGCAGATTAAGGCATATCATTATTTTCTTGTTCTATATCACAGTGCAATGGCTTAGAAACTGTGGTGGAAGAAAAATTATCCTGAGATTCACTTCTTTTATGATTTATACCTGAAGAAACTTATTTGATCAGTTTATGGCTTTATAACTCAGGTGCCCACTTGGAGTATTCCTCTTATGAATGCTGTATCCCAAGCAGCGCGGATTGCAGCATACAAATTTGGCATGTCTGTCCGATTGCTTAAAAATATTGCTTTATGGAAAGATATTTTGGCAATGCCTGTTCTAGAACAGCTTGCCCTTGATGAAGTTTTATGTGGAAAAATGCTACCCCATTTAAGGAATATTGTGCATAATATTCATGATGCCGTTACAAGGACTGAAAGAGTTGTTGCGGCATTGTCGGGTGTTTGGACTGGTGCCAGTTTGTCTGGAGAACTTAAGTACTATTCTTACCTTATTTTTCTTCTTTGATTTAAAGATCGAACAACATTTTATATTTAATATGTACAGTTACAGTTTTCATGGACGGATCAATCTTACCTTATCCTGAATTATAATAGATGGAGTATGGACACAGCAATTCCTTTCTTCATTTTCTGCATTTAATGAGGATTGAAGCATTACTAAGAATACAATGCTGATTATAATGTGCATCTCCTATGATGTTCAATATATTGACAAAATTAAAGTTTTCCAAATTTGCAAGACAATGACCTAGAAATGAATAGCAGAGGCACTTTGAGATCTCCTTATACAATGGTTTAAGAACAATTCTATAAATATGCCTCACAATTGAACTCTTACTCGTATGTAATTTAATACATAGGGCAACCCTTGGCTGTCTTAACATGAGAGTGAATCTAAGACGCTACTGGAAGACTAACCTAGGGTTTCTATTGTATAAATATCAAATTATATTACATTGGAAAGTAGTTCTCTACAAAAACAAGGCTGTGCCTTGTATTTAGTGAGAAAGCTGGAGAAAAAAATAATTAAAATCTTAGAAGACATAGACTGAACTAAAACCTAGTTGAAAGAGCAAAATTAGATTTTGAAAGTAATGTTAAAGACAAGACAGTGTTTGAAAGAGATTCGATTCATCCAAAAACCCGGTTATGTCTGTTAAGTAAAATGAGCCTTAGGATCATTGTATCCAAGGCCAGGACAAAAATCCCACTGACATGTCCTCGTATTGAGTTTCACTGACAGCTACGGAGGTGGCAGTGTTCGCCTTTTCTTCTACATCCCACTTGTAGAAACCCACCTCCAGGTTCAGAGTGTTGGAGGAAGCCCTATTGGTTTTCTTCACCATATTGACTGAAGCTGCAGTGGCTTTTGATGAATGATGGGGCCTTTTGCTGATCTTTAAGGTTGTGCTCCTCATCTGCTCTTCCAAATGAAAGTCTGCATCATACCCTTGATTGCTTGTTTCTTTCATGCTGCTTCTCCATTGCATCCTGGAACTTGAATTTCTCTAGCTTGCCTAGGATGAACAATCTGTAGGAGGGTCACATATGTGAAAAGGTAGGTTTTGTTTTTGGGATCTTCTTGGATATTTCTCAGGAGGAGTTAGGTGGGGTCTTTTGTGGAGAAAAATAATCAAGTTCAAGAAGTCAGATGATGGTTCCCCAAAGTTGATGCTGGCCTTTCCCTTCCTCTGAGTCGGTGAGCCCTGGTGACGGATCTTGCGATTCCCCTGGAGGTTGTGTTAGTGGTGCCAGCAGAAACACTGTTCCTTGAAAGGTGACAGGGAAGCAGAATAATTCAGGCCGCGATTGTCTGTCAGCATTGACATCAGGATTAGCTGCCCAGTCATTGTTAGTTCCGGGAAAAATTCTACCGTCCAGCCGTTTGGCTATGTTTTGTTGATGAAAAGATGCTAAGGTCTGTTTCACCCACACAGAAAATAATGGCAGTTTGGCTTCGGTTTCTTTGAGGAGCCCTGCTGCTTCTGTGCTAGGCTAATTTGTTCTATGGTCAACCTAGGCTAATAGTCTCTTAGTGTTTAACCCATGGTTACCTAAGTTTTGGGGACAGGGGTACGGAGGGTCGGGGTTTCCGGGACGGCAAGAAAATTCCCAAATTTTGGGGACGGCAGGGGGATGGCTTTTAAAATAATACATAAAAATTAATCTTTCAACATTTTCACCCTTTTCAATGACATTTAGGGATTTAAACTGTGTTTAATGTATTTTAGGTACTTTCAAGATTATAATTTGATGTTCTTGGTAAAAATAACAGCTTTTTAAAAGTAAACACATCAGAAAACTTTTTGAAGATTTAAAAAAATGAGGGACGTCCCCTCCAAGTCCCCAAGTCCCTGAAACGTTCGGGGCGTTCGGGACGTCACCAAAATCTAGGGGACATGTGTAACACTGGTTTAACCTAGTGCAGAGTCTTTGCTTCTCTAAAGGGCCTTACATTCTCTTATAAAACCAAAAATGAAGATTTCCTAATGCTGGTGATTGCTTGTATTCATTAAATAGATTTGATTTATAAGAGGCGTATACCATATTTTCTTTCTAGTAGAGATGCATGTAATATAAGAGAGGAACGTGTCGTCATGACTTGGTAATTTAACATAAGCTTCAGTAGATGCAAAATGACAGTATATTAATGGTTAGTGTGGCAATATCTTCTGCTTGTTAGCATATTCCAGGAATAAACATTTGTGATCTGGTGTAAGGTTAAATTTTTTCTGTGGCATATGGCCTTCCACCGAAATTTGTAATCCACAATTTTCCTAGAGATATTTTTTTCCCCCAGGCGACACAATTTTTCCTTGTTAATGTAATAATGGGATTATGCTAATCCATATTTTTTTGCATGCAGCTGCAAAATACTTCCTTTGGTTGAGTATATAACAACACTTGGAAAAGAGCTCGAGAGAAAGCATGCTCTAGGTGCCAGTGCTGAAGACACTTCAGGACTTGCTCACGGTTGAAAAAGATGTTAGTAGAGCTCAATGAGTATGACAGGGCCCGGCGCATATTAAAGACTTTCCAGCTAAAAGAAGCTTTGTAGTAGGTGTTTTCTAGGTCATAATTACTGGTCATCTGTTTTGAGATGAAAAATTCTTACTTCACGTCTCCATAGCATTATCCATCTTAATTTGCTCATTTCAATTGGCTTGTTCTCTGGTAATGCTATTGTTGAAATTCAATCCTCACAATCTACTCTAGGACCCAGATCTTAGCATCCATTTCATTTGAGAGGGAGGATATTTGAGTTGGTAAGAGAAATTTGATCAATTATAGGGGCAACCAAACATGTAAACTCTACCTGCCACTTGGCCCATGCTAGCAATTGAAAAGTCTCGTCAAGTTTTGCATTTTAGAGAGGATGTAACATGTTCTAAGTGAGGAGTATGCATAAAAGGCCATCATAGGAAGAAATAATACCATTCTGAATTTCTGCAGATGTCACTTTCCCAACTGCACTTAAATGGTCGTTTCTTATTGTTGTCTCACTTTGGTGCCAGTGGAATGCCTGATGCGGGTAATTATTTTCATCACATTATGCTAATTTGGCATTCTTACTTCCATGAGAAAAAACGGTTTTTGATGTAGTAGAACATAGAACCTTGTTCACTTAATGTTGCCTTAACAATAACGCATTAAAGCTCTTCATATGTTGTCATTGTAACCCATTTTGGGTTATCTAAGCTCTTACACAGAGACAATCAATGGGATGAGATACCTAAATTTTCATGATGTTGGAAGTTTATGTAAATGTTTTTGGTTCCATCATGTATATTGAAATTAAATCCAATGTTTCGGCTACTATATGTGTACCCATCCTAAGGGAGAAGATTAATATGAAAGTTACTTCAGGAATGCAGTAATCTTGTTTTCCATAAATAATATCCACATGGTCAAAGTGGAAAAAGTGATTAGTCGGGTCCTCATAATAATGATTAAATACCCTAAATAATCAAACACTCAAGTTAATTACAAAGAATTTATTAATCTAATCCCCAATGCTTAAATGTGTATTGTTTTTGCCTTCTCAACTGGTTTAATATAGGTCTTCGGGAAATTGCGAATGCTGAGCCATTATCCCTGTTTAAGTCGACTTGTCTTTTTTCAATTTCTATATTTTCTTTTACTTTTCTCCTCGAATAATCTTATTCATTTACAATTAATTTAGCTTCTTTGATGCACACTTGGTGTTTAGCGAGAATCTGTAGGTTGTCAACTACTGTCTTTTGCATTGCCATTTTCAAATCTCTATTATGATTGTTTTTCCAGTTTCATGCATGTCCCGGGTTTATTGTTTCACTATATGCTGAATCCATCAGCAGTGTTCCTGGGAAATTATATTTAAAATTATTCCAGTACATTTATTTTCTTACTATGTTTGCAGTGGAAAAAATGCAGGGCATAGAAACTTACAAGAGATGGGGGACTGTGATGCAACTATAAGGGAATTTAAGCTACACAGGTGGATGTATTTAAAAATTAATGTTTGAACGGGGCCATATTAAAATATGATTATCACCTATATACTATTTCTTTTGGATGGTTTTAGTACTTACTATCATGATAACCCCTAGAAAGAGGCAGTGATGACAACAGAGTATTCAAAGGCATCATGGAGAAGTAAAAATGTTATGTTTGATTTAAATATGGGATATCAATTGCTATAACACGATGGGATATCAATTGCTATAGCACGATGGGTTTTAAGATTCCAAAACATGTAAATGTTCTAATTTCATTTTTATGCACTTGATTTTTCTTTTAAGAGAATCAAGATTGCTTTACGTGAATTTGAATATGGCTTTGGGTTGTTTATTTGGATCTAAAGATGTGGATGTTCAAAGTCCAATCTCCATTGCATGAAAGGTTGGTCAATTGAAATTGGGTGCAATGGAAGTGTTGCTAGCTTTTCTTTCCCTTTGAAGAATGCACAATTCTTGCATCTTTTGATCCATGTGTAGCAGTCACTAAACACTTTGGGCCAATAATATCCTGCCTTCATGATTTTGAGTGCTATCACTCTTGGAGAAAAATGGCTTCTGTTGTTTCAACATGGAATTCTTGTAACACTCTTTTGATCTGATTTGTCCCAATGCACCTTAGCAGAACACCATTGATGTCCCTTTTAAACAAGACACCATCAATGAAAACATATGGGATGGCTTGGAGTCTGAAATGCCTTATTTTTGTTTTACTCATCCCATGAGGACACATGCCCGTTTGAAGGAAGTGCACCATGTCTTGAGTCCAACAAGGAGTAGGTACATCAACATCTTTTTGACTATTTTGTAGAACAAAAACAACCTCCTTTTCACTGTTTGCTTCTTCTTGCTGCCCTAAGGCTAGTTGTTCACACAACCCTTTACCACGGACCAACTTAGTGACCTTGATCTCAATGTCATACTCCATGACACGAGTGATCCATCCTGCTTGTTTTTCATTCAGATCCTTACTGAGAAGGAAATCTTTAACTCCTGCATGGGAGACTAACAATTGGATCTTATTGTTCGAAACCAGATGCTTGAACTTTTTAGTCCTCTGATCACTGCCAAGACTTGCTTTTCAATGAAAGAATATCTTACTTCATAGTCTTCCAGACCTTGACTGAAAAAGACAATTGGTTGTTCTGTGTCTTCTTTGTTCTGATGAACTAAGATTGCAGAGATAGTGTCACTGCCATCAAAGGCATACAATATGAAGTCTTTGGAGAAATCTGGATTCACAAGAGTTGGGGCTTGTGATATAGCTTCTTTGATGGCCTCAAAGCTTGCCCTTCCTTCAGCTATCCATCTGAATGTTAAGCTCTTCTTCAACATCAATGTTATTGGCTTAACAAGGGTAACAAAGTTCGGGACAAACCTTCGAACAAAGTTGATCTTCCCTAAGAAGCTTCGAAGAGTTTTTTTGTGACTTGGCAATGACAATGCTCTTATTACTTCAACTCTCTCTAGGTCAATTGCCAGACCCTCCTTAGACACAATATGGCCTAAAATCTTGACCCTCATGGGCCAAGAATATGCATTTTTTAGGGTTCAATGATACCCCAAATCTCCTGCATCTTTGAAACACTTGCCTTAGGTGAAAAAGGTGGTCTCATTGTGTTTTTGGAGAACATAGTAATGTCATCCAGATAGATCAACACTATTTTTTTGATTAGCCCTTTGAATGCCATATCCATGGCCCTTTGAAAAGTGGCACCGGCATTAGACAATCCAAATGGCATTTTTCGTAGGCATAGGCGCCCCATTTGGTAGTGAAAGCAGTTTTGAATTGATCATCTTCTTTCACCAGGATCTGATTGTAACCTGAGTAGCCATCTAAGAGAGAGAATCTCTCTGATCCAGACACCACTTGCAAGATCTCATCCATGAAGGGAGTGGGTAATGATCTTTGAGAGAAGCTCTGTTCAAATCTCGAAAGTCTACACACAATCTAATTTCCCCATTCTTTTTCCTGACTGGGACCAGATTAGCAACCCAACTTGAATGTTTGATTGGAAATATTATACTTGCCTCTATCAACTTGTTCAACTCTTTCTTCATCAGAGGCTCAATATGTGGATTGACTGGTCTCTGCTTTTGCCTGATAGGCTTAGCAGTTGGATCTAGTTCAATTGTGTGTTGTGCTAGCTTCGAATTGAACCCTCTCAGGTCTTCATAACTCCAAGCAAATACATCTGGAAATTCTTGGCAAAGTTGTATGAATTCACACCTTTCTTGCAGATTAGCCACTTTGCCAATTTGGAGTGCTTTGCCTTCTCCAACTGGGATTGACTCTGAATCTTCTCCTTTGATCCGTATGTTAGCCTTCTCTTTTCTAAACTGATCATTAGGATTGAAGATGAACTCCAATGTTACTAAGCCTTTGGGAAGCTTGTTTGTATGTAGATGTACTATTTGATTCCCATATTACTACTCTACCCTGTTTTGATTATTAGCTGAGAATTCAGCTTCTTCTTGCAAAAAATTAATGATTTGCTGATCATTCTCGAACACTTCCCTACATGTGCTGTTATCTGGCACTGCTCGCCTCACAACCACATGGATATATGGCTGTTATTTGTCTCTCTTGATGCTGTCTACCACATCAAACGTTGCTCCAATTGCTGCAAGTCTATCAACAACTTCGTTATCTTTTCAGGGTATGGATACAATGCTGAAGGCTTCGAAATCTTCCATGAGATCCCATACTCTACTCTTATAGCTCTTGAAAGGAGGCATTTTTGACAACATTAAGTCCTGCGGCTCGATTGGCAACCGATTCACTGTTACCAAACACTTGCAAGTTCTTGATCCCCAACTTCCTTGCCCAATGAAGACCTTGGACTAAAACCTCATATTTAGCAAGTATTATTTGAGCAAACAAACTGGAATCAAGGTGAATAATATCTCATACCTCTGGGGACACAATCATAGCTCCTCCTCCAGCTCCTTGTCTACTCCTTGAGCCATCAAAGAATAATTTCCATACCTCATTGTCATCCTTATATTCTGGGTTAATTAGGGCAGGAAGAGGATGATTCTTTTCACGTAGACAATAGACACCTAGCTTAGATTCTTCCATCTCTTTATAAGGGTCAAAAGCATGTCTTTTGTTGGCCCATTCATCTAGAGTCAAGTCGGGATGCGTCCCACCTTGGTATCTACTTCACAAGTATTTAGGAGGTCTTCTTGATCAAAAGCTGAGCAATTGGCATTGATTGGGTTAGGCACATAAGATTCAATATGGTAATCAGCAATGGGCTTAGATCTAATTGTGGCCTTTGCCCCATACCTTGTTCTAAAGAGCATATGTGACCAATTAGCAGACAAATAGCCTCCAATTTTGGCACTGAAGTCCCTGAACAAACACAAAGCAAAATGTGGTGGCAAGTCTATGACTGACACATTCTGTAATATAGTCACATTGGGGCAGGCATGTAAGGTGAGGCTCAGATCTTTGATGATTCCAACAGTTGTCCACTGCTTTGTCCCATCTAATTGTACTACTCCCTTAGAGATGACTTCATATTGGAGACCCAGTTGATCAACTATTTTCTTGGGCATTACAAAACTACTTGCCCTTAATCAATCATACAATTGTGCACCAACTTGTCCCCAATAATCAATGAAACATAGAAAGGGGAGGTCTCAGGTTCTTACCTTGTTCTCCATGGTTCCTCCCTGTTGAGCTAAATTGGTAAGCACCCTCTCTTGTTGATTAGGGGGTTGATTTGAGCTTGACCAATTTTGCATGGTAGTCTGCAATAGATCCTTTTGCCTTGAAATGGCCAGTGACTCCCACAGTGAAATGTTCACACTTGTCCTCTTCATCTGCTCGATGATATTGAATGAGCTATCCCTTTTTGCCCTTTCCCTGGGACATTCTTTTCTTGCACATGGGTTGACACAACCGGTGCCTGAGTGGATTTGGGAGGTGGCTTGGATTGACTCTGCTTATTGGGAGTTGCATTTGGAGCACTAGAACCTTGTGGAGTGATGGAAGGTTGAGGGTTACCTGAGTTCAGTGGTTGGCCTTCTCCAATGTTTCTCCTTTTAGACCGTGTATTAGCAGCTACACTTTGAGAAGGAGACTGGTTCATCCCACAGAAGTCCTCAGCTTCCAATTGACAAGTATAGTCTCACTTGGAGATGTCTCTTGCTGAGCTCCTCTGTTGATCTCCTTCCTGACTAGGTTCTTGTGACACCATACTGGTCGCACCATCAAGGCCTGATTGAGTGCACCATTAAAGCACATTGATTGGTTATGTGGCTGATTGCATGGAAAGCACCAATCATATTCTTGTGCCATGTTGTTATCTGTGCTGGAACCAATGCCCTTGATGTTGAGGATGTATTTGGATCATAAGACCTGAAAGGTATAACAGCTTGAGGTTGTCCTTGGTTTTGACTCTGATTTATAGTTTGAGATGGTGGTCTATTTTGCTGATATTGAGGTCTATCCTGATACTGAGTTTGAGGCTGATATGGCCTAGAGCTCTGGGCTCTTTGTCTCATGATGGTCACCAACTCATTTCGCAGGTTCTGAAGTTGTTTCATGACTTCTTGAAGTTCTTTTGAGGTATTGGATGATGAGGTGGAGGCTTCAGTTGAGCTTTGACTCCTGGGAGTAGGTACAAGGGTTAATATATGCGTTTGGCTAACATCTGGGCTTCCTATCTCGGGGTATAGAGGCATGGATGGCCTAAAAGTGATTTTTCCAGCTTGGATCAAACAGTTCTCAACCCCTATGGAAAGCCTATAGGCTGCAAGTAAGGTTGTACCCCATTGACTAAATCATCAAAGAAATATCAGAATTTAAAGCCCTAAGAAAGTATAAGAAGGCACCTTCATTAGTGGGCTTTACTACTGTTGGAATCCTATCCCAGGTCCACTGAAATCTGAGGTTAAAGTCTGTTAGTTGCTCGTTCGGGGCTCTCTTGATTGTTGTTAGTTGCTCCAACAAAGATAAGTTATCACCTTTCTCTCCAAACTGGTTGTGGAGAGTTGTGCACAACTGGTTCCAATTTTGGATAGAGCCTGCCTCAAGGCTTCTGAACCATTGTGAAGCTTTCCCTTTGAGTGAAGAGGTGAGCAACTTGATTGCAATGTCCATCTCATGGATTTCGTGGATTGTGCAGACATTTGCAATATCTTGGACATGATCACCAGGAGAAGTCTGGTTTTCCCCAGTGAAATATGGGATGCTCTTTAACGTTGCTATCGGGGGATTTTGTGCATTTAGGGCAAGTGGACTGCTGCCAGTGAAGTTAACATAAGGATTTGGCTGAGCCATCCTGATCGGCCTGAGTACCCCTCTTGATTGAGAGAACGACCTGTTGGGAGGAGGTGTCGATAAGGCTCTATTTGGTGGAGACAGAGACCTCTGGGTTGTTATTTCCTTCCCTCTATCACGGGGACAAGTTTAGATAGAAAAATAATCCCTCTTCTCTGGTTCTTGACTGCGTTTGTATTATCCTCGTGAACTTGCTTAGGATCGCTAAAACCCGGTGGACTTGTTTCTTTTGGAGTCGCTACATGTACAATTTTAAGACTTCTTAAAAGCCGAGAATCACAAGTGTACATCAATTCTTACCGTAATAAGATGGAGACTTCTTTGGTTCCTTTGGGCATGCTAAAAGCTGTTAGTGTGAAATCACATCACCCCCAAATGAGTTATACAGTCTACTTTTCTAAGGCATAATCATTTGGTGTAATCCGCATAACATTGAATCTTCCTAAAGTGTGGGACTCTGTATAATAGGAAGACTCAGATTAAAGGCTAGTTCCTATTCCTCTGTTTAGGTGCATACGTAGAAACTTGCAGAGGGTCTGTTCTTAATCCTAATCTAAAATTTACCAAGGAGACAGGGATATAAGGAATACATAAATTAAAACAAAGCTAAACTACGAGGTGATGCACCGAAGGAATGATGGACACTTGTTTTGCTGATAGACACAAACTGAATAAAATGTGTACAATAATTGAGCATAGATAACAGATTAATAATGAAAGACTAGATGAGAGCAAAGAAAACAGGAAAGGATCTAGAATCGATCAACAAAACATGTTTTATTTCCTCTGTAGATTGATACAATACATTAATAAACGGCCAAGAGGCGAGAAAGCGTATTAGTTTTAATGGAAGGTCTGAACTCCACGAGTCCTTCTTTAGAAGGAAAGGGGAGCCTGCAAAAGACAAGAGAATGTCCAACCCTTTACAATGAGTCCTGAGCTTGTATTTATAGATCAGATACAAACAAGAGAAAGAGAGAGAAGCGGGAAAAATAGCTCCAAGCTCAACCACCACTATTTAATGACTCCCATGAAATCTGTCTCAAATTTTCTTGACTGCACCAAACCATGATTCGACGCTTGAAAGAGGAGGAAATGACGGAGCAGATCGAATCCGATCTGGTAGTTGGAAGAAAGAGATCCTGCATTAAAGGCCCGAAGTCATTTTTTCATTTTCTCCCACCTAACCTCCCAAAAATTAAAGTTTAGACCTCCATGGCGTAGACGAGGTCAAAATTTTTCCAACGGTGTTAAATTTACAATATTTCGAGCCTTGAGTCAAAAGATATGCCCCTTCGAAGTTTGCATCGAGTCCGTACAAATGAGCGGGAAAACCAGTTTGAAAAACGAGCCCTTTCTTTAATATGGGACACGTGGCAGCCATATTAGGGCAAAATCAGGTTTGCGGGTTCAGAATTTATCTTTTCCCCCTTTCTGCGAGAATCGCAAAATCCAAAAAATTCCTGCGGCCCGCTGCTCCGCTTGGACACGTGGCACCCTTTGGTTGGCTGGGGAGATGCGTTCTAAATTTTCCCTTTATGCCCCTTTGTCAAAAGGAAAATTTTCACCTTTTCCTCCGACTCCCCACTTTGGTTTGACTCGGGTTCAAACACTGACTTTTTCCCTTTGGAGAGTCGCGGCCCATTTTGAAACTTTTACACTTTTTGGGGTAAGGGGCAAAAAAACCAACTTTTTCCCGATGGCCCGCTTTGACGTGGGACATGTGGCGGCACCACACTTGTTTGGAAACCCTTTTCTGGATTTAACTTTGAATTAGCACCATTTAGACACTTGGCAGCCTCCCGTCCTAGCCTATGCATTGACTATTCAACCGACTCTGCCCCTTTTTTAATATGGACACGTGGCGGCCTCACGCTGTGTGAAACCCCGATTTAAAATTTTGCCTTTGGAGGAGCATCGAGTTGACACTTGCGGCCTTCGTAGGTCTGTGGAATTTTCAATGACCCCTCTTATCTTTAGGCTCTGGGCTACGTGGCGAGCTCGCGCTCATTTGGGTCTCCGCTTTTGGACCAACTCTTGGAGATGCGCCGGCTGACACTTGGCATTCTCCGCTTGCACATTTATACTTAGCCAATTTTTTGAGACCCGCCTTGTTTGACCATTTGACCCGCCTTTGTTCCACCTAGACACGTGGAGATGTGACGCTTGTTTGGGTCTCCGCTTTTGGACCAACTCTTGGAGATGCGCCTGAGGTTGACACTTGGCTCTCTCCACTGGCTTCTCCATACTTAGTCAATTTTGGACCTTTTCCTGAAGTGTTTCGAGCACGAAAACTTGAATCTCACCATTTAATCGCTTTCTTGCTCCTAGCCTCCTGCTGCACTTGCTCCTTCTTCATCGAGGTTGTAATTTCATTGCTGAGTCTTCCTGAAGCTTGCAAAATAGATTTAAGACATGAAACGGCTTGACAGAGTCGTTTTATTCTCACATAGGGTCGTTTCTTCTCTCTCAGCCTCCGCCACTCCATTTTTGAGTCTTTCTGCTACTTGTTCGTAGGATTTGAACGTGATTGCTTAGGTTCTTTCTCTTCGAGATCGTGGCCGATCCAATATTTTGCCGGGGGCGAAATATGGATAGCAGAGAGTTTTGTTGTAAGAGAGCTATTAAAGATTATACTAGAGTTTCCTATACACCGAGCAAAGACCGTATTTGCAGGACATAGAGTTATTGATGTAATTATTATTGTACAAAGTGATTTTACATAATAATAAATTGATTCAAGAGATTTTCGGACTTAGAGACATAACCCACATCGGTGAACTCCGTTATCACGTGGTTTGCATTGTCTTATGTATTTTCCCCGATTTTGCTCGATGTTTTAATCGGTTTAATCTGTTTTAAAGTTTTAAAGCCAATTTTTAATCATTTTACAAGAAAATTGAGATCAATTTAAAAGTATCCAAAAATAGTGAATTGGTTAAGTGAGTCAATTCATTTTTAAGATTGTTTTGGTATCAAAGTAGTTGATTAAGGAAATTTTAACGTTGTTTTTAGGATTTACAAGTTTCGGTTTGAATGCTTACAAGGTATAAATCAAAGCAAAGTGAAGGATTTCTCGAGGAATACAATCTTGAGATCGGTTCAAAACATGCAAGATAAAGTAAAACCATGTAATCTCCTAGAGAGATAATGGATTGAGAAATGGACTTCTCAAGCTTTTATGGAATTGAATAAAATGGTGGAAGAGTCATACCAAGAACAAAAACAAAGACTTGAAGGAAAATCAGAGGAAAAAAAGGTAAGGATAAATGAAAAGAATAAGAATCTCTTAAAATTCCTCCATATCCTTCCAAACCTTATAGTTCTTCCATTGATGGAGATAAGAAAGTTTTTATGTTTCCTTCATTTTAAAACTTGATGTTAAGTTTGATTTTTTGATTTATAATGGAGAGCTTAGTGTAGATAAATTAGATCATTGGATCAAGAAAATTGAAGTTTACTTTGCAGGGTTCAAAATATTGTGGATGAGGAGGAAACCATTTAGTTAGCTACTCTTCATTTGGGTGGTACAACACTCATCTAGTAGGAGAGTAAGACATGAAGATATTTTGAAGCACGGTCTCTTCCTGGAATTATTTTGTTTTGCTTTGAAAAAACAATTTTATCCACTTGGTTATATGCAACAAGCTACTATGGATTGAAAAAATTTAAGACAAACTAAGGGTCAAAGTGTGCAAGATTACACTCAAGAGTTTAGAAAGAGAGCATTGATTTTGGGAATTCCTCTTTATACTCAAGAGACTCTTTTAAAATATATTGGTGGGTTACACAATTATCTGAGACATACCATACTCATGTTTAATCCCACTAACCTTGATGAAGTTTGTGTCCAAGCTACCCACATTGGATCTTGGGGTAATAACACTAAGAAAAACTTCAGGAAGAAAACATGAAAACAAAAACCTAAAAACAAAGGTAAAGGAAATGGTAAAATGAAAAATACTTCCACAATCAATAAAGAAGCTGAGAAGCCTATTTTTTCACATTGCAAGAAAGAATGAGATATAGATGCTAAGTGTTGGAAGCTCCATCTATATCTCAAGCTAAAGAGGTTCACAAAAGGAGTGATAAGAAGACTACCGCATCAATGCAAGATGTTAGATCTGATTTAGATGATGAGACCAAGATCAAGGCTATGGTTTTTCAAGGTTCATTTTCTTCCTCTTCTAGCACAAATTATCATACTTCTAATTCTAAATTTATGCATGAAAATAAAATAAATGAGTTTTTACACATTAGAGTAATCTCTAAACATACTAATATTGATACTCTTTTTGATAGTGGATCTCAAGCTAACCTCATTTTTGAAGAAGTTGTTAAAAAATTGGGACTTAAGACTAAACCACATCCAAAACCTTACCCTTTGGGTTGGGTATGTGATGATGCTAAACTGTAGGTCACAAAAACATGCAAACTTAGATTTGCAATCACCTCAAAATTCATTAATGAGGTAGAATTAGATGTGGTTCCACTTGATATTTGTGGCATTGATATTGGGAGTCCTTGTTTTTTTGAAAAAATATTTCTATAGGGAAGAGAATAAATATTTTCTTGTAAAATATGGGATTGAATACATTGTAAGAGCCCATTTGATAAAGGAAAATTCATCACTTATTCTTGCGGGACATATGAAGAATCTTGTTAATGCAAGCCAAATTTTTTTGCTCATGATGGTAAAAGCTAAGGATGATGATAAATCCAAGGATTTAGAAGGTTGTGATCCTAAACATAAAAATGAGATAGTTAAAGTTATTTCTAACTATGATGATGTGTTTTAGGAGCCACAAGGTTTACCTCCTAAAAGAGATATACAACATGAGATTCATCTATAGCAGGATGTACCTCTTCCTAATATTGGCATGTATAGGTTGTCCGTGATAGAGAATGAAGAAATAAAGAAGTAGGTTATGGAGTTGCTCAAGAATGGAGTCATTTGGCCAAGCACTTCTCAACGTGGTTCACCAATTATATTGGTGCCCAAGAAAGGTAACACTTAGCGCGCGCATGTGGATTACTGAACATTGAATAAAATAATGGTGAACAAACCCTCTTCCTTGTATTGATAATTTGTTAGATTAGTTGAAAAATGATGTTTATTTCACTAAGTTAAACTTGAAAATTGGTTATCACCAAGTTAGGATCAGTGAAGGTGATATTTAGAAATTTGTCTTCAAAACTACTTTAAGGAAGGTATGTTTGAATGGCTTGTCACACCCTTTGGTATTTCTAATGCTCCCACCACATTTATGTGGGTTCTAAATGATGCATTTAGGTTATTCATAGATGATTTTTTTATTGTATACTTAGATGATATTTTGATCTTCAATAAAAGTTGGGAAGATCATGTTGAACATATTAAGAAAGTCTTGGAAACTTTGCGAAAGGAGAAATTGTATTTGAAGATGTCAAAATGTGAATTTGGTAAAACATATTTGATTTACTTAGGATTTGTAGTAGGGGGTGGTGAATTGAAAATTGATCCCTCTAAAGTTGCATCCATAATGAAGTGGCCTAAGCCTAATAATGTAATTGAAGTTAGAAGCTTCTTGGGGTAGTCCAATATTGGAGGAAGTTTATTGCTAACTTTTCATTCATTGTAGCTCCTTTTGCATTATTTGAAAAGTACTAAACAAGTCTTTAAGTGGGGTGGAAAGTACCAGAAATACTTTGACATCTTTGAAGGATAAGATAAACACAAACTGAAGGAAAAGATAAACACAACCCCAATATTAGCACTACTTGAATTGCAACATCGATTCAAGATTAAAATTGATGTAAGTTATTATGGCATGGGTGTTGTATTGATGTATAAGAAAAAACATGTGTGTTATTATTTAAAGAATTTCAAAAGTGTGGTAAGAAATTATATTACTTATGACAAGGAGTTGTATGGTATGGTGAAGAGTTTGAAAAATTGAAAACATTACCTAATGGGAAAAGATACAATAATCCATATGGATCACCAACCTTTACAATATCTCCAGTCACATTCCAAGCTACAACATTCAAGGAACTTTCATTGGATGGGTTTTTTACAACGATTTCATCTTGTGATTAGGTACAAAAAGGTATACAAAAAGGTTGTTGATATTATTTCTATAGCTCCTATCGTTGCATCTATTCTTTTGTAGCATAATCCGTGATGCATGAAATTTATAAGGAACATTATGTTAGAGATGAAAATTTTAAGGATGTTTATGAAGATTTGACTCATGGTAAACGAGTAGAAGAATTTGACTGTCATTTACATAATGGGCAGCTTTATCATCTTGGTAAAATTTGTATTTCACAATATGAAAGAGTTCATTTAATCAATTAAGCACATACTTATCTTATTTATGGTCATTTTAGTATTAATAAAATAGTTGCACAATTATAAAGTTATTATTATTGGCCTCAAATGCATGAAAATGTAGCTACATATATAAAAGGTTGTATTATTTGTGCCATAAGTAAGACTAGTAACATAAAGTTGGGCTTGACAACCCACTTCTGTACTGACCCCAGCCATGGGAAAGTATTTCTATGGACTATTGGAGGCTTTCTTATGACAAAAAGGAAACACAACTATTTACACATGGCTGTGGATAGATTTAACAAGATGTGTATATTGTACCCTGTAAAAAATTGATAACATGTGAGAAAAATGTACATTTATTCTTCAACAATGTTTGGGTTCATTTTGGTTTACCTACATCTATTGTATCGACTAGGGTTGTTAATTTATTGGGATTTTTTTCAACTTTATGAGACATGATGGATACCAAGGTGAAGAAAAGTACGCTTTTCACCCTCAAAATGATAGGAAAACAAAAGTGGTCAATTGTATAGTAGTGCATTTGATCCGAAGATATTGTAGAAAACATCATAAACTTTGGGAAAAAAATTATGTTATGTGCAACATGCTTATAACCATGCCTTACATTATTCTACACAAAAGTCTCCTTTTGAGACTTATTTTAGTTATTTTGCTAAGCCCCTTTGGAATTTACTATTGGAAAATAAGTGGCGGATGGACGAGATGATTCCAATAAGGCTAAAAGGTTTGTTCAGAAGATACAAATGGTTCATGAATATTTTCAAGAGAAATTGGAAAAGAGAGGCCAAGTACAAGGCTAGGCATGACCAACATTGTGCTAATAATCATTTTCAAGTTGGTGATCAAGTTTGGATACATATCAGTAAGGAAAGACTTACATGTGAAGGTAAAAATCTTAAATCAATTAGATATGGCCTTTAGAATATTCAAGAAGATTCGTAATAATTCCTTCTAGTAAGAATTTCATCTATAGATGCAGATGTATTACATTATAGATGTTGAAAACTTGAAATTTTATGAGCCCCCCATGACCATTGATTAAGATGAGACTATTCAAGAACTTTCCATTAAAGATTTTTCTCTTGAATATCTTGATGAATTATAGGAATATATTGTTCTTGATAGGAGGGTGAGGACTTTGCAAAGAGGTGATGTGGAATATATTTGTGTGGGTCTAAAAGGAATGCATACAAACAAGGTGAAGTGGATAGAAACCGAAAGGGTGAGGGCACTATACACCCACCTATTGTCAAAATAAAACTAAACCTTTGGTGGTCCAAAAAATTCTTAGTGGGGAGGAGTGATCCAAGAGGATCCCCACACCAAATAGATTAGACGATGTATAATATTTATGAAACTATCTACATAGAAAATATCTTGTCAAGATATTTCCAACACACTTTGAATAAACTAAAATTGACTACATATGTAAAAGATACGACCCACTGAAGTTTTTATCCAACTGGAAAAATAATAGAGTAGGTTGCATAGAGATGAGGTGCCATGATCAGAGTTTGACAAGTGGATGAATGAGGAGTTGAAAAGTGGTAGAGCGTGTTTAAGTAAAAACATGGTTTTGGTTTTATCATCTGGTCTTCATCGATCGATGTGTGGCCCAACAATCAATGGGGTTCACTTTTTATCAGGAGGGGGACCCTACCACCTAATGTTCACATTGTATTGTAAGCCTTTTTTCTTATAAAATGCATGTAGGACCAATTTCTATTGCAGATCAAACTACATGTTTTTGTTAAAGCCAACATAGCCAACTTGGCGAGCTCAAATCTTTCACCATGAGTCACATTGCAATGTAGGGGCCGATCCAAGTTCGAATTCATTAGTGAGCCAATGAACCATCGTATGCCCAAACCAAGTTCATACATGGCATCCAATTTAACTAACTCTAAATTAACACCGAGATCATTGCCACCGAGTTACATACATTCAATGTTAAGCCTCACACGTGGATCAAAACAACTAATTATCTAAACCAATACAAATTCCAAGGCATGTTGGATCGTGAACCCTATGGGATCCTTATAAAATAGCGCATAGCGTGGCTAAAGCCATGAAGTACATTAATACCCTTGGATTTAGAAAGCCTATGTTTGTTCTATACGCAACCAATGTATGATTTGAATCCCCAAATGGAAAAAAAGATGGTGTTTGGGGGATTCAACCTCCTCACAATGCGCTAAAACTATAAACACCCAACCACTCCACCACGAGTGGCTAAACACTATAAAAGGCACAAAGATTTATTTAAAATGGAAACTTTTTTTGTTGTGTGAGACACCTTTGGGAGAGTTTACAACATTTTTGGAGAGTTTTTTTGCATGAGAGCTATTGGAGATTATACCAGAGCTTCTTTGAGACTGAGCAAAGACTACATTTGTAGGCCAAAGAGTTATTTGATGTAATTATTATTATACAAATTAGTTTTACACCGTAATAGATCGGTTCGAGAGATTTTTCCAGATCGAGAGATGTAACCTATATCGGGTGAGCTTTGTTATCACGTGGTTTGCATCATCTTCTATATTTTACCTCATTTTTCTTGTTTTCAAATCAGTTCAATACTATTTTAAAGTTTTAAAGCCAAATTTTTAGTGTTTTAAGAGAAAATTGAGATTGTTTTTAAAGTATTTGAAAATAATGAATTGGTTAAGTGAGTCAATTAAATCATTTTTTGGATCCTTGAATGACCATGATGCCATTCTCTAGCATTATGACCAACTTCATTGCAATTAAATCATACAACATTTCTCTTACTTTTGAAACCTTCATCTTTCCAAAATTGATTAGGTGGATCATAAAGACAGAACCTAGCTATATGACCTTTCTCTTGATAGTTGTAGCTTATTACATTCCTTGTTTGTTCATCTATGATATCTCTCCATGGGTGATCATATTTAGAAAACCTCCTATGTTCCTTTTCCCTACGTCCAAATCCATTACAAGTATAACAATATCCATTAAAATATCTTTCATACCTTGATGCATTGGGATGCCTTATGGAATTTGTTTCCACCTTGGAGTTGCTTTCCTTTAGCTCTTCTTTGGTGCTTGGTCCTTCATTATCCTTACCTAAAACATTGTCTTCTTACATAATCTATTTTACGTTAAGGTTTTCCTTGAACCCTAAACCAGTCCTATCTCCTGGTCTCCAACTTTCCACGAGATCATTAAGATCCCTGTGAGATTTTATCAAACTTCACGAATTGCATTTGACTTGTTAGCAATTTCGATATTTCGCCTTTAGGGACACAATATCCTTTTCTTTAGCATATAAATATGATGAGTTATTATCAAGCTACTCCTAAAGATAATTATTGTTTTCCTCAATTTTTTTGCATCCATTTTAAGCTTATTCTCAAGTAGACTGATCGAGCCTCATATTCCGTGACTTGTACTTTCAATTTATTGTTATTTTTCTTAGCATGTTTCAACTCGATCTGGACACACATTGGTTTAATTTCATAGTCATATCCTTCTTCTTCATCTTTAGAGTGCATGGAGTCACCAAAAAGTATAGGACAATCAATCATAGATCTAACAACATCCTTGGTCATGAGCAAGACCTCATCACCATTCTCAGATTCAGAATCAAAATCAGAAACACCACTATCACTACTTGCTTCATATGAAAAAGCCTCTTCCTTTGAGTAAAATCTCTTCGGAACTTCTTCTTGACATCAATCCTTTTGAAATCCTTTTTAATTTTTTCAAGCATGTTGGCATTTTTGTCATGGTATTAATTATGCTCATGATCATCATCATCATCATCACTCTTGTGCTTGTGAGGACATTTGTTAGAAAAATGACCTATCTTACCACAATTAAAACACTTGAAAGGCACCTTCCCTTTATACTAACTGATCCAAATTTCAGTCTCCCGGTCATCATTGTAAAGAGTTCTTAATCATCAATCTTAGAAGCATCACCATTATCCTTAACTTTATTTCCTTTACCTTCATATAAGTATTGAAATCAATCTCCTTTTTGGTTAGTTTAGAATCAGTAACCCTCGTCTCATAAGCAGTCAAAATTCCATACAACTCATCCATTATCAAGAGAGTCAAATCCTTGGCTTCCTCAATGAAAGACACTTTAGAGTCAAATTTAGGAGTTAGAGACCTTAATACCTTTTGTACCACAACTTATTCCTTTACTTCTTCACCTATACCTTTCATGGTGTTGACAACCTTGTCAACTCTAAGAAAATATACAACAATGGAATCTTCTTCACTCATATTTAAGCCTTCAAACTGATTTTTGAAAGTTTGGAGCTTAGCTATTCTTACCTTGGAATATCCTTCATAAAGGACCTGAAGTTTCTCCCACATTGCTTTTGCTAATGTGCAATGCATAACCTTCACAAGTTCAGGTTCATCTAGGCCACACATGATTACATTCATAGACCTAGAGTTTTCACTACTTGTCTGCAGTAGTTGTTGGGGGAGTTGTAGGAGCTGTACAACCATCCAAATTTTTTTCCAAATGTCAAACCCTAAGGACATGATGTGAGTCCTCATCCTTAGAATCCAAAAAGCATAGTTTATCTCATCAAATAAGGGAGCCTTGATAGAAGAAGTTGCAGACTTATGATGACTCACCATTTTTGTGCTTTAAAGTATTTCCTTTCAAGTGATTAAAATTCTCCAAAAATACATACTACGATACCAGTTGTTGGAAGCACAATGGACTGGGGTGAATCAGTCCTTCAAAAACCTTAAACAATTCAAATTAACTTGCATACACCATTTAACATTCAACCATACATTAATGTGATTTTAACAATATGTAACAACCATCCACAAGAGCATAACCATGAAAGAGTACACAAGAACACAAGATATAAGTGGGAAACCCTCAAGGGAAGAAAAACCACTGAATATTTTTATTATATTACTCAAACTAAAATACTTGCATGAATATGACTCATCACACAAGATTTGTTTAGTGAGGCACCAACCCCACAAGGAGCACCAACCCCTAGAAACCCTTGTTGATATTACTCAAAACAAAGGACTCATGTGAATATTACTCATCACAAAAGTTTTGATCAGAAGACCAATTAATATATGCTTCCAACACACACAACTGAAAGTGATCACAAGATTCAACTCATACACCTTCAAACCCTCTTCAAATGCACCTTCTCCTAACTCGCTCAAACAAGCTCAAACATGGACTGATTTGGACAATAAAACTTAAAAATATCTCTTCATCACTCCTAAAAATTTAACACACACACTCTCAGATCTATCTCGATTCCTTTTAATCACTTCCACTCTCTCACCTAGCTCGCATGTTTTCGCTCCTTTTCAACTAGTTCAAAAATGAAACATCACATACACTTTTATACTTGACTCAATTCAAAAACATAACAAGGTCAGTCATGACCCAAGAGGTTTGTCATACCAACTTAAAAATAGAACACTATACTCATATAAATTCACAACATTGACCCATATAGGTTGGAAATGCACCAAGACAACTAAACTTGCACAATTAGGCCAAGAAGCCTAAATCCTTCTCCAACGAGCTCATCAAGGACTTCAAACACTTCACCAAGATTTGTAACAAATAAAAAGTATTCAAAAATGTAAAAATACCATAGAAACATCATAAAACTGATCAAGAACCTCTTCTTCATTAATTTTCTTCATATCACCACCAAGTAGGATTGTTTCCTACTCAAAACAGGCACTTCCAGGAACTAGTCTTCACTAATGGAGCTCAAGATCACATCAAAACACCTCAAATATGACATGTAACCAATAATTATAAATAAAATTACCTTTATATAATAAAAATTCATACTAGAACTAATGAAACATCCAACAATGAAAAATACACCGATTTTCCTCTTCAACAAATTGAACTTCCCAGAAGTAGTTTTGGAAACTCAACTGGTTTGCACCATTTTTGTCACTTTAAATATGTATAAATGCATTAAATAGGAAATTTTTGTATCCCTATTTACCCTAAAAATGATGGAAATCATCAAATAAGCCAAAATATTGGTCTTCTACATAAATATTCTAGCCAAAGCAGTGCTGTCCTGAGCTAGTCAAACTAGGTCAACTTGCGACCTCAACCATTCCACCTTAGTACACTTTCAGAGCTCAACCAAAAATTAAACTTGTTAAATGAGATGTAAAAAAAACCTAAAATTCCATTATAAATAATCACCATGCCCACAAGTGCTCAAGCACTTCCATTCACCAAGCCTGCTAAAACTGCCCTTTTGGCCAAAAACTAGTCTTCAAAGATAGGGCACACTTTGCACTCTAGGACCTCAACCATGACCTGAAAATATCATGGAAATTTATTAAAAATCCTAGGATTTCATAAATGGTAATTTATTCAATAGGTTTCGGACATATTTTGAACAAACTAGAAAATCTTTAAACAATCCTTTTGAGTGGGGCCCACATACTATCACAAGCTCTAAAATACCTCATTCGAAAGATGAAGAATTCCTATAAAAAATCAAATAATCACATTTTAAATAACACTCAATTTATTTCCCCTACCAATAATATATTCTCCATTCTAGTAAACTAGGGTTTCAAAGCCATAAAAAGTGACTTACCTTCTTAACAATCGTTCATAAATGTTTGAGCCTCATTTGACCTCATTCCAACTCTGATATATTATTAAATCCATTCCCTAACATTCTTTAATGGATAATATGCACATGAAAAAGTTACACGCGCCAAACAAAAATATTTATTTCATATCGAGCTAGAAAACATGCTTCCAAGAACCCTATTTTGGTCAAAACTTCATATCTTGCAAAATTATCATCATGGAAAAATGATTTTTTTCACACATCTAATACAACCATTTGAAACATATAAAATAATCACTTTTACATAAATATGTCTACATCTTCTCAACCACCATGACTTGCATGACTAGGCCTTGGGGTTTTGCATGTTTTAGGCCACAATCAAGTGTTCTAACACAAAAAAAGCATGAAAATTATTATAAGTGCCTCTTAATGATGAAAAACTCTAACATACCTCCATTTATTTCCTCAAGATATCACACACACCTACAAATGACTATCATGCCTTATTAGGCCTCCAAACACTAGGATTAGGTTTAGTTTAGACATAGACCAAGTAGACAAACACCATGAATCCACTTCCAAGGTCTCCAAAAGTATCTAACACACTTGAGACAACATGTCTCACTCCTCTGCATGCTTTCATGATATTGCATAGCTCTCAAACTGATGATCATGCCTCATTAGGCCTCCAAGCATCTAGACTAGGTCTAGATGAGTACCTCAAACTATGTCCACAACTTCACACTGTAATTTGAAAATCATGTGAGTGTTTCAACACTATCAAATCATGATCTCCATGTAGATAACTTATCTCGTTGATGACTATCCTATAACACTCCTATATCATCCTCTTTGTCATTAATGAGCTTTTACATCAATGAAAACACTCAAAGCCACTCATGCCAACACATAAAGGATTCAAACATTGTTTATGAGAGAAGTATTTATGGGTAGAAAACAATGCGAGAGGTTGGAAATTAGCATGAAATTCATAAAAATGGTGTTCATCAACATGTAATGCGAAAAATAGGGTGTAATCTAATTATATTTAATTTCTTTGTGTAAAGGTGAAATAAAATCAAAATACAATGAAATATACTAAATATAGATCCTGAATCATGTCTAGATGAAAAAGAAATCAAAATAGCATAGATGAGATAAATAAGGTAACTAAAAATTATGGTTAGATAGGATTGCACAAATTTGAGAATGACACAAAATGATAGTGATATGAGAATGTGCACAACGTCGTCAAGTTGTTTTGAAAAATTTGGAAGTGTGAACTTGGGTGTAGGATGAAGTCGTATGTTGTGGATAAAATCTCTCATGCAAATTTGTATAGGATGGATAGTTTTTTTATTCTATATGGTATGAATGGATCTTACCTTTGGTAGTGTGTTCTTATGTGTCTTTATCTTCACATTTTATGATCAAGCAATCAATAATGTAAAAAATTAAGGGTCTTCTTTTCTTGGGGACTTAAAAAGGGGTTCATCCGATTGGGTTGAGTGGCCCCCACAATGTCTACATAAAAATACATCAAATATGCATCAAACCCTTCTAGTTACCTACCTAATGTATGTGTGTGATATGTATATCAAAATGTGGTTTGGCAATGCAAACCCAAGTAGGACTTCCGACATTTGGAAATAATATTTGGTGTGATGTAGATTTGCATAATGACCTAGGGCATCCTTGTAAGATGCATGCAAAATTAATGATCTAAGAGGATCCCTACTCTAAATTGATTAAATTTTTACACTATTTATGAAACTACACGCACATAGAAGATCTTGTTGAGAGCTTTACGACACACTTTGAATAGAGTAAAATGCATTTCATATGCATAAGATATGACTCGATGAATTTTTATCCAACTAGTAAAATAATATAGTAGGTTGCACAAAGATGAGGTGATATGATAAGAGTCGAAAAGTGGACGAATGAGGTGTTGACAAGTGGTAGAGTGTATTCAAGTAAAAACATGGTTTTGTTTTTAGTCTCGGATCTTCGATGATCGATATGGGGCCTAACATCCGGTGGGGTCTAATATTTATTAGGAGGGGGATCCTCGTTGCCCATTATTCACATTACATTGTAAGCTATTTTGCTTATAAACTATATGGATGACTAATTTCCATTACAAGTGGGATCAAACTACATGTTTTTGTTAAAGAAAATGTAGCTAGCTTGGCGAGCTCAACTCTGTCACCATAGAGTCACATTTCCACATAACATCCAAGCCAAGTTCAATAGTCATCAACAAGCTAACTCAACCATCATACCATGAACTCGAGAGCATACATGGTGGCTGAGTAAAATATCTCCTCATCAACAATTATCTCATCACCATCAAGTTGCAAAATTCAATGCTAATCCTCACACACGAATCAAAATAACTCATCACCGTAACAAAAAAAAAAAGTCAAAGGAGGGTTGGATGACGAGCCCTGCGAGATCCTCAAATAAAATATAGCATAGTGTGGCTGAAGCCATGAAATACACTCAATGCCCAAGGATTTAAAAATCCTATGTTTGTTCTATACACAACTAATTTGGGATTTACATCCCCAAATAGAACAAATGATGGCACTTTGGGGATTAGACCCCCTCACCATGCGAAAAAAAAAAGATAAGGGTCAAAACAATCTGCCAAGGGTGTCTAAATAGTATAAAAGGCATAAAGATGTATTTAAAATGGTAACTTTTAATGTTGATAGGACCCTTTGGGAGAGTTTAGAGCATTTTTGGAGAGTTTTGTTGTAAAAGAGCGATTGGAGATTATACTAGAGTTTCTAGACACTTAACAGAGTCTGCATTTATAGGAAAAAGATTTATTGATGTAATTATTATTGTACAAAGTTATTTTACATCATAATAGATCGATTCAAAATATTTTCCAAACACGGAGACATATCCCACATCGGGTGAACTCTGTTATCACTTGGTTTGCATTGTCTTCTATATTTTCCCTCATTTTTGTTGACGTTTTAATCAATTTAACACTGTTTTAAAGTTTTAAAGCCAATTTTTAATCATTTTATGAGAGAATTGAGATCATTTTAAAAGTATCTGAAAATAGTGAATTGGCTAAGTCATCAATTCATTTTTAAGATCATTTTGGTATTAAAGCAATTGATTAATGAAATTTGAACGATGTTTTTAGGATTTGCAAGTTTCATTTTCGAATGCTTACAAGGTCTAAATCAAAGTGAGATGAATGATTTCTTGAGGAATACAATCTTGAGATCAATTCAAAATTTGCAAGAAAAAGTAAAACCATGAAATCTCCTAGAGAGAGAGAATGGATTCGAAATGGACTTTGTCAAGTATTTAGAAATGAAGAACATGGTGGAAGATTTATACAGAGAATTGAAAAAAATACTTGAAGGAAAATTAGAGGAGGAAAAATGGTAAGGATAAAGGTAAAGGAGAAGAATCTCCAAAAATTCCTCCATCTCCTTCCAAACCTTATAGTTTTTCCATTGATGGAGATAAGAAAGGTTATGATGTTTCCTTTGTTTTAAAACTTGATGTTAAGTTTGATTTTTTAATTTACAATGGAGAGCTTAGTTCAGACAAATTGGATCATTAGATCAAGAAAATTGAAATTTTTTCGTACGGTTTAGAAAATTGTGGATGAGGAAGAAAAAATTTAGTTAGCTACTCTTCATTTGGGTGGTACAACACTCATTTGGTGGGAGAGTAACATAGGAAGATATTTTGAAACATGGTAAAGTGATTTCTTCTTGGAATGATTTTGTTTTTGCTCGAATTTTTTTATCCACTTGGTTATATGCAACAAGCTACTATGGATTGACAAAATTTAAGACAAACTAAGGGTCAAAGTTTGTAAGATTACACTTAGGAGTTTAGAAAGATAGCATTGATTTTGGGCATTCCTCTTTATACTCATGAGACTCTTTTGAAATATATTGGTGGGTTACACAATTATTTGAGACATACTATACTCATGTTTAATCCCATTAACCTTGATGAAGTTTATGTCCAAGCTACCCACATTGAATCAAGGGGTAAGAACACTAAGGAAAACTTCATAAAGAAAATAGGTAAACAACAACCTAAAAACAAAGGTAAAGGAAAGGGTAAAATGAAAAATACTTCCATGGTTAAGAAATAAGATGAGAAACCTATTTTTTCACATTGTAAGAAAGAAGGACATACAAATGCTAAGTGTTGGAAGCTCCATCCAGATATCAAGACAAAGAGGTTCAAGAAAGGAGGTGACAAGAAGACTACTATAGTAGTACAAGATCTTGGATCCGATTCAAGTGATTGGGGTTAGCACACCGGTTGTATAGACAATATATCAAATCTAAGCATACATGCAAATAAAAGTGGATATTCTACCAAAAGAAATATACAAACCAAGAGACATAAATCAACACCATATTTAACGTGGTTCACCCAGTGTGGGCTATGTCCACCAAGAAACAAGCCAATCTATTATCCAAAGCTTTGACAAGATATATAATGAAGATTTACAATCTTCCACACCTCTCAGATGTACAATACTTTCTTTCCTCAAGCTTTTGCTTCATCACCAAGAATTCTCTCTCTCACCAAATTTTTGCAAGTTCTTTCTAATTCTTGTTAATCTCTTCTTCTAAACCCTATCTTTATGCTTATATAGTCATTTATAGACTTAGGGTACTTAGCCATGCAATTACAATCAATAGATATACTTTAATGCTAAAAATAGATCTAATTCCCAAGAGTTAATTAAAACATCCTCGCACAGGTAACCAATGTCGGTTAGCCCTAACCGATGTCGGTTCCTTCCTTTCCTGACCAATGCCGGTCCTGGGTGACCGATGTCGGTTTCCCCTTAACCGATGCCGGTTACTGTATTTTCCAACAAGTTTCCATTACATGCTAAACTGAAGTAATTGAGCTCCACAACTCAACAATATCCCACTTGGAGATTAATTACTGCACCATACATGTACAACATCATTCTTGGATCCTTTTAGCTTTGTTTCTTCCTCTTCAAGTCTCAAACTCGAAGACCAACAGAAGTGGAGTGTAGCTCCAACTTCTCCTTTTTGCTAATGGCGTTAGCATATCCACAGGGTTCTTGCTCATATGAATCTTTTCTAGATTCAACTGTCCATCCTCTAATACCTGTCATATGAAGTGATACCTCAATTGAATGTGTTTCATTCTTGAATGAAATGTTGAGTTCTTTGCCAAATGAATTGCACTCTAATTATCACTGAACAATTTACAATCATCTTGCTTCTTTCCCAACTCTTCATGAACCTACTCATCCATATCATCTCTTTGCTATCCTCTGTAGTTGTAACATACTCTGCCTCTAGTAGACAAAGCCACAACCTTCTGCAATCTTGAAATCTAGCTAACTTTCGTCCCACCTACTGTGAAAATATATCCAGTAGTGCTCCTTCTACCATCTAGATCTCCAGCCATATTTGAATGAATATAGCCATGTAAAGAAATATCCAAACCTCCATAGCATAACTGCATGCTAGATGTTCCTTTCAAATACCTGAGTATCCATTAGACTACTTTCCAATGCTCTTTACCTAGATTGGCCATATATCTACTCACCACTCCCACTACTTGTGCAATGTTTGGTCTGGTACAAACCATAGCATACATGAGACTCCCAACTGCTGAAGCATATGACACTTGTGTCATGTATTTGACCTCCTCATGTGATGATGGACACTGATCTTTACTCAATTTGAAGTGTCCAGCCATAGGTGTGCTAACAGGTTTTGCATTCTACATATTGAACCTTTCTAACACCTGTAGATATAATCCTCCTGAGACAAATACAATTTCTTGTTTTTCATGTCTCTGTGTATTTGCATGCCAAGGATTTTTGCAGCTCCTAAATCCTTCATAGAAAATGTGTGAGCTAGCTTTCTCTTAAGCTCACCAATGTCCTGCATACTAGATCCTGCAATAAGCATATCATCCACATACAAGTAAAAAAATAATATAGCTCCCATTTTCAAGCTTCTTGAAATAAACACAATGGTCAGATTCACATCTCAAGTAACCATGCTCTTGCATAAAACTATCAAACCTCATGTACCATTTCCTTGGAGCTTGTTTGAGCCCATATAGACTCTTTTTCAACCTGCACACTAATTTCTCCTTACCCTTGACTTCATACCCAAGCGGATGCTGCATATAAATCTCTTCATCCAAATCACCATGAAGGAAAGCCATCTTTACATCTAGTTTCTCTAAATGCAAATCCTCTACTGCAACTAAACTCAATACAATACGAATAGAAGTCATCTTAACAACAAGAGAAAATATTTCACCAAAGTCAATACCTGCTTTCTGTGTAAATCCCTTTACTACAAGTCTTTCCTTGTATCTTTTTGTCCACCCTCTTCTTCCTTGATCCTATAAACCCACTTGTTCTGCAATGTTCTCTTACCTATTGGCAACTTAACCAAATCCCATGTCTGGTTCTATTCCAAGGAGTTCATCTCCTCATCCATGCCATGCTCCCACTGGACATGGGTCTTATCTGCATTGCTTCTTCAAAGCTCTCTGGTTCACCATTATCAGTCAATAATAAATAAAATAGAGAAGGTGTAAATCTTTTTGGAGGTTTACTTACCCTTTGTGACCTTCTCACAGGAGTTTGGGGTACCGGAGGCTCAATCTGGACCTCCTGGACATTCCTATCCAAATATGACAGTGATCGCGCCGGTCACCTCTAACCGACATCGGTTATGCTAACCAAGGTCGGTTTGGATCTTTCTATAATCGATACCAATTTTTTTGACCGATTTCGGTCAGTCAGGGTAAACCGACACCTTGATTCTTATGTAACCATGTAGGTAATACTTTTAAATCCAAGAGTTCATTTTCATTTAAAAACTTCTCAACCGGTTCATCCTTGGGTACCAAAATTTGATCCCTGTACATTCTCTTTTCATTCCATTCAACATCATGACTCCTAATAATTTTAGAATTCTCTAAATCCAAAAATGGAAACCAAATCACCAGATCCATAACTAATGAAAGTGCATCTCTTGGATTTTGCATCCAACTTCTTCCTATTTTCCTTATCAACATGCACAAAAGCTTCTGAACCAAAAAATTTAAGAAAAGAAAGATCTACCTCTTTTCTGGTCCAAGCTTCCTCTGGTATTCCTCCATCTAGTGAACTTGAAGGCCCATGGTTAATCAAATAAACCGTTGTATCAATTGCTTCTACCCAAAAATTGTAAGGGCAATCAGAATGTATCCTCATACTTCTAGCACATTCCATGATTGTCATGTTCATTCTTTCTGCAACACCATTCTCATGTGGTGTTCTTAGAACCATTTTTCTCTACGTATTCCATTCATTGAACAATAATCATTGAAATCCTTTCTACAATATTCACCACCATTTTCAGATCTAAGGCACTTTAACTTAGAATTTGATTCATTCTCAACAAGGGCTTTCCATCTTTTAAAAGTATCAAAAACATCAGATTTACGTTTAATACAATAAACCCATACCTTTCTTGTAGCATCATCAATGAAAGTAACATAATACTAGGATCCTCCATGAGAAGCTACCTGAGTTGGTCCCCACACATTTGAGTGTACAAGCTCCAATTTCTTCTCCTTCTTAGTTTCCCCAACTTTGAGAAATCTCACTCTCTTTTGCTTTCCAAAGATACAATGCTCACAGAAATCAAGATCTAAATATTTCAAATATGATAACTTACCCTTAGCCTTTAAGATCTACATTCCTTTTTGACTCATATGGCCCAACCGGTTATGCCACATGCATGCATATGAATCTGAAGTAGATAATGCAGAAAATGAATCAATAATACAGGTAGATAAATATAATGTTCCTACCTTCTTACCTCTTGCCACAAAAAAAGCACCCTTGGTGAATTTCTAAGAGTCTCTTGTAAAAGTAACCATGCAACCAGATTCACCTAGTTGCCCTGTAAAAATAAGATTCCTCCGAGGCTTGGCACATGCCTCACATCTTTCAATACCCATGTATTTCCATTCTACAATTTTAGATGAACTTCCCCTTTACCAGTAATACTGCAAGGTTCATCATCACCCAAATAAACATGCCCAAAATTTCCCTGGACATAATTTCTGAAATAACCCTTATTAGGGGTTGCATGGAAAGAAGCTCCTAAATCTAAAACCCATGATTCAATTCTATTATCTAAAGAAAGAATAAGAGCATCTTGCATTACCTCTAATGTAACAAGATTTGCTTCTTTACCTTTGTTTGGTTGTTGGTTCTCTTTATCCTTTGACCAAAAATATTTCTTTGCATGTCCTTTCTTTCCACATTTCCAACAAGTAATTCCCTTACTTCTGGATTTAGATTTGTTATCCCTTGACTTTGATTTCCCATTACTCTTACTCTTTGATCTCTCCTTCTGCCTACCCTTGCCCTACTTTCTACATTCAAATCATTTCCAAATGATGATTCCTCTGTACTCTTCCTGTGAATTTCTTCATTCAATATTATACTAACCACATCATCAAATTCAAAACATTATTAGCAGATGTTGTATTAATAACAACCATTACCAAGTTATCCCAACTATCAGGCAAAGAACATAAGAGTAAAAGTGATTTTACTTCATCATCAAATGGTATTACAACCGATTTTAACTAATTTACAATAGATCAGAAATCATTCAAATGACTAGATGTAGATCCACCTTCATGCATCTTAGAACTAAATAGTTTCTTCATCAAATAAACTTTATTTGAAGCACTAGGTTTTTCATATAAATTAGTAAGAGATTTCATTAACTCTACCATAGAAGCCGCTTCTATAATATTGGAAGCCACGGATGTTGCTAGGATTAATCTTATAGATCCCAAAGCCTTTCTATCAAGAATCTTCCATTCTTCATCAGTCATCTTCGTAGGTCTAGAATTCTCATCCAACGGTAAATATAAATCTCTTTGATACAGATAATCCTCAATCTGCATCTTCCATAATTGATAATTTCAGCCGTCAAATTTCTCTACCTTGTATTTGTTTTCTTTTGCCATTGTTGTAGCTCCCACTCAATCAGAAAACCCTCTGTGAGTAAATTTGTCAACACACAAAACCATCAAACAAAGCTCTGATACTAGTTGTTGGGGTTAGCACACCGGTTGTATAGACAATATATCAGATCTAAGCATACATGTAAATAAAAGTGGATATTCTACTAGAAGAAATATACAAACCAAGAGACATAAATCAACACCAGATTTAACGTGGTTCACCTAGTGTGGGCTACGTCCACCAAGAAACAAGCCAATCTATTATCCAAAGCTTTGACAAGATATACAATGAAGATTTACAATCTTCCACACCTCTTAGATGTACAGTACTTTCTTTCCTCAAGCTTTTGCTTCATCACCAAGAATTATCTCTCTCACCAACTTTTGCAAGTTCTTTCTAATTCTTGTTAATCTCTCTCTTCTAAACCCTAGCTTTATGCTTATATAGTCGTTTATAGACTTAGGGAACTTAGCCATGCAATTACAATCAATAGATATACTTTAATGCTAAAAATAGATCTAATTCCCAAGAGTTAATTAAAACATCCTCGCACAGGTAACCAATGCCGTTAGCCCTAACCGATGTTGGTTCCTTCCTTGCTTGACCGATGCCAGTCCTGGGTGACCAATGCCGGTTCCCCTTAACCGATGACGATTATTGTATTTTCCAACAAGTTTCCATTGCATGCTAAACTGAAGTAATTGAGCTCCACAACTCAATAGTATGTGATGATGCTAAAGCGTAGGTCATAAAAACATGCAAAATTAGATTTGTATTCACCTCAAAATTCATTGATGAGGTAGAATTTTACGTGTTTCCACATGATATTTAGAGAATTGTTCTTGGAAGTCCTTATTTGTTTGAAAAAAATTCTATAGGGAAGAAAATAAGTATTTTATTGTAAAAGATGGGATTGAATACATTATAAGAGCCCATCAGATAAAGGAAAACTTATCACTTGCATCTGTAGGACATATGAAGAATCTTGTTCATGCAAGACAAATTTTTGTGCTCATGATGGAAAAAGATAAGGATGATGATAAATCTAAGGATTTAGAAGGTTGTGATCCTAAACATAAAAATGAGATAGTTAAATTTATTTCTAACTATGATGACGTGTTTCAGGAGCCACAAGGTTTACTTCCTAAGAGATATATAGAACATGAGATTCATCTATAGAAGGATGTACCTTCCTAATATTGGCACGTATACGTTGTCTGCATGATAGAGAATGAAGAAATAAAGAAGTAGGTTATGAAGTTTCTTGAGAAAGGAGTCATTTGGCCAAGCACTTACCCAAGAAATAGTGCACTTAGAGGAGGTGTGTGGATTTCTGAGCTTTGAATAAAATAATGGAAAATTTAATGACAACCTCTTCCTTATATTGATGATTTGTTAGATTAGTTGAAAAATGTTGTTTATTTCACTAAGTTAGACTTGAGAATTGGTTATCACCAAGTTAGGATCAATGAAGATGATATTTGGAAAACTATTTTGAAAACTGATAAAAGTTTGTTTGAATGGCATGTCATGCCATTTGGGATCTATAATGCTCCCACCACATTTATGTGGGTTATGAATGATGTATTTAAGCCATTCATAGATGATTTTGTTATTGTATACTTAGTTGATATTTTGATCTTCAGTAAAAGTTTGGAAGATCATGTTGAACATATTAATAAAGTCCTGGATTTTTTTTGAAAGGATAAATTGTATATGAAGGTGTTAAAATGTGAATTTGGTAAAACATATTTGATTTAATTAGGTTTTTCAGAGGGGGCGGTGAATTGAAAATTTGTCCCTCTAAAGTTGCATCCATAATGAAGTGGCCTAATCATAAAAATGTAATCATTCATTCATGCAACTACTTTGTATTCTTTGAAAAGTACTAAACAAGTCTTGTAGTGGGGAGGAAAGTACCAAAAATACTTTGACACGTTGAAGGACAAGATAAGCACAACCTCGAAGGAAAAGATAATCATAATTGTAATGTTAGAACTACTTAATGAGTTGAGATTGAAACTGATGTAAGTGATTATAGCATGGGTGTCATATTGATGTACAAGAAAAACTATGTGTGTTATCATTTAGAGACTGCACAAGTGCGGTAAGAAATTATTGTACTTATGACAAGGAGTTGTATGCTTTAGTGCAGAGTGTGAAAAAGTGGAAACATTACATGATGAGCAAAGAGATAATAATCCATATGGATTACCAACCTTTGCAATATCGTTAGTCACAGTTCAAGCTACAATAGCCAAGGAACTTTCATTGGATGGTTTTTTTGTAACAATTCCATCTTGTGATTAGGTACAAAAAAGGTATACAATTTTTTTGTTGATATTATTTCTATACCTCCTATTATTGCATCTATTATTTTGTAGCATAATCCTGTGATGCATGAAAGTTATAAGGAACAATATGTTAGAGATGCATATTTTAAGGATGTTTATGAAGATTTGACTCATGGTAAACAAGTAGATGAATTTGACTATCATTTACATAATGGCTTGCTTTATCATCTTTGTGAACTTTGTATTTTGCAATGTAAAAGAGTTCATTTAATGAGGGAAGCACATCCTTCTCTTATTTTTGGTCATTTTGGTATAAAATAGTAGCACAATCACAAAGATATTTTTATTGGCCTTAAATGTAGCTAAATATATAAAATGTTGTATTCTTTGTGCCATAAGTAAGATTAGTAATAGAAATTTGGGCATGTATAACCCACTTCTGTACCAACACGACCACGAGAAAGTATTTATATGGAGTTTATGGAGGCTTGCTTATGAAAAAATAAAACATAACTATTTACAAGTGGTTGTGGATATATTTAACAAGACGTGTATATTAGTACTTGTTAAAAAATATATAACATGAGAGGAAACTACACATTTGTTCTACAACAATGTTTGGGTTCATTTTTGTTTGATTCTAATTTTATTGGGAAGTTTTGGTAATCTTTATGGGACATGATGGATACCAAGTTGATTAAAAGTACTACTTTTCACCCACATAGGAAACCATAAGTGGTCATTTGTATAGTAGTGCATTTGTTCCAAATTTACTGTAGAAAACATCATAAACTTTGGGATGAATGATTATGTTATGTGTAACATGATTATAAACATGCCTTATATTATTCTACACAAAAGTATCCTTTTGAGACTTGTTTTGGTTATTTTCCTAAGTACCCTTTGGCATTTAATTTTGGAAAATATGTGGCGGATGGAAGAGATGATGTTGATAAGGCTAAAATGTTCATTTAGAAGATACAAATGGTTCATCAAGTTGTCTAAGAGAAATTGGAAAAGAGAGGCCAAGTACAAGGCTAGGCATGACCAACATTGTGTTGATCATCATTTTCAATTTGGTGATCAAGTTTGGCTACATATCAGTAAGGAAAGACTTACAAGTGAAGGTAAAAATTTTAAACCAATCAGGTATGACCCATTTAAAATATTGGAGAAGATTGGTAATAATGCCTTCTAGTTAGAATTACCTCCATATATGTAGATGTATTCCATTATAAATGTTGAAAACTTGAAATTGTATGAGCCACCCATGATCATTGATTAAGATGAGACTATTCAAGTACCTTTCATTGAAGATTTTTCTCCGAATATCTTGACGAATTACAAGAAGATATTGTTCTCGATAGCGGGGTGAGGAATTTGTAAAGAGGTGATGTGGAATATATTTGTGTGGGTCTAAAAGAATACGTCCAAGTAAAAAAAAATGTATGGAAATGAAAAGGGTGAGGGCATTATACACTCACCTATTGTGAAAAAAAAAAACCAAACCTTTGGTGGTCCAAAAATTCTGTGGGGATGAGTGATCCAAGAGGATACCCACACCAAATAAATCATATGGTGTGCACTATTTATGATACTATCTACATAGGAAAGAGATCATTGAGATCTTTTCAACACACTTTGAATAAAGTAAAATTGACTTTGTATGTATGTATAAGATATGACTCGTTGATGTTTTTCTCCAATTGGGAAAATAATAGAGAAGGTTACATAGATAGAGACGAGGTGGTATAATGAAAGTTTGAAAAGTGGACAAATGAGGTGTTAAAAATTAGTAGAGCATGTTCAAGTAAAATCATGGTTCTGGTTTTAGCATCAGGTCTTTGTCGATTGATGTGTGGCTTGCTAGCCGGTGGGCTCCACTTTTTATCAAGAGGGGGACCCTACCACCTACTCTTCACATTGTATTATAATCCATTTTTCTTTTAAATTGCATGGAGGACCAATTTTTATTGCATGTGAGATCAAACTACATGTTTTTGTTAAAGCCAACATAGCCAACTTAGTGAGCTTAACTCTTTCACCATGAGTCACATTGCCACACAGGGGCTGATCTAAGTTCAACAGTGACCAGCGAGCCAACCCAACCACCGTATGCCCAGATCGAGTTCATACATGGCATCCAATTCAGTTAACTCTACATTAACACCGAGATCATTGCCACCGAGTTGCATGAGTTTAATGTCAAGCCTCACACGTGGATCAAAACAACTCATTATTGAAACCAATACAAATTCCAATGCAGGTTGGATCATGAATCCTATGGGATCCTCAAACAAAATAGTGCATAGCGTGGTCAAAGTCACAAAATACATTCAATTCCCTTGGATTTCAAAAGCCTATGTTTTTTCTATACACGACCAATGTGTGATTTTAATCCCCAAATTGAAAAAGGATGAAATTTGGGGATTTGACCCCTTACCATGTGGTAAAAATATAAGCACCCAACAACTCTGCCACGGGTGGTTAAACACTATAAAATGTGTGAATATGTATTTAAAATGGAAACTTTTAATGTTGACAGGCACCTTTTGGAGAGTTTAGAGCATTTTGGAGAGTTTTATTTACATGAAAGCTATTATATAGATTATACCAGTGCTTCTTTGAGATTGAGAAAATATTATATTTTCATGACAAAGAGTTATTTGATGTAATTAAAATTATACAAAGTAGTTTTACATCATAATAGATCGGTTTGAGGATTTTCTGGACCAAGAGATGTAACCCATAACAGATGAGCTTTGTTATCACATGGTTTGCATTGTCTTCTATATTTTACCTCATTTTCCTTGTTTTTGGAATCAATTTAATACTATTTTAAAGTTTTAAAGCCAATTTTCATTGTTTTATGAAAAAGTGATATTTTTAAAGTATCGAAAATAGTGAATTGGTTAAGTGAGTCACTTACTTGAGTTTTTGGATCCCTTAAAGTTGACTAATATTCTTGAGAGATTGATTCGAAAATTGGGTGTTTTTTTGTGATCTCCTAGGTAGTCCAAAAAGATGTGAGATGTGAGGCCCTTCAAATGGTTTGTGTGAATTAAAATTTTTAGGCGATTGCTGCGATATGATTTTCTACTCAATTGATACTAGGCCGACTACGGTAACTTGTGAATTTGAAAATGCGACGAGATAGAGATTTAGAGGATGAAGTTGTTGGATTAGGAAAAAGTCATCCATTTAGATGACTCAGTATGTCATTGTCAACTTCATCCGGTGAAGTGCATGATGCAATCTGTCAATTAGAAATGGTGGCCAAATGTTTGAGATATGTTCTAAATTTTGAAAGAAGGCTTTTAACTAGTCAATGATGAATAAAAAGTGCAACCTAATGTCTAATAGTACTAATTGAACAAGGTGCATGTAAGAATTAGTCATTTAACCTGAACAATATTTAATTAGTTGTTATAAATGATTTAAGAAAATTTGGAAAAATGAAGAAAATAGTAAAAAAATAGATCTGTGCTAGCACATGGAATTAGGTTCCCTGGCATAACCGTTAATGGTAGAACACTCAAGTAGGTGCACGAGCGTAATTGCTTACCGTAATGCACTCAAGTACACACATTTGCATAACAAATAATTTTGGTGATTAAAGACTAGTTACAATAGTGCATACAAAGATACATAGGTGCGTGCGGACAACGCAGAAAAAATAGTGTTACGGTATTGCATGAAATTCTATGATAGAATGCGCGGTTAGCTGACGCTTAGCACGCATAAAGTGATATGATAACACAAATCACTCGTAACACTAGCGTATGCGACCTGTAGGTGGAAAGAAATGAAGAAAAATGAAAACAAGACTGCATTTTTTGATTTTCTCTATGTTTGTTACACTAAAAACCTTGAAATTTTAACAATAAGTCTTAAACAACACAACCAACACAAAAAAAGAGTTAGATTAGTCGAAATAATCTAAAAACAATAAAACATGCATGGGAGTCCCACTTTGGGTGTGCCGGAATGTAAACCAAGGAAATTTCAATAAAAGAAGAAAATCATTACAAAAATAAATGCAAACTTTCCGTTGTAAATCCCAATGCAACCTCGATTAGATCGATTGAAAGGACAGGGTTTGGTGACTCTCTTTGTTGGATTCATTTGATTTATGGGATTTTGTTGATTTGTGGATGCTCCAAGATACTCCAAATGGACGATGGATCAAGCCACGAGCATGATGATGATTTATTTGACATTATGTGGGCAACATAATAGTATGAAATATTGATTTGACACTCCATAGCTCCTCTGCATCCAACCCCTATCTAGAATGACAACATGGAATATCAAGCTTTTGGTGGATGATTTGTAAAGGAAATATTGTTAATTTATAAGCGAGGAAAGTGAATCCAAAGATAATGATTTATTTAATTGAGTTTCTAGATTAATTGGAGAGTTAGAATACTATTCTAGATTTGCATGGATGAGTCATTGCTAAGTTGACAAAGGGTTGCACATGTTTTTGGCTTTTAATTTCATATCTTTTATTTTATTCACCCAAAAAGTGTCGTGAATAGTTGGCTTTTGGAAGAAGGTGGATTGATTTTGGATTTCCATGACTTGGGAGATATCTTCAATTAACTCAAATGCATATTTGAGTCAATTTGAACACATCCTCTTGATTATAATAATGATTTTTAGCTTCAGTCATGACTTTAGTAAACTTGAGTTGAGGAGGTGGATAGGATATGAGAATATTTAATTAATTTAAATATGGAAGTGGACCTATAGATTTATTACTTTGAAGGCATCCCCCAGGGAAAGGCCCTTCTGGACGTTTTTGAGAATGTGTTAAATTTGACGGTTTGGATTGACTTTCGGACGTTTTCATGTTTTCTAGCTATTTTTACCATTTTTGGGGTTATTTTTAATAGTTACATGTGAATAGTTCACCAAAATGGTTGAAAGATTGTGGACTAATGGACTGCAATGATTTTGGTTTGTTGTAGTTGTAAGTGCCCCTGTATAAATGTATGCACCATATGATAGGATACAAAAGGTACGTGAATTGTTTGACAAAATGTCTGGAAAATTAGTAATGTGTAATTTGTTTTCCTTGTACTCTTGGAGTGCTTGTTTATTGTGAAGTTTATCTTATTTTCATTTTGTAGAGTCCTACATCTGAAAATATGATATGGGGATTGAAATAGTATCAATATTTCAATCCGTTCACCTTTTATGAATTGGGTGTAATGTAACCAAATTTGATTTTGTATTTTGCTTTTCTTGCAGTGACCTGGAATGTGACCTACACATATTCACAGTTTGTGGCTCAGAGAAGTCCTATGTGTTGTGTCTCCTTCTCATCTTTTTATAATGACACTATTATCCCCTGCCCCTGTATGCACATGTGGCTGCCAGAACAATATCAAACATCCATGCACTTGTGTTGAGTATGTATGCATCACATATTAAGTGATTTTTAACTCTCATCACAAATTCTTTAGGGAATATACAACTTATGCATGTAAGCCCTTATCTTGTGATGTATTGCAGGAAAGATTCCTAATACCTCAAGAGTGTCGAGCTAATACACCCACTAATAGCTATGCACTTGTTCAGTGCACATCTCACATGTGCCCAATCAAAATACATTGGCATGTCAAACTCAACTACAAGGAGTACTGGAGAGTGAAAATCACTGTTACAAACTTTAATTACAGAATGAATTATACTGATTGGAATATTGTTGCTCAGCATCCAAATTTCAACAATTTAACCCAAATTTTCAGCTTTAACTACAAGTAAGTAAGTTAGTCCCTTGCCGCTTTTGAACTTTGATTTATATAAATGCTCTTAGTTGAAATGGTTAAAGCTATTCATATATTCACTTTGCAGATAATACCGGATTGTTTTGGGGCATCAAATACTACAATGAAATGCTCATACATGCGTTGGACCAATGGGGAATGTCCAATCTGAATTACTACTCAAGAAAGATAAGGAAACCTTCAACTTCAAATAGGGGTGGGCATTCCCTCGGAGAGTGTATTTTAATGGTGATGATTTTGTATTGCCACCACCAAATGCATATCCTACACTGTCCAAAAAATAGTCTTGCCTTGAAGAAAGGAAGATCCTTTGGATTAATGATAACTATTATAGCCTTGTCTACGACATCTCTTTTGGCATTCTTGTAAAGTTCCAAGCACATACTGTACATAGCCATTAGATTTTCCTTTGTCTCTGTAATAGCTTGCAATTGAGCCAACAAAGACAAAAATTGCCTTCTTCTAACAGAAGATTAGTTTGATGGTGGCTAGAAATTTCTACAAAAATCTCACTTAACATTTATTCTATATATTCCATTGTGAGGAGCTCTTTCACTATCAGTGATAGGAAGAATGTAGAATGCCAAGATGAAAGAAATTGTTATATGTTATTTCAATAGATGGACACGTGTTTTGTGCTTGATTATTACTGTTACTTAAAAGGAACATCCCTATTACAGTTATGTACTGGCAGTGACTTGTTGCTTTAATGTCGGTTTCAAGGCTTAATGGTCAGAATGCTTGGTAAGGCATTTGTGGTCGTAAACAATCTCTGCATGAACATAACTATAAAAAATTGGTTTCATTGAGATGCCAAATCACATGTTTACATTGCAATTCTAATGTTATTATATGATTTCACCATCCATTGGTAATTTAGTCCCGGTTTCCATAACAAAATAATTAATTCTCGGCATTGGCAAGTACTTTTTCCAATGTTTCTCATAACTATTCATTAGAAGTTAATTTAGTTTAACTTGATACATATAATGTCCACTAAAGGCCAAGACTGGTCCATGCAACTGCAAAAGATACAATGTAAAGAAGAAAAAAGGGAGCAAAGTGGCACACAAGAGAGTACAAAAGAGAGACAAAATAAAAAAGGAGTAATGAATAGCAACAATCCAACAGAGATAACATGAAGAAGCTGAGAAAGAGAGGTTCTGAGTGGTGAGTTGAACCTTGTTGTTCTCAAGAAACACTTTTGATGCTCAGAACGGTGAAGAAGTGTGTAATAGGTGTGAGCCATCGAATTATTGAGTCTGCGATGCCTTGTTGGTCTAACATGTAAATCTTGAGGATGGCCATGAAGTCTCCTCCTATTGATATAATGTCTATGATGGCTGTAATTTAAACTTGGTGCAAGCCTCTCTTGGCACGTGATTAACTTGTTGCAATACTTCACATGGTACAAAGACATTTCTTCCTAAGCGTGGATCATATGGCAAACCAAATTACTTGCTAAATAAGATAAAGTAGATGTTTTCTCATGCCATTTGTTTATGTTTTGCCAATGTGAAATTACAAAAACAATATGGGAAGAACAATGCATAAGCATAGGCAATGTGAATGCAAGATGAATGCCAAATTTGTAATGGGATCTAAAACATGTTTCAAGCTAGAAAACCCACCTCGGGGGTTAAGGTAAGGCAAGGCTCCACCATATCCTCAACAAAGCAAAAACATGAGAATTTTGAATTGATGCTTCATCAAAGGACTTGGGAAAAAATAGAAGAAAAAAATGGCACTGGTCTCAATGTTACTACATAAAAAATGAAAAAATGTTGCTAATGAAAGATCGAGTAATAATTATCCAATTTGAAAAGTAGGCATGCATCATATAAATAAGTAATTTGCAATTTCATATGATTGGTCAATAGAAAGAAGAATTTCATGTGAGGTAAGAGCAAGAAAAGGGAAATGGAGAAATGGGTTTTGGGTAATAAATAGAAATACTTGAGTTTATTAACCACGAAACCAAAAGAATTTCCAAATTCAACGAGAAGACACCAATATGCAATGTAAGACATAAAACACAATTAACTAGAATATTGTTCTGCTTTTCAGATCTTTGTAGGTTAATAACTACAAGTTAGGGTAAATAACTTCTTTGGGTTTGCAGGAAGTGGATATTTTTCTGTTGGGTTGTCAATATTTTTGGCATTGAATTGAAGTGCAAGTGGGTGTAATGAATACATTATAGGACAGTCCTACAAACATGGTAGAATTAGGAAAATATGATAGTTATCTAATGATTTATCACCATGGAGAGTTCTTGTGGATGTTCATAGCAAGAAAGGGGAGTGTGAAGTTTAAAGAAAAAGTAAAAACAATATTTGAGTCGGTGCTTCCAAGAATTTGGCAATTGAGAACATTTATATTATTTTTGTATTGTGAAGCTCTTAAAGCTATTATATGATTTGATGATCTTGAGACTAACTACTTGTTGAATTGGCTTAGTTGTATGTTTTCATCTACATCAGGCCCTGAACTACTTCGGTTATAATCCTACAGCAAGGTAGAAGCTTAAGTTTTTTATGTAATTCTGAGCAATAGGAAGGCTCTGACAACTTCTAAATCAGGTAATACAATCCTCTTCCTTATCAACATGTTCTGCTTCTTTAGATGCCGAAGGCCTAAAAACAATCATCCAAGACCTCCAAAAATAAATTCATAGCATACTATTCGATATCCCAATGGGGAAGGAATACTTTTCTGAAATACAAAAGAATAATACTTATAAACAATTGAAGTTTCAACACTGCCAACAATATTAGATTTAACAACAAAATTCCCATTAAGCTTGTATACATCATATTTCTCATTAAGCCTTGATGTTCTTGCATATTTAGGTTCAATGTAACCAATGATACCCATAACATAGGTAGAGGTGTGGGTTTTGGCCGAGGAAAGCACTCGGCAATGCCAAAGTATGACATATTAATATTTTTCTCTCACATTGATTTAATTCATTTGATTTGGTAAACTGACTGACTAGACCTTGAGTTAGATTTGAAACTAGGAACATCTTTCTTCAATCCCATTGAGTTAACTTGCTAGAATTTTCTTCTTGTAACTATGATGAGTTAGGATATTAGAATCACCTCTGTATTTAAAATTTTAGATACTACGATCAGGAAATGATTCTAATAGTCTAGGTGCTATAAATATATTGTATTTGAAATGATTCTTAAGCATGATAAAGGTAGTATTTTAGGTCACCACCAAGCAAGAGACCTCCCTTGTGGAAGCCTACAAACAAATTATTTTCCATTTACCTATATATTTCCACTATGGAGTACATCTCCCTTCATCATCAGGCCCACTCAAGTGTTACAACAGATCAGCAAACTTATTTTATGCATGCTACTAACAACATATCAATTTTCAAGATTTTGTCTGAATTGCAACAAATTTTTGATAAGCCGATCATATTTTGTTCTCCAGTAATATCAACCCATCATAAATATTACCCTCTACTTTGATAACACCTCCACTACTACTTTACTCAACCCTTCTTATATTCAAAGTGACATTGTCATTCAAGGGGTATCATATGTGTTCATATTTACTATAAATAAAATTGCCCACAAAAAGCTACCATTCATGATACAAATTTCAGCAAATGTACGAGAGGTCTTTATGTATATACGTTTAGTTCAAATGTCATGATATAAGATTTGCAACTGTATATGTACGAATCTATAACAAATTTAAATCTACACATACAACATTTCAATGTAATGTTTCATCTATATTCCTACACTACCACTATCAATCACACACCTTATCGAGTGTACAAAAGACTTCATGTATTCATGTTTAGTTCAAATAAACTACACATATCGCTACCACTCATGATATAAGATTTGCAAATGTATATGTACGAATTTGTAACAAGTTTGAAATGTAGAGATGGAACCTTTAAATGAAGTGATATCTACACTTACAAAATCAATCAAACCCCTTATCAACATCAACTACAAAAGTAATAACTATTCCTCAAAAACAAATAACATATACCATTTGGCGTTCACATTGCATTGTATACATACAATTGCTAGTTTAATTAATTTGATATTAAATTAAAATAATAAAATATCTAAGGGGATGAAAGGATATTAGATGCACATAAATTTGAGCTACCAAACAAAGGTCTACCAAATCACAAACTCAAGTTAGAGGCAAGGTTGGCCAATCCTATAGAATAGTACAAGCCTAAGTAATAAAATTTGAAGTTGAGCTATGGAATGGAGTGGGAACCAAGACGATTTAGGTTGCGAAGACTATGCGGTATCTCGTGTGTTGATAAGTAGGATCGGTGCCTTGTATAAAAGGAATCCTCACTTTGGAAAAAATAGTTGCTTGTGATGCACGAGATCCACGTGTAGGCATTTTTAAGAAAGTAATTGAATGGGATGGTAATCGTATAATTCACCTTTCAAATGCTCCAATTTTAATTGAAAACCATAAGAAAATTTTTTAACCCCAAAGAAGAATAGTTACATTTCCAATTCCAACACTTCAAAAATCCCAATGCCAAAAGGAACATTCAAGGCACCATACGGTCTTTAAAAAAATATTTTAACAAGAAATATCAGCCTTGAGATGAATAGTCTCACCAGAAGATCACTCCAACAACATAGAACATAAGAGTTTTCATATTATTCAAGTGCTCTATAATGTACAATCCGACGTTTATACAAAGGGAATGAGAACCTATTAAATAGATAGAATGAGTTGGTTTCACAACCAAATAATTGTTATGAATAAATCTAATGTGAAAGTTTTCCTATTATTATACACTCGACAAATTACGTGCATATGTTAGTGTGAGTGTATAATAATAAGGTAGTCGTGTTAGTGTGATTTTTTTTTGATTCTCAGTGTCTCACCCTAAAAACAACTATTTACTTATCATCATTGTTTCTTAATTTACCAAAAATAAAAACATATTATTTATTAAAACCACTCTTATCACATGATTTAAATACATTTTTGTTATTTTATAAACAAAACAAAAACTTGCCAAAGAAGACATGATATATATGTTTAAAAACAGTGTATTGACTCTAAATACAAGTTAATAAAATAGAATTCCAGTACAAGTCAAGGAAGAGCCTATCAGCCTTACAAACATATGTGAAGTTTAAGCGGAATAGAATAAAAATAGAAATATAAGCATGAAAACGAAAAGCACAGAAGAGGGCGCGACGAAGGAGCTGCCATTTACACCCCCACAATAACATCTCCCCCATCCCCTTCCTCTTCCTCTTCCTCTTCCTCTCCCCATCCTCCTCCTCTTCCCCAACCAAACCCCCATTTTTCATCTCCCCACTGCGTTGATTTTTCTGCAATCTCTTTCCCTTCCTTCTCCTTCCAAACTGCCAAAACATCGAAGAAGAAATAAAAACACAATCAAAATCACACAGAGGAAAATTTATAATCTTCTAACATCACAAAAGAATACAGACTGAAACGATAAACCAGGTTTTCTTACCCACAGCAGGCCCACTAGCATTGTAAGAAGTAATATTTGGTGTAGGAGGAGGAGCAGAGGCAGCGGCAGCGGTAGAGAGTATGCAGATAATTACAAAGCATTTAAGAAAGGTCGCCATAGATCATGCAAACTTGTGAATATTGCCCAGATCCTTTATATAAGACAAACAGGCACTTCCAAAAATAAAATTAGGAAGACGTGTCCCTTACGAAATAGTGTTATGCATGCAGCAAACTAAGCAAACTATATCGCCGATCGATACAAATATGAGTTCTTTTAATAAATAACATGCGGTCAAGCTTTATTAGGGTAATTTTTTTTTTTTTTTGGACCTCTTTCTTGTAAATTTCCTTTTATTACAACACTATTTTTTTAATTGTGTATTAAGATGTTCATAAATGTTATTCCATTATTATAAAGTTTGGAATGCATTGTATCATATAATATTTTACATTATTATAAGATTAATATGTGTATCTTAAATATATTTATTTGAAATATGTTTAGATATATCAAATTTAAGTTTTTTATTTTAAAATTTTTCTTATATTTTACTAGCTTAAACGTAATATGTCTTTTATATGCATTTTAATGGTAACTCCAATATCCTCATACCGGTCTATTTCGTTTCTCTTCTATGATTCTATTGATAGTTGAAAAAAATATTAATATAGATACACTATTTTATTAGTCTCAAAATATATTATGGAAAAAACTTGCCTCTAAATTCTAATGTATGGCTAAAATATTATTATTTTCTAATTGACTTCTCAAATCTAAAAGAAAAAGCTTTCAAGTGACAAATTGACAATGAAATGAGTGTCAAATGTAAGGTTGAAATTTCCTTTAAAGATCAAATGAACGTCAAATTTAATATATAAAATAAAAAATTATGGACACGATATACTACCATTTTAAAACACCTCTGAAAGTAATAAACTCAATTTATTTAAATAAATATTTTCTCTTTTTAGGGAAGATATGAAAATAATATTGAAAACTATAAAATAGTATTGTAGACACCTAAGCATTTATTAGTAGTAAATTTGCATATATGTATTAATTGTGTTTTTTTTTAATTTGTTGCAATTATGAAATGTCTATAATATAAAAAAATGAAAATTTAAAATAAAGTGACATGATTCACACCTAATTTTAATACAAGACACTTTAATTATATTGTGTTATTATAATTATGTATTTATTGATTATTGGAGTAGGTTAGGTTCATTATTCATATATAAGTTAGGTTGAGACATTTGTGATTTTGTGTATAGTACAAGAGATTATGCTAACATCCATTTTATGGGTGAATATATGGCTTGTTAATGGATCCCTTAGCTAAGTTGTTCACATTGTCTCAATCAGAAATCAAAACCCCAAATGTATTGGGTTTTGTAGTTATTAATTTCAAAAATACTATGGACCACCATAGGACATCGTCAAGGCCACATATTACATGTGGAAATCATCGAAAATCACCACTCAAAATGGTAGGGGAATTACAATACATAAATCAAATGGTAGAGCACCAAATAAAGAAACCATATATTTTGGAAAACATTGATATAATAAAATTAACATTCACCGTAGTCTAAAGATTGTGACCATGCATATCTTGCCCCCTAGACAATCAAGCTCTATACATGAATGAAGGATGCAAAACATGTAAATGTAAGACAATAAGAGGAGACTAGAATAACTTTCAAACAACTACATTTCCAGTTCAAAACATGTAAAACTATAACATAGTTTTCAATCTACTTTATTCTGAAACATTTTCATGTAATCCATTTTTCCCGATACACTTTGATCTTCAACATATCTACACCACAACATAAAAATTAAAATATCATTAACAAATACATCATATACTAGATATTGTATCAAAATAAATTTTTATTGTGGCTTTACATGACATCCCTTTTGACATATCTTCTGACTCATGTGTAATTGCTAATATAATTTTTAATTTATAAATTAATATTAATAGTGAAAATCATATTTCAAATATACAAATTGTTAAAAATGGTTATTTTAAAATTTACAATTATTTACTGATTAATTTTTTTAAAAAAGTTGCATATGGATATCAAATTTCAACCAAGATTTTTGAGGACTATAGGGTGCCAATACACAACTACCAATGATATATGGTATAAGCTATTTAGTTTTCTTGTTATAATATAACTTGATATAAAATAAAATGTCAAGTAATATGAAAATTGTGTGAAAGTTTTTTTGGATGAGGTTTGGGTGCTTTGCTAGGGTTTGAGTGTTATGCGTGAGTCTACAACACCGTCTTATCTATCCACACACCACCTTTTCGATCAAAGCGGGACATTTATTTAGTTGTTTATTGCTCTTAATTACGTTTTTCACCCTTTGGGCAAGTGGAAATTTTTAATGGAATATACCAAGTATTCATGTATTTTTCGAGGCAGGTTTAGGTGGAGGAAACTCAAACGACCATGCCTCTAACAAAGAAACGAGCTCACAAGTTTTTCCCTGAAGGTTTACGACGAGGTAATGATCCTCCTCTTACCTGAGCCTAATGTTGTTTTAGATTTACCTCAATTTGAAAAGACTTTCTCTTGGCTTGAATCTTTTACTCTGGTTGCATATTTTGTTGGCCGTGTCCCCAGGAGAGTATCCTCAAATAATGGGTTCACAACCACTGGCAAGGTCATGGTGTCAAACTTGAGGGTGTCCAAAACCTTACCAAGGGTTTTTTCTGTTTCATTTTTCTAATCTTGAACATTGCAAGGCCATTGTCAATCATGGCCCCTAGTTTATTAGGAACACTCTGGTGATTTTTTCCCCATAGACGTGTGATTTCCAAGTTTCTAAACATGCTAAGCTTAAAGTTCCTGTCTGGGTGGAATTTCTTGGTTTACCACTACCCTTGTGGAAGACCTGGTCAAACCCATTGGGTGTTTCATTTTCCATGAGCCAAATAAGTTTTATGCGGCCTATCCATAGCGTTAGGTTTGTGTGGAAGTGGACCTAGCCAAAGACCTCAAGGAAACCATTGATATCCAACTCGGTGATATTAGATTCTCTCAGCATGTCCTTTATATTAGTTTTCCCAATACTTGCTTCCATTGCAGTCTACCAACCACATGATTCAGGAATTTCCGCTAATGGCCTCCTCAGTCTTGCTTGTCTCTGAAAAGAAATCTATTAATCCCAAGCCTTCTTCTTGTTTGTGAAGGTTAGACTATTGTCTCCCACAAGAAAAACCCTAAACTCTAGTAGTCTATTTCTTGGACCGTTGGAGGGTCTTCCTCGGCCTTGGCTCCCATAGGTAATAAGTAGCCGATGGACCCCCTCCTGTTCATCGTTCCCCCTTGTGGTGTCCATCATTTTACCTACGCCGTGATTTCACAACCTCTTCCCGAGGTGAACTTTGAAATTTATGGCTCCAATTCCACGCGCATGCACTCTTGTAGCCCCTCTCCTCTAGAGGATGAAGAATATGTCCCATTGTAGAGGCATCCTTTTCAGATAAGTGATTATGTTCCTTTTTCAAAAATCGTTGGTTCTTCCATTTCTACAAATAAGTTCACCATTTTGGGGGACCTCGAGGAGGAATTGGGAATGAACCTTGATGTTTCTCAATGATTGTGTTCTCTTGGAATGTTCATGGGCTTACTGAACCGACCCATCATTACATGGTTAGGGACAATTGTCAAAATTTTGGTCACATGCATGTGCTTTGTCTGTAGGAGGTTAAAGCTGGTTGGTTTTATTCTCCAGCCTTTGCTGCTTGTACTACGACCGGGTTCTATTTGTCATCATTCCAATCATGAGCCTGGGAAAAGGGGTGTTCTTACTCTTCTCTCTCCTTCTCTACAACATTCTCTTATTTCTTGGGGTTCTGACCCCTTGCATTGGGTTGTGTGGTCCCTTTTTGATATGCATAATCAGATTTTTGGTATTGCTAATATTTATGCTTCCAATGATGTTGTTGAGTGATCTTTACTTTGGTGGTGGCTTGCTGATGAGATTCCTGATGCACATTAGATCCTGTGTGGGGATTTTAACATGGTGGAGTTTATTGATGATAAAGTGGGGTGTCTTCCTATGTGGTGGTGTGTGGGGGAACACGAAGCATGGTTTTACATGTGTAACAAACTTGGAATTTCTGATCCTAACCACTATTTTTGGCATGCATCGATGCTCCGTGGTTCACTGATCCAACCTCCGGTAAGGTGATAGCAGATTTCTCAAGTGGTTTGATCGTGTTTTCCTTCCGAGTAACAAGTGTTTTCTTTCTCCTCCAATTCCGGTGAGACTGTTGCTATCTCGGGAAAGGACTCGCTTTGAGATCATTTGCCCATTTTTTTTGAAATTGTGTGGCATCTAGCTCCTTCCAAGCCGTGGAAATCCCAATTCTACCTCAAAACTACTCACTTGCAGTAGAAGAGAACTGTGGATCACATTCGCACATTTGGAACCTAATTGAGCGCCCATTTGGTCCAGATGGGTGGATTTTTGTGGCAGGATGTTATTAGCGAGTCACGACCTTTCTTTGCATGTTTGGGAGACATGATGCATTATTCGGATGAAGATTATATAAGGCATCTTCCTAGGAATATGTTAGAAGCTTCAGAGCCTTGGAACACTCACCCTTTAATACCCACCTTCAAATTGAGGTGGCCTAATAACGACACAAGCTCAGGATGAAATAATTTATCAAGCTCATGGAGCGTAAACTAGAGCTCGGTTACATTAGATCAAAATTGGTGACTGAGTTACCAAAGAATTCTTTGATTTTATTTGGCCTCATCATGTTTCTATTTCTATCCGGCTATCAAGAGTGCCGTTAGTCATCCCAATGACCTCTTGAACATCCTGCAAGTCTTTTTACAACACTACCATAGGGTTTTTGCTGCGTAACCTTACACTCTAGAGAGGGATGTCACTTTGATTCAGTGCCTCCAAGTGGTTCCTTGCAAGATGTCGAGAATCAAATAATTTCCTATGATCATCCACTTTTTGTTGATGACCTTAAGGAAGCTATCATGCAAATGAAAATAGAAAAAGCTCCTGGTATCGATGGCTTTCCATGTGAGTTTTATCAAGTGTTATGGGATACTATTGGTCCTGACCTTCATCATGTGTATTGCGAAGCTATGGCCAACAATTCTCTTGGGGATTTGATCAACCAAGGCAATATTAAGTTTATTCCCAAGGTTGGAGATCCTGAGTTCATCACCGGTTGGAGGTGAATTAACTCATTGAATGTTTCATACAAGATCATTGCCAAAGCCTTAGCTCTCGAAACCGTAATATTTTTGCTCTCATTTTATGAAGTGAGAAAACTAGATTCATTAAGAGCAGATTCATTCTAGATAACATCATTACCATTTGGGAAGGCATGGAGTGGGCATGATTGTCTGATCAGAAGGCCTTCTTCATCAACATTGATTTTGAAAAATCTTATGATAGGATCAAATGGCCCTTCATTATTACTATGCTACAAGCTTTTGGTTTTGGCCCCAAGTTCATCCAAAGATGTCAACATGATCTTCCAGAATGCTAATGCTATAATTACCATTAATGGTGTTCACTTTGACATGTTATAACTGTACAAATCCATTTGGAAAGGTTGTCCCTTAGCTCCAACGCTTTATGTGCTTGCTACGGAGGGGTTCAACTATCTGCTTGGAAAGTTTTCTTCACAAAGGTTAGTTAAGGGAATTTCTCTTCCTAATTACGATTTACAACTTATCAATGACCAATTTTCTGACGACTCCTTCTTAACATTGTCTGAAAATGAAGATTCAATTACCGACACCTTGCAGGTGCCCAAACATTTTTTTCTTGGCCTCAGGTTCCTCTATTCAATGGAAAAAAACTTAATGCTACAGATAGTCTATGGATCCTATGCATCCTTGGTGGAAGGTCATGCTTAGCAGTGAATTCAACTAGGGGTTCAATTCAAGTTTATGGGCATTCCTTTTTCTTTCCTGGCTACTCCTACTTCATGGTCTTATGTTGTTCGAGAGAGTTGGGAAGAAAATCACTTATTGGATTACCAAGCCTCTCTTACTTGCTTTGATAATTTTCAGATCTTCTCTAAGATACTCATTTTGCTACTCGTGTTTACTATGCTAAGTTGGAAAAGATTGTTAGAGATTTATTATGGGCCAACTCTAGAAACCAAAAAGGCTTCCACACAAGTAACTTGGGACATCTTTCGCTCTCCTAAAGAGTTGGGTGGCTTAGGTATCATTGAAATTGGAGATGTAAGGAATTGCTCAAAGGTCAAGTGGATTGTCAAAGGTTTAGAGGGTTTTAAGGTCTAAAAAATTCAACTTCGCCACTGCATCTACCAAGGGGCTCTATTTGGAAAAAAATCTTGGAAAAATTTGGGGCTATAAAGTCTGTTTCTCTCCTCCGTTCCAGTGAAAATTGGAAGAACATTTGTTATAAAAAAACATCTAGAAGGATTGGGAACTAGTCAAACCCCACTTGAGCTGGGTGGGGGATGGTTTTAGGACCAACCTTTCCATTAATTTTCATTCTTTATGGTGGTCTTCCATGGTTAATTTTCACAATGTTCCCTTTTCTATGGTCCCATGGGTTAAAATCCTTTGGTTGTTTAAACATGGAATCATCTTTGTCAGGGATCTTTGCTATAAAGCCACTTGTGGTTAGAAACCTTGGGTGCTTCTCAAAACACACTATAACCCAATAATGGAGATAAGGAATTTATTTAGGAAATTCAAAATTCCATACCTGAGGAGATGCTTCCCAAAATTGGTGTTTCTCCTCCTACACAATGATGGCGTGATTGACACTGGCCCTATTATCTCTCGAAAGTGCACCCTGTAGAGAGATGGCTGCAAGTTTTCTAGTCTTGCAAAAATTGATCTCTCTCTTTCATAGATACAATGGAAACACCTCAGGTCTGTGGGTATACCTATTTTGAGGTGAGTCTCTCGGGATTAAAAGGCCGGTTCCTTATTGATGTATCCTAAATTGATTTTTTGGGATTAAGGGTAAAAGATGGCTGTGAAATAACTGGATTGGGGTGATACACCAAATTTATATGAGGGATTTGACTGAGTATATGCACGATTTCTATGAGAAGGATTCTTGATGCATGAGCCAACAATTTTCTGCAGAATGTTTAAGGGAAAACACTTGGTTGTACTGAGGGAAAATCACAACAGTACTGATAAGTTAACATGCACATTAAAATTTAGTAGAAAATACTGAATTTTGCAGCAGGGTAAGATGATTGGTCGGGAATTTACATTCACAAGACTAATAGAAACATACACAAGACTGCAAATAATTAGAAAGGTAGAAAATACTTCACACACAAAAGGCAAAACTGACAAAAATTGCTTCAGTACTCATATATCCAAAAGTCCTCCAGAGAATCTCCTTTGTGCTTTGCAAAGGCACACAATATATAGTAAAATAAAATTTCCCACGCTTCCTAAAAGTAGCCTAAGGCTCTACTCGCTTACATGCATCATAATTTTATCCTTTATTTAATAATAAATAAAAGGATAAAATAATACAAACTAGTACAAGATGCATTAATAGCCTTTGATTACATCTTAGTCAACTAAAATTGACTGTTCTATTTTTAATAAGGCTGGGTGAATGATTTTTCCAAAAATAGATTGCTTGCTAGGCAAGTCTCTCTTTTGAGCATGCAAATCTATCCTTTTGCTAACGATGTGACATCTGAAGGCATGTAAAATACTCCTTTGTTCTGTGCTAACTCCATGTGGGGACCACTCTCAATAGGTGCACTTTTCTTTATTGAGTTTGGCCTTCTTGTAGACTTGGGACATTTTCCATGATTCTAAACATATATATGGGGCACTTTGTAAAAGGCCACCATGCCATACTCGACCACTTTTGATCAACATATGACCATGCAATTACTTGTCAACTTTTGAATATCATTGCATAGTATATATTTGTCGGGTTTTACATGGTTTGATGGTAGGTGATTATGTTTTGATTTTACATGGAGCGAATCATAGTCAACAAGTGTAATTTAAATAAGGGCTGGTCCCCTCCTCCATGATGACTCACCCCTTAGCATGTCAATGGCTCTCTATTTAACTCAACCCTAATTAGGGTTTTCTCGACATCGCCATGTATGTACCTTAACTCACATCAGGTTAATTAACTCTTTGTCAGAGTCTATGGAGGGAACAGGGGTCGAAACGCTATCATTTGTCATTTTTCACTCTCGAGCTTTGCTTAGCTTGGCGAAGCCTTGGTTAAATTTTCTCGACGCCATTGATGATTGATTCTTTTGAGCTTGATATCGTTCCATTTTGAGATTCTCAGAGAGTTCTATGCATTTCATTTTCAATTATTTGAGCTTTCTTCGATCTTCTGGTCTGAAGCCCTCTAAGTGATCTCTCGGCCGCCATTGTAAGAGCCCAAAACTTCACTACTTGGCACATGTAATAGCACTTTGTGAAACTTGGATCTGCTATCATAAGGGAACTTTGGATGTTTTGTTCTACTGGTTAGTCTTGCATTTGATGTTGTGGATGCGATCCCTAAGACCTGCACTCTCCTTTCATGCTTTCTTGCCCCGTTACGTGAGCTTGGGTTCATGCTTGTGGAGTTGTTTTCCTTTCAATTTTAGGTAAGAGGTCAAGATACCTAGATCCACCAATACCCATTAATGGGTTTGTGTTTGTCTTTGGTTTTGAAGTGTTTACTCTCTCTATATTCTTCATTCAGGCTCTATGCTTGTATATAAGATCTTGATTTGTTGGGTTTATGCGTTAGCCGCTATTCGAGCCTCCGTAGTCTCTCATTGGAATATGGGGTTGAATTTTAACCCACCACTGTATAGTGGCCGCCACTCTAAAGGTAAGAATCTACACAGTTATTCGGATTTCTTAGTTGATATGCTTGCTCCTTAATGGTCTCTTGATAACTTGACGCTGTGTAAAGTAATATCCTTCTGTATTCACTTATTTGTTTGAACTTTCTATAGATCTGGAACTTTGAAAATATGAAAAACTATTTATTGTGTATTTCCTTCTACTTGGGTCAAACATATTTGAAAAGTCTCTATACTGTTGCCATTATTTGTTTCTTTGAGAGCTCCAATCTCCTCTATTTCATGGAATTTGAACATTTTGTTTCCGTGGCCGAGTTCTCAATAATCAGCTCCTCTATCTTGCTTTAGATTTGATTATTTCCCCATGTGGGTTTTCTCTCTTCATGCATTCTTTGCCTTTAACTCTAGATCCAAATGTTTTTCGATGTGGGTAATCGAAAACATGCTTATATCTACTCTGGGATTTCGTTTATTAACTACATCCATTTTATTTCCTATGGTAACCCATTTTGCTATTTCTGACTGTCATGGATCTCCTCCTGGGGTTTGAACTTGAATATCTCGTCACTTCTTGGACGTATTTCTTAACCACTGAGTGAATAAAGAGTATTCCACTGCAAAAATTTTATACGAGAGCTCAATTTTGTTGATTTTCTCAAATCTGAGTAGTTAAAGCTCTATATCTTGCTGTAGCTTTTGTGGTTCATGTTATACCTCATATCGTGCATCTGCTCACTTTATTTAATGGCTTAATTTCTTATCTGAGATGATGTAAAAGCTATTTCCTTAATTCTGTATCATTCAAAACTGGGCTCTGCTATGTTTTAACATCATTATTTCCCTTTATACACATACGACGAAGAAGCGATCTTGCTTGTTCATTTCGTTCAACACAAGATTTGAAATGGTTTCACAAGTTTGAACATTAGTTCGTCCTTTTGAGAACCCAGGTTGTTAGATTTACCATGGCTAGCACTGTAAAATTTCTTCATTTTCATTCTGAACCTTCCTTCAATAAAGATCATATCATTTTGATCATCTGTTTGTTTTTATGTATGTTCCTTTGGTTGTTGATCATGCTTCGTAACATTTGACCCCTGAAAAGTGACGATCTTGAACTCTGAATTTGATCGTCTCTGTGATGGAGGATTTTATCACCAGATCTAACATGACATTTCCTTTGTGCACCTGAGTTGGGCCGCCATGAGGGTTTTGAGATCCTCTGAGAAGATCATTCTTCTAAACTCTGCAACTTCATATAATTGTAACTGTCCACCATTTTTCTTTCTTTCGAGCTTGAATCTATTCATAACTACTTTTAGCATTACTGAGCTCAAAACTCTGTTATTTCTATGGCCGTTTTGACTTCAATGGAATTATATGACTGAAATATGGTGTTTGTGCTTGGAAAACGTGGATGCCATGATTGATCTTGAGCTCTGTATAGACCTTTGGTGGCTATGATTCAAATCCATTGTAGATTGTAAATCCTTCCCTTGTAAATTTGCAACATGTATCTTCTTTTACTATGATACTGCAACTTGAATATGAATTCAATGGTGATCACAAATTTATAAAATATCTGAAATATTTTCTTTGACTTGGTATGTTGATTTGTATTCCAGATTCATGCTTTCTTGGGAATTACTTGCCCCTTTCAGGTTATGTTGCTTCTCATCATGTCATAGATGAGTACTACTTTGCTTGAATGAATATACTTCATTGACATTATAGTATTTATGTGCTCTCATATTTGCTTCATTTCTAAAATACTTGATTGTGAAAGTATAATAGTGGTTGCATTATTTCTATTCTGTGAACTTGTAATCTGTAAGTGCTTTTCTGAAAAATAGAAGCAATATTTTAACTGTTTTAGATATTATTTTCAGGGCATATACCTTGATTCAGATGCTTTATTTCCTTTCTGTAATTGTTTCTTACTTAGATGCTTGCTGGAAAATTTGAAATGTTGATTTTTTATGGCAAAGCCCTAGAATTTTTTTCTAGAATCATTTCTATAATGCCTTTTCCAGAAATAGTAGTTGTATTTTCTGATCCAGAATATAGAAAGTAACACTTTTCTTGCTGAATTGATATAGCAATTTGAGAATTGAAAATATGTTAGTTGTTTATCTTGATCATGTGATGCTTTTCTGCTTCCTGTATCACTTATTTGATTTGCATAGTTCCTTTAAAGCACGTAGTAATTGAAAACAGATCATGATGAAAAGTTGTAAATGTCCATTTTACATGGCGAAGCCCTGTCAAAATTTTCCCAGAATCTTCTCTCTCATCTTGTTTCAGTTGTAATCCCTTCTTCCATTTAGCTTCAACTTCTTGAAATCTGATTCTCCCTCTTCTGCTGCAACTAAAACAAGTGTTTCTATCTTCCACTCTCTCTTTTGTACTGTAACCTCTTCCATTTTAGCAGTTGGAACTTTTAGTTACATTCTTCCTTTTATTGCATGCACTTATGACTTGTCTATTTTTCTTTTTGGTTACAACCTGTACCTGCACACTTAGGAAAATAGTTAGAAAATGATTAGGATTTTTGGCCTCTCTTATGTCCATGTTTTCTTCTTTCTTTTCACTTTCTTCTTTCTGAGTGAATAAAGCATGCATGCGTTTGTCCTTCAAGTAGAATACATCTCCTGCTTAGGGGAAGATTCATATGCACAAAGTAGGATAGTGTAGGAATATGGTTTGATCCCTGAGCTCGAATTGACAGTCAATTCTTTTCTTCCTTTTCAGGTACAATGGCTTCCATAATGAAGATGAAGGAGAAACAAAAGATGGAGATGAAGATGCTTCAATCGAAGAATAGAAACCCCAAGGCAATGATGGGTTCACTCATACTCCTTTGCTTTCTCTTTCATGCATGTGTACCTTTCTTTTCAGTAGTTGTACTTTACTTTTTAGTTACATCCCATGGCTTGTGTGGGAAACATTTGACTCTCCTTGTGAATAAAACATTAAATTCTGAAAATGAGTTGTATATTTCTTTTTGCATTTCTTCTTTCTATATGGATTGTATAATGAACTAAACAACTCAATAACACAATTGAATGTCTTAATCATAAAGGAAAGAACATTAAATAGAACTTGTAACATTCGGTAACAAACTCTAATTTTTTGTGATCTGCACTTATGTTTGCTGTTCCAAAACTTTACACTTCACCTATTCTACAATTGGATGTCCTCATCAAGACAACACAACTGTCCTTCGGGGCTTGTGTTCTTTTGTTAAGGATGGTCATGAAATTGTAGACTATGTGATCTGTTACATTTTGTAACAGCACACATAGTTGTAGATTTCATGTAATCTTTTAAATAAATCAGCAAGAAATTAAATAATCTGATATGATCTCCCTAGCTTAGGTATACTTCACCAATGCTATCCATCGTAACAAATTTTTGAGTTTCCCATTTTGCACAAGTGCAAAAGCGTCAATAGGCCCACTGCAAACCCCTTCGGGCTTGGTACAAACCCCGACTCACCACCAACTTCTTGCGCCTTCACACATTCCTTTTGAGAAATTAAATAAGACCTAGAAGCTTAACTCCCCACAGGGTCTAGAAGCATAGATTCAACAACATTTGGAAAGCTCTCATAGAGCCGAAAAGGCTCATTTCCTCTCGGTGCCTTATTTATCATGGTTTTTCTGTTGGAAAATGTCTACAACATCTTGGGGTTGCTAATCCTTGTGTCATGTGTGCCAGCATCCTAAAACCCTTATGCATTTGTTCTAGTTTTGCCCGCTTGCTCAGTCCACCTAGAAGTGGATTCACTCCCTCTTCCAACCTTTCGCCCTAAACCCTTCACCTGGAAAATTGTCTTGCTGGGGGACTCGGCCTTGCTTCCTGCAAAATTCAACAAATTTTGGCAAATCTTTTGTGTTGAAATTCTTTTTGAAATTTGGAAGATTAGAAATGACTCTATTTTTAATCAAACTTCACTTAGCTTGGAGTTTTTTGTGTATGCTAAAACTAGAATTATTGCTCATGTGTTGCTTCAGATCTAGGTCCAAGCGGAGAAAGTATGCTTGGAGGTGGAACATTTTTAGGATCTTCTCGCCCATTGGGGTAGTGCCCCATGCTCTGTCAGTCGGGTTCCATCTTTGTTGAAACATCCTTTGTTGTCGCGGAAACGGTCCCTACTTCCCCCTTGGCCTCGGTCTCGTGGTCAAGGTGCTCATCAGTGGTAACATGCCCGAGCTCGACGTAATTCCTCTCCTCCATGGCAGCAGGCCGAAGGAATTTTCTAGTGGCTCAGTGGTGATGGATTGGGGGTCCTCCACCCAAAGATGGCTATGGATTTCACTAGACAACTCCTCCCTCCGATCAAAATAACAGAAATGGATTTGGGTGGCATTCCTCCCTTGTGAACTCTAATTCTAGATGAGGTATTCCCCTTGATAAATTTCCTCACTTGTCTCTTACTATTTATCCTAACAAACAGGATGATCCAGCTCGTGATCAAGGTGATGGATGAGACCTGTCTTTGTCTTCTATTGACTCCCCCCGCAATGGGTTGGGGTGATGCTTCACGTAGGTCACCGACTCCACTTCCTCCTCTGTCCACCATGTTTACTATTGCTGCTTAATTCTCTACTCTGTGTTTTGTCTCGTATCATATGTATGGTGGTGTGTATTTCGGGGTGTGAATCCTCCACCTACATTTTTGGTTGGAAACCATCTATAATTTTCTTGATCATATCAATATAAATGTGCGTTTCAATAAAAAAATAAAATGTCGCATGTAGTCAACCCTCAATAAAGAAAATGTAACAAGGGAGTAGACATGACCTCCACATAGTAGGGAAAATAATAACGACCATAGTTTGACTAGCTTAAGGTTATCTAAAATAATATGAATGGTTGTGATTATTCCAATTTCATCCCATAGGAAGAACAATTATTAGTGGTTGATGGAAACCACATAAGCGCAGCCCACAAAGTAATACCTATCGATGTAATAAAATAAATTTAAGATGACATGGTCATGAATTATAATAGAACTATGGGTAGGTGCACCATTAAAGGTTATTATTATAATGTAGAGTATTATAAATAATTTTCCCACCAAACACACAAACTATTGGTAACCCTACAAAAATCATGGTCATGGCTAAATTCTAAGTATAGGGAGTAGGACGCACCATATTTTTCTATATTTTTGATCTAAAACATATAATTCATTACATCAATTATAAATTCTATTATATTTTAAAATTATATTATTAGACTAAATATCAAATTAAGCATGCAATTTGTATTTGTTTCAAACTTATGAATTACAAAAATTTATAAGTGGGGTCCCATACTTGACACAATAGACCCTCTTGGTGTAAGTGGTTGGGAAGAAATCCTAGTAACTCTCATTTTACTCATCCTGTGGTTTTTATATTCACCATTTCTACCTAGTCATCTTATTTTTGTGGTTGGTAGTCCTTGGTTTATTGATGCTTGGTTTTAACAACACCCGACTCTATCGAACACTCCCGATCCTATCATTTTTAGAGTTAACACAATGGTTAAGAACTATTTATGTTCCTAAGTGTTATGCAATGGGTGTAACTTGATACAGTCCTTCATTGATGTTAAAAAGAGCCATACGACATCTACAACTTGGATCTCTATGGAGCTCTCACACCTCTCTCATTGAGGTTTTACAATGGTGACACCTCCTAGGGCTACCAATATCAAATTTTCTCACTCATATAGGATCTCCGCCGATCTCAACCTCTATTTCTTGACCCCTTTCCTTTAGTTGACCTTATAGCCTATGGCCCCGATAACATGGTATAATGGCGCTTCTCCACTAACTCATCCACTTAGTGGTTCTAACGACCAGTTCCTACAACCCCCAATAACCACCTCCAACTTGATGGCTCTTTCTTCTTTTATATTTGTACACACTCAAATTTTCTTTCTTTCTCTCTCATATGTGCTAGATTCTCCACTCCTCCCACCTAGACTTCAAATTTAAATTGGGATCTTTAATTCCCTTATCCATGTAATCTATCTTTGACCAATCCTTTCATTCCACGTCACTGGTGGTTGGATTCTCCTTATCGGCTACTCCATCGTCTCTGGTCATTATCACCCACATGACCATATAGATCCATGTTGTCTATCCTTTCTACTACTACCGTGCCCACATCTTTTCACCTCGAGCCTTGTCCTCTATGATTCTAATACACATTTACCTTATGCTTTGAGTTCCTCCAAGACCTTTGTGAAATTCTCTTATCTTTTTGGTTTTCCTTTTCGAGGGTTCACGAGAATTCTCTACATGTGCCTTCCTCTCTCCTTGGCGCTCACTTCTTTCCTTATATTTTTGTGCCTTTCTTAGTTGAATCCTTGGTAAACTCCCTTATACACTTCATTTTATTTCTGCGCTTTGCTCCGTGTGTGCTACCACACCACCTTCTTCCTATTTTGGCATCTCCTTCCACCTGCGCTTTCTTCCATGGCTTCTCCTTCTCAAAACTTATTGTGCACCCATTCCCCTTCTAGTTATGGGCTTCTTGTTCTACACTCGTGCTAACTTTCTTCCATGTACTCTTCCACTCTCCTCATGTGCATTTCTCTTCTGCACCCGTTGTTTCGAGAGCTAGTTTTTCTTGGTATGCTTCCTTCTACCTTATGCACCCATTCTCATGCGTCGCTCTATATCTTATGTGCATATTTCTATGCATGCATCTTCACTTGTGGTTTTATGCCACTCTTGTATACACCTAATATTTCATCTTAATCTTTTATACATGTTACTAACAATTCCTTTGTGCAGATAAGGGTCATTAATGCATCAATTTCTTGAGTAGGTTTCTTAAGGGGCTTTGGGAATGGTGAATGACTATTCACATGGTCATTATAGGTTATAGATAGTATCCAAAGAAATGTATCGATATACAATCCCAAATTTAGTTATCCACATCCTTCTTTATCACACACACTAGCACTCCCAACACTTGCTTGCATTTGACTCCATCATTGACACCTTTTTCACTTATTCTTGCTTGATCCATGACAAATTGTACCATTTTTGACATTTAGGTCTCCTTGATCAATGTCATCACCCATGGGTAATGGTTTCGGTGTTAGGTTTCCCTTGGCCAATGCCATCACCCACGGGTGATGGTGTTAGGTATATATAAACACCACACCGGTACACTCATAAGGAAGGAAGAAAGATCATAGGAAGTAGCCACCTTCTCTGCTCTTTTGTACCTTCTTTGCATATAATCACTTTTCTCTTAGTTCATCTTGAATTTGACTTGGATTAGACACTCTTCTTGATGGTTGGATTTATTACACTATTGCATCATCTATAGTGAGTCTAGGAAAAGAATGATGTTCCCCTTCTCCATCCATATCGATTCTCTCTCAGTATACTACTTCTCTGGAGAGATAGATGCATCAAAAACCACCCTACATGTAATTTCTCTGACCCTCTTGGTCATTTTTCCTAGAATAGTTCATTTCCCTTCCCCATTGATCTATGTTGGCTTATTATTCTATGTACATTAGTGTTAGTTAGCATAGTGCTCTTATATGATTAGATCATTAGCTTTCCTTTACTTTATTTCAGTTATATTTTAGTTACATTGCAGATCATGTAGATTGTGCATGCTTGTTTTATCTTCCCATTAATATATACCTCTCCCCATCAACCAATATCCTAGAAGGTTACTCTCCTCTATCTTGAATGTGGGCCTTGGAAACCCTAGGTTGACCTAGTGTAGGGATTATTATCCTCTGGATATGCAACCTTAGCACTCATTATAGCCCCTTTTAAATCAATCAATTATGTTCCCGTCTATGTGTGTCTCTCATTTGTTTCTTCATACCCTTGTACAACAAAAGACTTAGGAGTGCAAGCCATTGAGACATATTCTTAGCCATCCATACAACTCTTTCATTCTCCTTCTTTTCTTGTCATCTTCTCCTATGATATTCCATTATTTTCTTGGCACATTCTCATCCTATCGCACATATTCATTACACTCTTGTTTCCTTTCTCTTGTGTGCCTTCCAATTTTACGTGCTTCCTTAATTAATGCAGGTCTTTTTAAGTCCCAAGATGCCCCTGCATCAAGTTTTATCACTTTTTTCATGGAACTAGAATTTTATTATGTTTATAATTGTTATAAAACCTTAATTATGCAAGAGAATATTAGATTTAAGGAAATCATAAACTGTTTATAGATAAGTAGGGGTATGCACAAGATTGGGAGGTGTAACAACATGAACAATGCATAGATGATTGAAAGGGAATGGAGTATAATGAGGTGCATAGAAGTTTGGGGAAAGGAGAAGGGAATAAGAGGCACATGGGAGAAATTTTTTTAGTAGTGCATAATATTTTTGGGGAGAAACTGGATGATTGGAGGCACGTAAGGAGTTTAATATGATAAGTTCAAAGGATGCGTATGAAGATTAGAAATGGTGTAGATTACTGAGAATTGTGAGTGAATATTTGAATAGGCATGGAAGGTGATCGAGTGTGAGAAAGAAAATAAAGGTGTAGCTTGAAACCATGGATATGCATGAGATTTGTGAAGCAACTTGACAAGTAGAAAAAATCTAAAATTGCAAGTTAAGGTAGGTGGTTGTAAAAAGTGAAAAAGTGGTTAGAACGATTTGATCAAGGTGAATGACAGTGAATTAAAGGTTAAAGGAGTCCAACAACTATATCCATGTGCCACAACAAGGACACCTAGATGGCATAGAATAAAGAATTTATGATCTCAAATAACATCTTTGAGTTTGATTGGGAATCTAGAAGCATCTTGAGGAACCAAATAAGAGAGAGAAGCGGAAATGTTTGGCTATTAAAGGAGGTTGAGCTCACCATCTCGAGGCTAGGACGAGTCGACAAATTTTTTTAGTTGATACCAAAAATAGAAATGTTTAAATGGCCAAGAGATGAGGTTGTTGAATGTCCTTAGACACACAAGGTAAACTACTCTATATTAGGTCCTTAGGAGAGGCACCAAATATTCTATACAATCTTTGTATTAGAGATTTTTAATGTCCTTGAGAGAAGATGCATGTAAATGTTGTGAAGGCCATTAAGAGAATAAAATAAAAATTATTTCTTCATTTTAATGTGTTGGAATTTGTAAACGGTCAAGGATCATCTCGATCCCACCATCATTGTCAAGTGGTATAAAATGAGACTATTTTCCTAGAATTGAAGGAAGAAAAATGTCTAGTAGAATGCCAAACATGAGGTAGATAGCAAGAAAATTTGTGTTCTCCACTATGAGAAAGATGGGTAGAGGACATACCAAATATCATAGAGTGTAAGTGGGAAAAGAAGATCTAGATCAAGCGTGTATAAAGGAAATATTCCTCTAAGGAAAGGGGACATGTATGATGCATCAGTCACAAGAATATTTGAGGATATGGTGGAGGAAATCAAGGGTGTAAGGAATAGACTATAAGGTGTTAAAGAGGACCACCACCGAAGAAGGGGTATTGTGGCATAGAATTTGTACAAGGAGAAGAAAGAATCGAAGGGAGATAACAACAAAGAATATTTTGTGGTGAGAGTGTCAGTAGAACACCAAAAGGAAGAAAATGCATGGACATAGGCACAACCAGATATTTCATGAGAAGAGTGCAAGAGCAAAGAGAAATTATGCACGTGAGTACCACCGTGAAATGTGCAGGAGGTAGATCATGGAGAGAGAGCTCACGAGTTGAGAAAAAGGTGAAGAAGGAAGTCACCTAGACGTATGTGATACTACACAAGAGTATTACCCTAAAGGAAGAAGCCATCGGGGAGGACAAGATGGTTATTGACGACCATGAGTTCATAAAGGATTATAGGGGACTGCATATATAAGTTTAAGGAAAAGAAGGTAGGCAACAAAGGATTGAACAACACACAAAAGAAGGATTCCTATTATAAGGACCATATGGCACAAATGATTCTATGGAATAATATGTACTAGAGAAAGTACGTGTGGGGTAGGTAGTTAAATGCCCAAGAAAGGAGGCCCTTATTGAAATTTTGAAGAACACATAAGAATGAGTGAATGAAGAAACTTCGAGAGGATACGAGGAGAGTGTGGATAAATATGCACATGAAAATATGAGCACTATTGCAAAGGAAATGAAGGAGATGAAGAGGTTTCCTAAAGTAAACTAAAGTAAAATATTTCACCAAGGTAATTTTGAGAGTTCACACGAAATAGAGTGCACTAAAAATAGGTGAGATCCATGGAATCTTAAGGAGGATTTTGTAGAGGAGCATGCTAGAGAAGAAGAGCATAAATGGATGACAGAACTATGCATGGAAATAAAAGTTACCTTGAAGGTAACTAAAGAGGAGTGGTATAAGGAAGAGGATATATAAGTCCTTAGTGCAAAAGGAACATAGAATAAAGAATACAAAGACACAAAAATGAATAATAGTAGTATGGAGACACTACTTGGAAGATGGGAAGGTTGTCCTACAGGAAACAAAGGAAAGAAGGGAGCATTGCAAAGGAAAAGAGAAGGAAGGTTACCGTGAAGAGTTTTCCATAGGAGATGGAGATAAGGTATGACACACAACCATCATGGCCAAACACTTGAAGAATAAGAAAAATGATGTCAAGAGGAAAAGAACCTCAAAGAAGGAGAATATGGCAAAATAACCATAAGAAATAAGAATAGAGGAGTTTTCAAGTGAGTAGATAGTGGCCTAATATGCACATACGGGTGGAGTGTAGTCTAACAAACTCCAAGAAAAGGAGAAGTGAAGGATAATCCCATGAGAAGACCTTGGGTAAGAAGATGATCACAACACAATTAAAATGTGCAAGGAAAAGTGTGTGAAGAATTAGATGTGTAGGAAAGAGAAGCCTTGGGAAGAGAAAGAGGCCAAGGATAAGGTCTACAAGGGGTCTAAATACACAAGAGTGTAAAGAGATGAACATGCATATAAAAAGAAAGAAAGTGAATAAAATGTTGTAGATGATGCAAAAATGAAGGGTCACATGAAAAATAGTATAGTTGACAAGTGTGTAAAAGGAAAATATGCGGAGATAAGAGGTCATAGTAGAAAGGTGATAAGAGGAGGATAAGGAAGGAAGTGTAAAAGGATTACGAGAAAAAAATCCCATGGAACTAAGAAACACATAAAGGATAATAAAAATGAAAATAAGTGTGGAAGATGGGATGTTCGAAGAAAGGATTCATAGTAGAATGACAACCAAAATAAAAAGTGATAAGAAAAATGAAAATTCTGCATGGGATGAAAGCACGAGAGGAAAGAATCCCAGAGACAAACTAAGAAAGAGAGAAACAAATATCCAAAGGATTTAGGTGGAGTTTGATGGATATAGGTGAGTGATAACTAGTAAAATATGGAGATGTGAGTGATTAGAGACTCGCAAAGCATAAGAATCGATAGAGAAGCCTTAGGAGAAAGAGGACAATTTTTGGTAAGAAAACACTTGTGAGAGAGTGTGAAAAGAAAAATGTCATAAATAATGAAGGAAAAGGATCAATTTAGAGGAGATGGTCATAAAATGGTGATTTTTATCTCACTAAAATATATAGGATAGTGTGAAGGAGTCAAAAGAATGTGATAAAGGACGGAAAGAAACACTAGAAGAAGCGTGAAGGCTAGAAACAAGATTGTTGGATGAATAAGCTAGGAATATATGTTCCAATAGTTCAAAGTGTGGTCCTACACTCGATGTCTACTTGAGGTTGAAATAAAGTTGTAAGTACCTTAGGTGCTTGATGCAGGAATATCCTAGGTTCAAGGAAATCTTGCACCACTTTTGGCTAAGTGTGGGTGAATGCAATAATAGGAGGTACATGAAGCATAAAAATGCATAGATGATTTAGAGGGCATGTAGTACAATGAGGCATGCATAATTTCATTGAAAGGATAATGGAAGAAGAGGTGAGTGGGAAAATAGTGTGTGGTAGTGCACAAATATGTTTTGGGCAAAAAGTGGATGAATGGAGGTACGTAAGGAGTTCAAAGGAGTTTAGTGCAAGAAGCTATGAATTAGGAAAAGAAAGATGAGAAATGGTATAGATTACGCAATTGGAAAACTAATGTTTTAATAGTTCTATAAGGTGAACAAAAGAGATAAGGAGACAAAGATGCTTAGCCCAAAAGCATGGATGTGTGTGTAGCCAAATTGATAAGGAGAAGGAAAGTGTAATTGATTCCCAACATTCATATGATTCCTAAACAATAAAACCAATAATTGACAACTATCTTTGGCATCTTGTCTTTGTTCCTTGCTTTCTATTTAGTCTTACATACCCCATAACCAAGTTGGTATTTTACTTGTTTATCTTTTATGGCTCTAGACACTAGTGCCCATCTGGGATAGGAGTTCCCATGTACTCGTGTCCCCTCTAGGTGCCCCCTACCATTTTCCACTTTACTCACTCTTTTTGGGCCTCTTCTATCTTTTGGGAATCCTTTTCACTTATGGGTCGGCCTTCTAGTCACCAATTATGAAATTAAAACAAGGGAATCATATAAATACATAGTTATGTGTTCAAAATCAAGGACCAAGCTCTAAGAATTTATCTGTTATCACCTAATCTTGCATCTAACGGAACCTAAATCACTTCAAGGAATCTATCTAACATCCATTTAAGGGACAAGGGACTGCATTTTTTGCATACACAACATAGGAAGAAGAAACTTCTTTGTTCTATCCACACACCTATCTACATTGTTACATCTAGCTATAACCGCTATAAAGTGCATTTGCACAAGGGAATCTTAGGGAATAATTCTTACACACACTCACTAGAACTACATGGAGTTTGAGATGTAGTGCAATGATTGGTTGTAAGTTCAATCTTGGGGTGACTGCCGAGGTCATTATGAATCCCCGTATTGCATCTTTCTTTTTGGATTTGATGTGGTATTGTGGGTTTTGTAGGTGATATCTATTTTGCAGGTTATAGGTACCCTCGGTGATCAAATAGAAACACACAGGTGATCAACTTGGAATATTTGCAACACTCGAAAATTAGATTCCGACCATCTACGTAGTCATAAGCATCCAACATAGGTCTCCAAAGTGCCAAGCACCCCTTTCTATCCGCGGGTTCATGTGTCTAGCCATATTCTTACAATCCATAATTTATCTTGAGCATTAACAACATAGTCCATCTCCAATTAAGTAGTTTTCGGGTTCGAACAATTCAAGATCAAGCGTTAATCAACTAAGTTATTCTTTCTATACCTCTTTCTTACGGTTTCATACTTTACTTTCTTATTGATTACATCTTAATTGTATTTAGTAGCTATGTATCATATTGTACTATATTCTATTATTTTGTAATTAGGGTTTAATAAAATATATTTTTGTTAAATCATTTGGTGAACCCGCATTCAAACACTCTTCGGTCTCCCATTTTTGGATCACTTCAACACCTTAGGTTTCTCTCACCATGAGTGTATCTATCCCATCCTTCTTATAGGATAATCCTAATTATGTGCATAAAATCAGATCATTTTTAGATAATATTCATATTCATCCTCATACTTCTCCTGAATATGTCTATCATAAGTTTACCATTGCTTTATCTCTCAATGAAGAACATATTACTTTTACATCTACTAAGCTTCCTTCTCAAACTATTTTAGATAACGATTCCCCCATCTATATTTAGGTTTGTATTAATAATGTTGGGGTTAAATGTGCTTTAGTAGATAATGGATCTAGGCTTAATATTTGTAATCTAGCATTCCTCCATAAAATTGGCTTCTCTAAGGACTCTTTAGTTCCTTCATCTATTTCTATTTGTGGCTTTGATAACATTCCTAAATGTGTCTTGGGTACTATTACACTTCCTATCATTATTGGATCATGTACGCTACTTATGCCATGCCATGAGATGCCAAATATTCTTAATTATAACATTCTTCTTGGGTGGCCTTGGATCCATGCCATGCATGTGGTTCCTTCTACTCTTCATGCATGACTAAAATTTCTATATCAAGGTGTTGTCTATGAGGTCCCGAAAGATCCTTCTCCATTTTCCTTTTGTAATACTATTGAGCATTCACTAGACACTTCTATTTCCTCTACATCTAATTCTCATTTCTCTCAATATGGCCTTGGATATCAGTATTTGCTTCATTATGGATTTTCTAGTATTGGTTTAGGCCGACATGGCCAAGGAGTTACAGAACCATTATCTATTCCCACTCAATCTACAAAATTTGGTCTTGGTTATCATCTTCCATTCGCATCCTCTCCCAAGGTTTATGCTATTTCACATTCTTCTACACTACCTCTCTTACATCCAAAACTCATTGGTGATCCTATTTCCTTTGATTGGCCTGATTTGGACACTTTTACTACTAATTATTCTCTCTTAGAATATTTGGGGACTTATGATCATCTCCCTTATTTTTATTACAAAAAGAGCTTCCCATATGTTCTTGTTGCTACTACCTACTTTGGTGACCACGACTCACCTAATATCAATACATATAATTTTGATGCCATTCCTACCGATCTGTACATAGAGGACCGGTCCACTCTTTTAAATGAAGAAACTATTCAATACAATCTTGTAATCACTTTGACAACCCTTGTATAATATTACTAGCTGCTTCTCTTAAGCATGCCAAACATAATGATATTAATAAAGTGATCCATGAATTCTATGAAATATTTGCATGGGATTATAGTAACATACGGTATAGATCCTTGCATCACCATGCACAATATAGTCCTCAATCTCGGTGCTAAACATGTGCAACAAAAGATCCACAAAATGCACCCAAAAGTTGGACTATTAGTGAAGGAAGAAAATGAAATAGAACGACTCTTAGACAACTTTGGATTTATACGTGCCATGGATTACTTGGAAGGGGTGTATAATATTGTGCATGTTATGAAATCGAGATAGAAAATTTTGTTGTTGCCTCGATTTTTGTGATCTCAATAAGACTTTCCATAAAGATAGTTTCTCATTGCCATACATTGATGCAATAATCGATTCCACTACTGGATATGAAATTCTCTCCTTCATGGATGGATTTTCGGTTATAATCAAATCAAAATTAATGCTTTGCAGATCAAGAAAATACCTCATTTACTACTCCATTGGGTACATTCTGTTACATTGTAATGCCCTTCGCCTTAAAAATGCTAGGGCCACTTACCAATCCATGAATATATTCAAAAATTATGAAGATTATTATGTTGACGAAATATTCACAAGATCATGACATCATTCCACCCATGCTCATGATCTCCGAACACTCATCAAATTTTTTTGACAATATAAAGTTCACCTCAATCTAAAGAAGTCTATTTTTGGTGTCATAACTGGAAAGCTCCTTGGCTATACCATCTCTCAATGAGGCATTGAAATAGATCCCAAAAATATTTGTGCCATTGTGGACATGCCTCCACCTTGCAATTTACATCAATTACGCTCATTATAAGGTAAAATCCAAGCCATCCAACATTTCACTTTATAGATCACAGAAAAACTCAACCATTCACGTGTCTAATGAAAGGACACTAAGTTCATTTGGGATGACCATTTCTAGCATGCATTTAAGAATATTGAATCATATCTATTAAATACTCATGTGCTAATACCTCTTATGGCTGATCAACCCTTCCTCTTATACATTTAGGCTACATTCTATGCATAAGGATCCCTTCTTTATCAACATGATGACTCTCAATGTGAAAGATCTATTTATTACATTAGTCACACTCTGTTATCCTATGAATGCAATTACAACTACATTGAAAAGCTATGCCTTGGCTTCATATTTTTCGTGGAAAAATTGCGACATTACCTTCTCAATAAAGAGGTTTATATAATTATACCTATTAAAAATGGTCATTGTCTAAATTATGGTTCTATAGTTCTTTATCCTTGCAATGCTCAAGGATCTAGATTTTCCCCGCTCGCATATTTTAAATTTTGAATTGTCCTTCCCGTGACCATGTTGGAACCCTTTGGTCTAGCCTCTCGATCCCTCGCACGACCGTTTTAGTGGCTTGAATCCACATCCTCCTCATGAGGTGTGGAAAAATGTGGTTTCTCGGACCCCTTTGGTGTCTCATCCTATTAAGCTACAACCAAATCTCCTAGATGGGACCTTGTCTTTGTAGATTCCCTCTCAAATCATCACGCTGCTGACCTCGAGGGATTTTTCTCTGATAGGTAAACTTATGGGACCCAGACCCCCCTTGGAGGACATAAAAAATGGGAGTTCTTGAATCAGACCCTTTGTGTCTCCCCAGAGATTGAGACCATGCCAAATGGCTTCATCTTGTTTACCTTTAATTTGAAGGAGGATCTTGCTCAAACTCTTCTTAGGGGACCATGGTTTTTTGAAAGAATAGGATTCTATCTACACAAATGGAACTGAGCTTTAATCCTCACATTAAAACTATGACACAAGCTCCGGTTTGGGTTCTCATTCGGGTCTCCCTTTGGAATTTTGGGATCCTACTATTATTGAAGGTATCACTCTTTCTCTAGGTACTCTCATCGCCATTGATCAAGCTACTAAGGCTAAAACTAGGTTTATCCAGGATTTTTTTGTGTTAATTTTGATGTTAGTGGCCCTCTACCCAAATCCATAGACCTCCTATCAGAATTTGGTGTATGGTCTCAACCTATTGAATATGAATATATTCCTTAAGCTTGCTTAATCTGTAAGAGTATTGGACATAGGGCCCCGACCTATCCATCGAAACCAACCCCTAAGTACAAAAATCCCTGTTATCTCCCTAAAGTAAAAAGGAAAATTCATCCTTAAAGTCACCCATGAAGTTAGCATCTCCACCCCTTTGCAAGTCTTGAAGATGGTGAAATCCCCTCTACTAATCCTCCTCCCGAGAAGCAACCCTTGACCTTCCTTTGACCTCTCCTCCTCCCTTGTCTCCCCTCCGGAGATTGAGCTAGCTCTTTGTACTTCTTTTCCTTTGGTTGAAGCTTTTGCCTCCCTTCTACCCTCTTCTCCATCCTCTATCCTTTGTTTGGATGATAAATCTTCCTTTCCCTCACCTTCTTCAGTAGCTTCAGAGGACCTCAATCATCCTAGAATTACTATAAGAAATTGTAAGAAAAATATTGATGTTTGAATGAATAAACAAAAAGGAAGGCTTAATAATTAGGCAAAGATTCAACAAGAAGAAGCAAAAATATTGCACAAGGCACCCAAGGTACTCTCACTATGGATGGTGGGAGAAAATCCAGATCTAAAAAATGAAGATCATTTCCTAGAATATTAGGGGAATAAACTCTCCCCAAAAGAAAAGAGTCCTAAAAGATATCAGACTAAAGTATTCCTCTAACATTATCATGTTATAAGAAAAAAATTAAGGATTGAAAACTTTCTAGGCTATGGCCTTCTTCCTCTTTTCCTTCACAGAATCTTCTAGAAATTTTGGAGGCCTTTTAATTATGTGGAATCGATAAGTCCTTAATGGGGACTACATCATCAAAACTCCCCATTTTATGGGCATGTTCTTTCAAGAGATAGGAGCTGATACTGGTTGGATTGCTATCAAAATATATGCGCCAAACCTTGAGGTACAAAGGGTAATCATATGAAGAGACATTATGGATTTCAGAAATAGCTATAAACAACTACCTTGGATTATAGCGTGCAATTTCAATACTACCCTCTACCCTTCTATAAATAAAGGAAGGTCTCCAGTTAATTTTAGAAGTATGGAATCTTTAACTAGCTTCATTAGACAAGGTGAGTTTTTGATTTTGATATACATGTTTCTTATTTCACTGGTTGAACCGTAGACTTAGATAAAACCATATCCAAAGTAGGCTGGATAGAGTGCTTGGCTCTATGGACTGGATCGTGCACTTATTTGAATTTTGTCTGAGTTATCTCTCCAAAGTTGCATCCGATCACAACCCATTATTATTAAGTGTAAAAAATTCTCAAAAAAACAAAAATCCTCCTTTCATGTTCAAGTTGTATTGGCTTCAAAATCATAACCTAGATATAGTTATTGAGAGTTGGTGGAAGGTGAATTTATAGGGAATGGCCATGTATAGATTTTCTAAGAAGTTTAGTGCGGTTAAGAAGCAACTAAAAGTCTGGAAGGTCAAAATTTTTGGAGATATTTGTGATAGAAAGCAACAAGTCTCCTAGAAGATCTTAGAGGTTATTACTGACATTGAGAAATTTAGCAGAACCGCTACTCTTCATCAACATGAATCCTATTTGCTAAGAAATTATCACAACACTTTGGGTGAAGAGGAGATGTATTGGAAAAAGGTCTCGTTCTCTTTGGCTACAACAAGGGGATCAGAATACAAAGTTTTTCCATGCTACAACTTCCAAACACAAAAGTAGGGACAAAATTAAGGAGCTGCTATCTATGGATGGTAAGATTTTGAATTTTGAAGAGGATATTTCTAAGGAGCTAATAAATTTCTACTTTAATCTTCTCCAAGAAGAAGGCCCCCTATGGAGAATGCGATGCCGAAATATTGTAACACATTCCTAAGCTAATATCAAATGAAATAAATGGTAATATTACGTAACCTTTCTCCATGGAGGAAATCCATAAAGCTATATTCACTATGAAAGGAGATAATTCCCTGGTCTTGATGGTTTCCTACCGCTTTCTTTCAAACTTATTGGGAAATCATTAAGGAAGATCTCTTTGAGGTAGTTAATGAATTCCAAAGGAATGATTCTCTTTTAAAAGAATGGAATAACACATTCATAGTTTTGGCCCATAAATATCTATGCTCCAAATCTATCTCCAACTTTAGGTCTACCAATCTTTGTAACACTTATAAAATAATCACAAAAATTATAGCTACTAGATTGAAGCCTCTTATGAACATGCTTATCTTCAATCAATATAATGGATTTATTAGAGGCTGATTGATCCAAGGTGGTGTAATTGTTGTTTATAAAGCCATCCATTCAGTTCATTACTCCAAAAAAGTAGGGATGATTATCAAATTATACATGAAAAAATATTTTGATTGTGTCAATTGGACTTTCCTAATCATAGTGTTTAAAAAATTTATATTCTACGACAAATGGTGCAACTGGATTTTTAAGCGTGTTTCTTCCCATCACTCATCAATTTTGGTCAATGGTATTTTGGAAGGATTCTTTAATAGCAGCTGAGGTGTTAGGAAAGGTGATCCTCTATCACATTTTCTTTTGTTCTAATGGATGACACTTTAAGTCACTCTCTTGAAGTCGCTAACAATTTGTTGCAATTTCGGGTATCAAGATCATGACCAAAACTCCTTCATCTACCCATAGCCAATTTTATGATGATACCCTTATCTTGGGTTCTACTTTGATCATAGAATCCAAGGTTTTGAAGAGGATTCTAGATTGCTATCAATATGCCTCACAACAAATTGTCAATTTCACTAAAAGTTGTGTTTCTTTTCTTAATCACTACTCTAGCCAAGAGACAAATAAAGATTGCGGATATCTTTGGTTACTTCATAGTGGCCCTCCCATACACTTATTTATATCTTCCCTTATTCAAGGGAAGAAAACTGAAAAATTTTATGGATTCCAGTTATTGAATGTTATCAAAATAAATTGGCGGGATGGAAGGGATCTCTTCTCAACCAAGTAGGTAAGCTACAATTGGTAAAATATACTCTCTAGAGCCTTCCTATTTATTTTATGTCCTATCTTAAAATGCATTATTTGGTTACTTACTCTCATTGAGAAAATTCAAAACCAATTTCTTTGGTCTGGATCTGAAGAGAGGAAAAGAGTTCACCTAGTCTCTTGGAACATTGCTTGCAAATCGAATCACATTGATGGTATGGGGCTTGGAAGAATGAAAACTATGAATGAGGATTTGCTTGATAAGTTGGGTTGGGATATTGCATCTAAGGACAAGCCCCGTGGGTTCAACTCCTTATATCCAAATATCTAAATCCTTCAAAATATTTTGTTCACACAGAGTTACCAAGGGGTTCTGCAATTTGGAACTCTATTATGAGCTCCCTGCCATTGTTGAGAGCTGGAACTAAATGACACATAGGTAATGGAATGGAAATTGAATTTTGGAAAGATTGGTGGTTTGGTAATATTTTTTTCTCAAGACTCATTATGGGATCCAATCAAGACACAACTCTCCTCAATCTATGGCAAGTAAGGTTAATGGATATATTCACAATTTTAACAATAAACCTCATTGGCATATTCCTACTTGGACAAATTACAAGTAGTATCAAGTTGCAGCATATCAAAAGTCTCGAGTTGCTCTCTCCTCTCAGTATATCCCCTTTAACATGCCTCAAGATGATATCATTTGGCCTCTTTCTTCCTTTGATGGATTCTCTATCAAAGTAGCCTATCTCTCCATATCCCATATTCCTTGTGGTCCTTTATTAAGACAATAAGACAATTTTGTTCTTCTCTTGTTATCCCCAAGATTGGCTTCTTCTCTTGGCTCTCCTTCAGAGATGCTATTCTATCTAGAGAAAATATCAAAAGAAGGGGATTCTCTCTTCCCACCTGCTATATTCTTTTCCAGTCTACTTTGGAAAATTCGGCTCATCTTCTGCTCCATTTTCCTTTTTCCCACTCTCTTTGGGGACTTATTTTAAATTTTTTTGGGGTGGCTTGGGTTTTTCCATCCTCTCTGTCTCGATACCTTCTCTTAATAAAACTCCCCTTTCCACCACCCCATCTTATCCCTTTCTTGGAAAATTCTTCTCCCTCACGGCCTCTGGGGAATCTGGAAGGAAAGAAACAAATGTATTTTCAAGGAGTAGTCTAGAGACCTAGTGCAAGTCTTCAATGGGATTGTAACCATTTTCCAAGAGAACTTAAACTGCTTCATCTGGAGGAAGCACAAGCAGAAAGTCAATTTTTTGGTATGCGATGATTGGTCCCAATAGTTATCCCTTCATATTGTTGCTCATATCTCTACTAATGTGAGAGCAAACACTATTTGGTCTCCTCCTCCACCTGGTTGGTTGAAGATCAATTTCTGGTGGAGTCATTAAAGGAAACCCAAGTGCTTTGGGGGAGGTGACATTTTGAGAGATTAGTCTGGTCTCCTTTGGTCAGAATCAAATAACTTTGGAATTGACACTAATCATAGAGCTGAAGCTCTAGCTATTCTCAAAGGTTTGGAAATTTCTCTCCTTATTGGTCAAGGGAGACTTATAGTGGAGATTGATTCCTTAAATCTCATAAAAATCCTAAATTCCAAGGAGCCTATTCAATGGACTATTCAAAACATAAAAGAGGATATTAGGGCTCTTCTATCAATTTTTCAAGAGATCAAGTTTCAACACACTTATAGAGAAGGAAAATAGGTTGTTGACTCTCTGGGAAACATAGGGGTTCTTTAGATGAACAAAACACTTGGATTGGAAACTTTTCGAGTGAACTCCTTACCACTTTATCTAATGATTATACTCCAAAGGTTTAGTACTTATATGATGCTTCTTTATAGCTTCATCTTTAATGATAAAGCTGATATCAGCCACAACAGGACTAGGGATCGCTCCCCTATATTCATGGTAGTGGGAGCAATAATTGTACCCTAAGGGCCATGAATGGGATTTATAACTCGAGTGCCGACACACGTGTGATAAAAAGGCTTATTTAACTATGGATTTTTGGTGTAGATTTTTCTTAATTAGTAACAATCAATTACCTTTCGGGACGACACGTGTGGAAGATCAGACGGGAGGCTTATAAAGTTACTATTAATTTCATTTTCACATTAGCCATTTTTCAATTCTTTTCGCTAATCAAAATGGGGGTCCCATTAAGAGAATTGAACCTGTATCCTACGACGATATTAGGAGCAACAATGACGTATAGGATATTTTGTAGGAGGCAAAAATCATGAACTTCATGGAGAGACTCTCAGGGAATTTGATCGAGTCTCTAGTAGTATTTTAGCTTCTTGGAAACAGGGAAAAGTGAAAGTTGGGAAGACCAAATTAATTTTTTTGACTAATTCCATTCATTGTGGCCACTTGTCTCCTTGCATACTGGTGACATCTACTTCAAACGATATCTCAAAGAGGAATTGGTGAATTTTCTCACCATGGGAAAAATTAAGGAAGTACCGGTCTCAGTTATGAGCACGCCTATATTACTTCAACCCGGGACAAAGTTCTTTGAGGTCCTTATGCACTATTTCACTCTAGATGGACACTATAAATTGGTCTTTGGTCCAAAGTTATTCCTTCTCTCTCATCTACACAATGGGAAAAAGGTAAATTTGGCTTCTTTTTTCTTCTAATCACTCGAGTTATCTATCAATATGGACATGGAAGGAGAGGGTCATCTTCTCAATCATGGCCTTCTATACTTGCTATTCAAATATGACACTTCCTTGATAGAACTCTTGCGGTTCCATCCCAAATTGGGTAAATGTTATCATCTTGCTTCTATGTCATCTCACCCTCTACCCAATCTCCCCTTCTCCTCCTCGCTTTTCACACCCACCGCCGCCATAAGATTATCCCCTCTCGACTCGATTCTCGATGTTATGATCACTAACCATTATGTCGCTTTTCCCACTTCCCCATCTCCTGTCCATGATAACGCCCCTTTATTGTCTCCTCATGAGTGTAGTAAAAAAATCATGCAATTTAGACATTTTTTTAATCCCAGGCTCATACTACTATTTAGAAGGTTTTTGAGTGAATAAAGTACTAATTAATCCCCATCCTTTTGACCATCTTGTTTATTTTATTTCGTAACTTGTGACCTATTGCACCCATATGCCCATCCATTTTTGGACATTACGCATTATTTTAGCCTCGGCTAGGGCACCCAGATTTAGTATTGGGGCACCCATGGGTGCCCTGGTCCCCACCTGGGCCGCCTTGATTTTTCTAACACTTTCTCACCACTTTTTGGGCCTCTTCTAGCTATTTTTCATCTTTATCTTTCTTGTGGTTTGCCTTTTCTGGGTTAAGTACGAAATTTGAGCAATAAAACCCTATAAATATAAAGTTATGAGACCATAATGAGGGACATAACATCATCTACTACTATCACTCATCTATAGTTGCATCCATCTATGCATTGGCATCTGCATAGCTCCATCATCAAGGAAAAATCTAGGACATCTACATCACACTTCATAGGGGAGGTATTCTATTCTATTCCATGAAAAATTCTATTACTTTTGCTACATTTAGCTATTGCTCGCTACTTCACAAAGTGTGAATGACACAAGAGCACCGAGGGAATGACATGCACACACTCACTAGAACTATATCTGGGTCTGAAATGTAATGCAACGCTCAGTTAGTAAGCCCAGTGTTATGGCAACTGAGGTCAGTCTGACCCATTCATTTGCATATTTATTTTTTAAGGTTTTGATACTTCCTTTTGGTATTTTTGCAGGTTATTCTTCCTCTTGGAATATTGGGAGCATTCAACACAGTCCATGAAAATTAATATGATAGGAAACAAAGGTTATAAGTCATCTCCGAACTATGAAGATCGGTTCAGACCTTTTCTCCTAACCAGTGGCACCTGTTTTTCTTACCAGAGTGCTCGTGGGTGTGCCAGTCCTATCCGTGTGCTCCAATCTAGCCATATCACCTAGACACTGTCCTTTCATGGGACCATGACACAACCATTCCTACTTTTGATTTATCCATTTACTTCTGTGAAATAGTTCGAAAAGCATCTCATTATCAAATTTGAGTTCTTTCCTCTCATCTCTTGTACATTAGGGTTTAGTATTTCATATTATATATTTTCCTAGATCATTAGAACATTTTCTTTACTACATATTTATTTACTTTAGTACAATTATTCATATGTTAGATTAACTTCTTATATACTACCTAGTTTAGTTTATTTTAGTTAATCATTTTGGTGAATGGACTCGATCATTCAAGCTTCTAGGTTCTTCATTCGTTACTTTTCATCCTAGGGTTTGGTCATCATGAGTATATCCCTTAATGATTATTTGCTTAAGCATCCGATTTACTACATCAATTTCAACACTCCTTACTACTTCTCACCTTTGTACGAACCCTTATTTGCTACATCAAGCATTTGAAGATGCCTTTTCTCAGCCCATTGCATCTACATCTTTGGACATTGACCCACCTTTGTATGTCACAATTAGCATCCATGCAATGTGGGTATCAAGTGTTCTTTAGTTGACATTCACTCGAGCTTAATCTATGTCCCATGTCATTCATCAAACATTTAGAACTTCTGTTTCTCATATTACTCCATCTCGGCTTTCACTATGTGCATTTGATGGTTCGGTTCGTCCATGCCTTGGTTGCATTTCACATCCCATTACCCTTGGGCCTAAAATCTACACATTGTGTTGTTTATCATGGATTTCCCAATCCCTTATAATTGTTTACTGGGTAGGCCATGGATTTATGCCATGCAAGTTGTAGCTATATATCAAGGTCTTAAATTTCTACATGAAGGTACTAAATATACCATTTTTCATGCTTCTGATCCCTTCAAATGTTATGACCATAATCTTAACACCACTACACATCATTCTCCGTCTATGGGTGAACCACCTCATTTTCCACCACTTGATGGTACCATTTTTATGATAGATGCGTTTCTTCTATGCCACCTGCCACCACTACTACTATGATTCCTTATCAAGGGATTGCATAGTCTATGGATGTTGTTCTATCACCTACACCTTCACATGAACCACCTACATTATCACTCCCACCATTCAATTGCAAACTATTTATGAATGATTTATACTGAGAACACATTCCATTTGATCCTACATGCAATGAAACTATATGTACACATGAGGGTCTAGATCACTTAGGATTTTCTTTTGAGGACCTCTATCCTACATCATGTGCTCCTCATATTTATTATGGATTTGTTTGTATCACTGCTACTTATGGTTTACGTGTCTTTCATCTTACAGTCTATCTATCACATACTCCTTGCTCATCATCACTTACATTAGGAAAATCATGGCTTGATTATATTAGAGGTACACTAGATCCGGATCATATAGACATTTCATTTCCTATGCCCTTTGGACGTGTTTTCATTTGCAATATATCCTTCCTAGGTCATACACAAAATCTTACTCGTTGGTATGGAAAAATTGTCTACTTCCTCCATTCATGGATCAGGAATATGCTATGAGTATGTACAAATTACACCTTAATGGCTCATTACGTGATCAACCACACACTATTGCTTATCAAGTAAACAATGCTTGTCCATTCGACTATGATCTTGAGAGTGATGATCTCCTAGATGACATTACATGATAACCTCTTTCATCACGCACACATTGGGGGCATAGTATTTACATCCCCCTCTCTTATTATCACATATCATAGGCACATTTATTATCTTTGCATTATCATTCATTTACATCCTTACATAGTGTTATATCATATTCCTAGCATTTGCACAAACCCTTAGAATTGTTATTCATACCTCCTATCATCATGTGTTCTCATCATCACATACAGAATAACCAACCTTTTTTGTTCAATATCATTTTTTTGTTTACTCATTCCTATACACTTGGGGGTATAACACTTAGTAAATACTCCCTCCTTCATCCTAGTATACTTACACCCTCGCTTTCACGCATAACATCATTTCATCTTGTATATTAATACGTATGTTCTAGCATTTTCATTAACCGATGACATACTCTTGTGCTTCGGTTCACACTTGATTGTTGAGGGATTACTACTACATTGAACCCCACACACTAAACCATAGGCATTACATATGGCATTTCATAACACATTACACATCATACACCATACATTCTACATTTTATTTATGAAATTTTCTCATATGCATATTTACACATCATATATCATAGTAGTCTTCATTGCATATGAGTCTACTATCATATTATCCTACATATTACATTACTAGCCTATATACATACATTACATGCCATTTTATACATTACATTGTCCACATTCTACACATGTTGCATTGCATTCTACATATAGTGTCTTTTGATATTCAACTCATCACATGGTCATCTTTTATCCTTACACATACACTACATTGTCTTCTACATGCTGAAATCATTACCTGATGACGCACTTTAGTTCCTCGGTCCATATTCGATTGTCGGGGGTTTACATATTAAATGGACCTTACATTCATCACACGTTTACTATTCGACCTTTCATCATGCAACATTTCGTAGGCTAGTGACATACGCTTTAGGCTAAATCGTCACGTATTATATCATTTTGTAGTGGTATACACCTTAGGTTACATCACCACTCCATACTATTCATCTAGTAGTGACATACGCTTTAGGCTAAATCGTCACCTATTATATCATTTTCTAGTGGTCTACACCTTAGGTTACATCACCACACCCTCCTTACATTTTGTAGTGATATACACTTAGTGCTAAATCATCACTCATCCATTCATCTTATAGTGATATACACTTAGGGCTAAATCATCACTCCAAATTTCATCTCATCGTGGTATACACTTAGGCTATAAGGTCCATGCACATCTCTTCTACATGTCACATATCATCACCACTACATATATACACATTTATCACAATGCGCTAGACACGATGCACTCGACCATTTCCTGATGACACACTCTTGTTTATGGTTCATTCTTGACTGTTGAGGGGGAAAACAAAATGAACCTTACTACATACATTTCTATCCTCTCTGGGGCACATGACTCCTATCACTCTATTTTGCATACTATTCCATCCATCCACAACATGTTGCATATTATGGTTGCTTATACTCTTGCTTACTTTTGTTGTTCATGATCACTTTATTACACATGCTAGTTTGATTACTTGTATGTCATTTATCTATACCATCCACACATGCACGTTCACATATTTTTCTATTTGTGATCATAGATACAAGTCTCTTACCCGTGACATGGATGCTTACATTTGGCCCTTCCTACACTAGTCATTGGGGGCATCCACACATTTGTCTCTTCTAGGTGCTATTGTTTCATTTTGTACTTAGCACTTTACATTACTTGCTTATACACGATTTTTACATACTAGCTATCTTTATAACATGCTAATGGGTGCTTCATGTGTAGCATTTGTTATGCAAGGATATTGGTTTCCATACTTATTTGATTACATTGTCTACTATTGTTTGCCATTTATTTTATATTGTTTGCGGACCTTGCCCATGTATGTTTGGTGTGCACACTTATCATTGTTTGCAGCCATGATGTCCTTCATGAGTCTTGTGACATATTGAGTGATGTCCCATATTTGCAGCCAACTTTGTGCAGCTTACTTTATCTTCTTACTTGTTTACTACATTGCTTGGTAGCTTTTACACTATTTGTGTAGCTTATACATTGTTTTCTTCATGCATGCACGTTTTCACTTGTCTTTGGCTAGCCTTCTTGTTTTTACATGCCTTGGTTTCTACCAAACATTTTTCGAATTACAATGTACATGTAGTTGGCCCTCTTTTAGGGCCACATGTCTCCTATCAGCAACGTCACATGTGCCCCCAAAGAGGGGGGCATCATTTGGGGGTTTCTACATACTAACACAACATATTTACGCTAGTTCAGTTTAATGCACTTTCTTCCCTTGGAATTGTGGGTTACATACAATGAGTGGGTTCAAACCAGTCTACGAACCCCATACATAGTGGATTTATAGGAAATAGTGTCCTAAGAATTTGGGAAGTAACTATAGGCTTGGAGGTTATAGTGAGTGTGCCTCTCTACACTACTTTGGCTAGTGGCATTGGATCACCCAAAAATTAGGACAATACAAATATCTCTACACATAGTTTAGGGAAGCAGTTAGAGCTTGGAGGACACAAAGCATTTCCTCCCTACACTTCTTCGGCCTATGGCATGAGATTGCCCAAAAACTCACAATACAAGATATCCTTCTACACTCTTTCTCGACATGGATCAGTGCACATGTTCCATTTACATTTACATTTTCCATTTATATTTACATATTTTACATACTTTAATACACATGCATCTTTTACATAGTGTTTTTACACTTACATACATATTTGACTACTTGATCATTTTCTCCTTGCAAGTCTGATTGTATGAGAAACAAGTAGTCAAATGGGGGAAACAACAACAACGAAAATGACAACAACACTATGTGGTAACACAATATAGAACACACATCACATTTTTATGTAGGTACACTACACTATGTGACAACTACACACAAGTTTTCTACCCTAGGTTCACTCTTATCATTTTTTATTTGCGCATTTTTCATCCATAGTTTTCGCACTCCTCCATCCTTTTGTCATTCCATGCTTCGCTGTCTAGTCCTTGGTGCATTTCTTCTACACTCTTCATGGACATCGGTATGAATCTCTATCTACTTTATATGTTACCGATATTTCCACTCACCAACATAAAGTTGGGGTAAAATGTAGTCATAAAATCATGCACTTTAGACATTTATTTATCGTAGTCTCATACTATTATTTAGAAGGTTCTTGAGTGAAGAAAGTACTAATTAACCCTCGTACTTTTGGATGTATTATTTATTTTATTTCTTAATTTACAACCTATTGCACCCATATGCCCAACCATTTTCTGACATTTCATGTTATTTTAGCCTTGGATGGGGTGCCTTGATCCTTTTAGCACTTTCCCACCACTTTTGGCCTCTTCTAGCCATTTTTCATCTTTATCTTTCTTGTGGTCAGACTTTTTAGGGTTAATTATGAAATTAGAGCAAGAGAACCATATAAATATAAAGTTATGAGACCATAATGAGGGACCTAACATCATCTACTACTATCACTCATCTAGAGTTGCATCCATCTATTACATTAGCATCCACATAGCTCCATCATCAAGGTACAAACTAGGACATCTACATCACACTTCATAGGGGAGGGATTCTATTCTATTCCATGCACACATTCTATTACATTTTCTACATTTATCTATTTCTCGCTACTTCACAAAGTGCAACTAGAACAAGAGCACCTAGGGCACAACATACACACACTCACCAGAACTACATTTGGGTTTGAAATGTAGTGCAACGCTTAGTTAGTAAGCCCTTGTTGTGTGGTGAGGTCATCTCACCCATTCATTTTTGTTAGGGTTTTAATATTTCCTTTTGGTATTTTTGTAGGTTCTTTCTTCCTCTTGAAATGTTGGAAGCATTTGGCATAAGACGGGAAAATTAATGTGACAGAAAATGAAGGTTATCATCATCTCCACGAACTATGAAGATCACTTCCAAACCTTTTCTCCATACTAGGGTGTATGATTTGCTTACTGAGCATCTGTGGGCACCCCAATCCTATCCTGTGTGCTCCGGTCTAGCCATATCACCTAGATATTTCCTCTGTGGGACCTCGACACAGTCGTTACTATATTTATTTACTTTAGTACAACTATTCATAACTTAGATTAACTATTTATACACTACATAGTTCGGTTTATTTTAGTTTATCAAAGAGTCTCCCATAGCCTCAAACAATGGGATTCTATATTCGGCCTACATATCACAATGATGTGGCTATGCGAAAAACTTTAGATCTCTTTACTACCAAGTTGATATTGGAGAGAATAGCTCAAATATATTACTAAAATGTGTGCGGGACTTTGAAACCTATAGTTAGCAGCATTTTGGGGCACCAAGGCGGGGTTGTGATAGGACATGGGACACTTCTAGCTTACCATTGAAGAGAAGGGAGGTTATCTCACCTCAGAATTTGAGTTGGAGTATGCGACAAGGTGATGCCCTCATCACAATCATCGGTAGTTATCAGAAAAAACTAGCAAGTAGTACAATGATGAATGGGTAGGACTTTAGGTGCAACCACCTCTCCTCTTGAGTCCTACTACCACTGGAAAAACAATATTACACAATCAAATGAGGGTTTTACAACTTGGGTCGAAGTAACTTCCAACACTCAGGGATGTAAAGGTACTAGGAAGCAATATGTTGATTAGTTTGAAGAGTATGACATGGCCCAACAACTTGGTCACAGGGCAGGGTGTAGATAAGTTACATTGGGACATACAACAAGTGAAGTGCGAGGAAATGATGAGTGCATTATTTGGTTCATTTATATCATTCATATGGTTAATAAATTGTCATTTAGATATGATTTGCTAATACATGGGGATGCTTTGTATAGTTATATCTTAGCGAGTTTGATGCATTTTCCTTGCTTTTGTTCATGTAACCTAATTACCGTATAACCTCCTACTAACTATCTTTGTGAGGGAAATATGATGATGTATGCAGGGAAATGATGAACGTTTATTTCTGATGTAATTAAGAAGTCTGAGTTTAGAGCTAGAATGTGAGAGCGGAAGACTTTTTCCACCCATCAACCTTATAAGTATGGGCATCAACCTATAAGTATGGGACTTGTTTCTAACAGTCCCATAGGAATTTATGAGTCTTGGTTAATGTTGATTAGTGGGAGATGTTAGTGCCACCTATTATGGCGAATTCTGTAACTATTTATGTCTATATAAAGACACCTTCTTAAGAACATGATAGTAGCTGTTATTTTTATATACTCTGCAATATATAGCTTGTGGTATTTAGAACTCTTCTTTTCATGTACCTGGATATGCTATGGAACTTATTTAAATTAATATAAGTAAGCGTCATTTTGAGGATCTAAAGTTGTTGATATTTCCTCTGTCCCAAGGGAGAGCAAGGGCCCACTCGACCAAGGAGACAGGAGGCTATTTACATTTACATACACATCTAGTTTTCTGATAAGTTTCACTGCAATCTCTATTTCAAAGTATGTCTCTACTTTAGTATGTCTTAGTTTGAATGTATTTGCTTTTCCTATTGGAATTTCTATTTACAACGTGTGTTTCCTTTTATAAAAAGTTTAAATTAGCATATACTTTTACTTCTACTGATTCTTAGTTACGAGTGTGCAATTTCAATTCCATTCTTTCAGATTTTGTGTGCGCATTTCCATTTAAATTAGAAGTATAGCTTTTAAACTTCATTTCATCGCAACAACTAAATTCTGTAGATTTATATTGAGATTCCATAGATTAGTAACTAACTTAGAAAGATCTCACAAAACCCCCAATAGAAGACCCAACAAGAAAAATGGTTACATAAAGCTCCATTGCATACAACCTAGGACACAACCTTGGTTTATAATGACACTAATGAAGATTTGGTTAGTTAAATGATTGGAGAATACAATGACCCATCAACCAATGCATATTCTTTCTTGGATTATTCCATGTTTTCCTGTGAATCGCTACTTATACATGAATTTCTCATTAAAGACCACATCCCTAGATCAAATGATTTTATCGTCCTTAATACTCCAACATTTATATCCAAAATCATCACTACCATAACATATAAAAGTACATTTTTCTTATTTAGCCTCTAGTTTGGTCCTATCATCCTTCTCTATATGGACAAACACATCACATCCAAAGACTCTATGAAATGAATAATCAATTTTCTTACCATACCAAGCCTCCTCGGGTATGCCTCCATCCAAGGCACTTGAGGGTCCTCTGTTTATCAAGTACATAGTTGTGCTCACCATTTCTTCCCAAAAAGAAATAGGTAGTCCTACGTGTAACTTCATACTCCTAACATGTTCTATTATTGTTCTGTTTCGTCCTTTCGACACCCCATTCTCGCTCAGAGTGCCTAGAACCATGTTTTGCTCTGCGGATTCCATTCTTAGAAAAGTAATCATAAAATTCATTGATGTAATACTCCCTCCATTATCTCGACTGAGACATTTTAGCTTAAGACATGTTTCATTCTCTACCAAGGATTTCCATTTAACAAAAGTGTTAGATACATCGATTTGTTTCTAATACAATAAACCCAAAATTTCTTTGTTGCATCATCAATAAAAGTAACATAATAACTTGAACCCCTAAGAGATGATACCGAGCTCACCCCCACACATCGAATGAACCAGCTCTAACTTTCTTTCTTTCTTTGTAGGTCCAACCATGAGAAACCTTACTCGCTTCTATTTCCGTATATGCAGTCTTCACAAAACTCCAAACTTGTTTTTGTATATCCAGGAAAATCCTTCTTTATGATCTCCATGCCCTTATGGCTCATATGATCAAGACTCTAGTGCCATAATGTTATATCTACTTATGAAGCCACGAGATTACAAACATTAGTGTTATAATTGGTTAAATACAAGGTTCCAACCTTCTTACCTCTTGCCACCACAAGAGCACCCTTGGTAACCTTCCAAGAGTTTGTTGTAAATATCACAATACAACCATCACTTCCCAACTACCCTACCGATATCAAATTTCATCTTAATGTAGGCACATGTCTGACATCTTTCAATAGCCAAGTATTCTCATTCTACATCTTAACCTGAATAGAACCTTTTCCAACTATGTTGCAAGGCTCATCATCACCAAGAAAAACATGCCCAAAATCTCCTTGAACATAATCAAAAAAATAATGCCTATGTGGAGTAGCATGGAAAGAAGCCCCTGAATCTAAAACCCAAGATTCAGTAATATTGTGCAAATAAAGAATCAAAGCATCATGACATACATTACCCATTTCCACATTAGCCTCATTGTTTTCTTCTTCTTGTTTCTTCTTGTCCCGAATCTCCCAACAATCCTTTTTACATGCCCAGACTTTCCACGATTGCAAAGCATACTATCTTTCTTTTGGATTTTGACCTTACCCGATCCTTTGATTTGCCACGACTTCCTCCATTCTTTTGTCCTCCTCTAGTTTCAATTGTCAAAACATTGGCTAAAGTAGAAGATTCCCTAGAGCATTTTCTTCACATTTCCTCACTTAGAATCACCCCTACAACATCCTCAAACTTCAACTTTGAGTTAGCTGAACCGAGTTGCTTCTTTGCCATTACCAAGCTATTCTAACTCTCAGGTAAAGAGAACAAAATTAATAAATCCCTAACTTCTTCATCAAATTCTATTGTAACCAAAGCTAGCATATTTACAACTATATTAAAATCATTTAAATGATCTGATCTTGAACCATTCTTAGACATCTTCATATTAAACAACTTTTTCATTAAAAATATCTTATTAGAGGTAGAGGGTTTTCATACAACTTCCCTAATGCATCCATCAGTTCTTTTGTAGTCTTTTCCTTTGAAACATTAAATAATACCAAAGATGTAAGACACAACCAGATTGTCCCAAGTGCCTTCCTATCTAGCAAATCCCATTCCGCATCCGTCATGCTCAAGGGTTTTTTCACCTTCTCAGACAACGGAATATAAAGATCCTTATGATAAAGGTAATCTTCCATCTACATCTTCCAAAGACTGAAATTATGCCTATTGAATTTATCAACCCTTGATCTTCCATAATTTTTCATAGCTCCCACTCAAGCTAAAACTTTCCCTGTGATTCAATACTTCAGCAAGCCAAACCTCACTCTGATGCCAATTGTTAGGAAATAAGGGATAAAATATGCGAGAATAATCCCTCACGAAATTGCAAAAGAGAAACTAATATGTAGAAAATATTATAGATTTGAAATAAAAGTGCAGAATAATAAAAGAACAACACAAAGAGACAATATTTAACATGGTTCACCCAATTAAGCTACGTCCACTAAGAATCACTTGCTCATAAGTTATTACAAGCCACCGCTCTCTTAATACAATACCCATATCTGTTTGGAGATAAGCTCAACAAACTCTACATAATTCACACCTGAATTCAGTACACATCTACAATGTTACATCAACCCTACCATATGCACAAAACCACATAAGTAGACAACTACTTAAACAATTTTACAAAATTGTGGGTATTAAAACCATGGGCCAAAACCATCCCATAAACCTATGGGTCAAAAATCCCACCCATATGAGAAGAGTACATTTTTTGAGGCCTAAAAAATTCTCAAGGGCCGCGCTCTTGAACCCCGGTGAGACAACTGTGAAAAGTGTACAATCTTCAACACTTTCACACATGAAAACAGGCTCCACAACCTAACAGGGCAAGGTGGCCCAAGAGATGAGTGTGAGTTAAGAGATAGCATAGAAGATATACTTTAGTAATTATATGAACCTCATTTTTTTGGAATAGGGTAAAAATGGGGGTTTTGAAAGGATCCTCATCCTTTTTACAAAAATCCCATCTGGAAAGATAAAGTAGTGAAGCTTATAGAGAAAAATCCAAAATGCAAAGCACAAAAGAAGTGACTAGTACTAGTGAACAAATTACATAGCAGAGATATTTTTAGATCTTTAAAAGATTTCTTTGTTACAATGAAGAATTTTTTTCCACCAAGGTGTCATCCAATCAAGAGCTTGATGTAGTCTTTGTTGATGTTTTACCAAGTGTTATCAGTATAGTCCTTCCAGGATTTGAGGACTGAGAAGGCTCTCTAGAGTTTCCCGGGGAATTATTGCCACGATATCATTATTGTCCATAATATTGGAGGCTTTGTCAGATGTTGCTCCTCTGCTGCTTTGTCATATTAATGTCTTTCATAGTCACTTTTGGGAATCCTCAACCTTAGGTTCGGGATATTTCGAGATAAAGAAAATAAAATCCTAAAATAACCTCTAAGATTTTCTTCTCGACCATGAAATCCAAAGGTACCTCGGACATGGAAGCAACAGAACAAAGGAAGCAATAAGGGATGCAACAGGAAGCCCGAAGAGGCTATGTGAGACTCATTGATAAACTAAAATAAACTGAACTATGTAGTGTATAAATAGTTAATCTAAGTTATGAATAGTTGTACTAAAGTAAATAAATTTAGTAAAGAAATATTATAATTATCTAGGAAAATATGTAAGATGACGTACTAAACCCTAATGTATAAGAGATAAGAGGAAAGAACTCGGTTGATAATAGATACTTGTCAAATTATATCACATAAGTAAATGGATAAATTATAAGTAGGAATGGCTATGTCGGGGTCTCTCATGCAGAGGAAAGATCTAGGTGATATGGCTAGAGTGGAGCACTCGAGATAGGATTGGGGTGCCCACATATGCTTTGGTAAGAAAATCATACCCCTAGTCCTGGAGAAATTTTTGGAAGTGATCTTCATATTTCCAGGAGATGATTGATAACCTTCATTTTCTGTCACATTAATTTTCATGTACCGCACCAAATGCTTCCAAAATTCCAAGAGGAAGAAATAACCTACAAAAATACCAAAAGGAAATATTAAAACCCTAACAAAAAATAAAAAATGAATGGGTGAGATGACTCGGTAGCCATATTAATGTGGGCTTACTAACTAAGCGTTACACTAGTTAGTAAGCCCGCTTATGATAACGACTAAGGTCGGTCTCACCCATTCATTTGCATTCCAGCTTCGATGGGTGGAAAAAGTCTTCCGTTCCTCATTCCAGATCCAAACTCGGACTTCTTAATTGCATCGGTAATAAATGTTCATCATTTCCCTGCACACATCATCACATTTCCCTCACAAAGAAAGTTAGTAGGAGGTTATACGATAATCAAGTTGCATGAACAAAGTTAAGGAAAATACATCAAACTCGCTAAGATATAACTATACAAAGCATCCCCATGCATTAGCAAATCATATCTAAATGAAAATTTATTAACCATAGGAATGATATAAATGAGCCAAATAATGCACTCATCAATGGTAGAGGACCTTCTAGATGGGAAAGTGACACATGAATCGGTTCGGGAACCTCCTCAATAGGAACCCCAAACTCTTATATTGAGGAGGTCTTCTAGGGTAAGAAGAGAACTTGAACATTTTTCTCCTTCTCATTATAATTCATTACTCACTTTGACATTTGAGATCCGAGAGAGATTTGATAAAGAAATGCGGAGTAGATGCCATGAAGTAGTGGGAGCAAGCCATGGGACGAGGAGTATGAGGATCTCATGGAGAACCGAAGGAAAAAGAGCATTACGAGAACAAGTGGGTGTATAGAGTCAAAGAGGAAGGAGGCAAGAAAAGATACAAGGTCTAGTTGGTGGTCAAGGGGTTTACACAGAAAAGCAGGTATAGATTTTGTCATTTGATGAGATTTTTTCTCTTGTAGTAAAAATGACTTCTATTAGAACTATTCTCGGAATAATTGTAGCGAGAAGATTTACACTTAGAGAAGCTTGATGTAAAGATTACATTTCTCCATGGTGATTTGGAGGAGGATCTATATATGCATCAGCCAGAGGGCTATGAGGTCAAAAGTAAAGAGGAGATGGTGTGCAAACCGAAGAAGAGCTTGTATAAGAAATTTGATAGCTTTATGATGGAGAAAGGTTATATTAGATGTCATTATGACCATTGTGTGTATACAAAGAAATTTGAGGATGGTAGTTATATTATCCTGTTTTTGTATGTGGATGACATGTTGGTTGTAGGAAAAAACATGCAAGAAATAAAAGTACTCAAGAAATAGCTAAGTGACTCCTTTGCTATGAAGGATTTGGGGCAGCCAAACAAATCCTTGGTATGAGGATATCTAGGGATAGGAAGGAAAAAAAGATGACTTTATCTTAGGAAGAGTACATTAAGAAGGTCTTGGAGAGGTTTAATATGTAAGATGTTAAACCAATTGGGACTCCTTTAGCAGGCCATTTCAAGTTATCAAAGGAGATGTGTCCCAAGATAGAGCAGGAGAGAAACCAAATGTTTAAGGTACCTTACTCATCAGTGGTTGGAAGTTTTATGTATTCCATGGTGTGCACTAGGCTAGATATTGCCCATGTAGTGGGAGCAATGATTAGATTTATGAGTGATCCAGGTAAAGATCATTGACAGGAAGTAAAGTGGATCCTTCGGTACTTGAGAGGGACCATGGGGTCGGATTTTGTGCTACTGGTGGATCAGACACCACTTTGTGTGGTTATGTAGATTCAGATATGGTTGGAGATGTAGACAACATGAGGAACACGACATGTTATATTTACACTATAGTTGGGACAACAATGAGCTAGATTTCATGACTACCTAAGTTAGTGGATTTGTCAACCATGGAGGTGAGTATATTTTTGCCATAGAGGAAAAAAAAGATATAATATGGCTACAACTATTTCTTGAGGAGTTGGGGCATAAGTAGGAGGAAGGGAATATGCATAGTGATAGTCAGAGTGTTATACACCTAGCTAAGAACTCTGCTTTCCACTCTAGGAGAAAGCATATACATCTTAGGTACTATTTCATTAGGAAAAATTTGGAGGAAGAGAAGTTGAAGTTGGAGAAGATTCATACCAGTCAGAATCCTATAGACATCATGATCAAGGTGGTCACAAGGGAGAAACTGAAGCTATGTTCAACTTTGGTTGGTCTTCATGGACAGCAGTGAAGGGTTAAGAAGCTTGCTCAGAGGAAAAATAGTCTCCAAGTGGGAGATTATTAGGTTGTGGAGCCTGTTTTCATGTGTGAAAGTATTGAAGACTGTACACTAAGAGTACTATACACTTTCCATAGTTGTCTCGCCGGGGTTCGGGGTTGCAGCCCCCAAGAATTTTTTTGGGCCTCAAAAAATGTGCTCTTCTCATATGGGTGGGATTTTTGTCCCATAGGTTTATGGGATAGTTTTGGACCATGGTTTTCATACCCACAGTTTTATAAAATTTCTTAAGAAGTTGTCTACTTATTTGGTTTTGTGCATATGATAGGGTTGATGTAACATTCCATATGTGTCCGAATTCGGGTGTGAATTTGTCAGAGTTTCTTGAGCTTAGCTCCAAATAGATATGGGTATTGTATTGAGAGAGTGGTGGCTTGTAATAAAATATCAAGTGATTCTTGGTGGACATAGTCCAAATTGGGTGAACCACATTAAATATTTGTATCTTTGTGTTGTTCTTTTATTATTATGCACTTTTATTTTAGATCTATAATATTTTTCGCATATTATTTCTCTTATTGCGATTCTCGTGAGGAATTATTCCACATATTTTATCCCTTATTTTCAAATATGCATGATGGGTCATCTTTGGTCATAGATTTTGACTTCAAATTCATCCCAAAAAAATCCATCAATGGCCAAATTATCACCGATCAACTAGTTAACACCCCTCTTTTTGATACATCACCGTCTGTGACACTTTTCAAGATGACTTTGCTGCTTACAACATTGACGGTGACACTTGGACTATGTACTTTGACAAGTCTTGTTGCATCTTAGGAATTGGGGCTAGGATCACATTTATCACTCTGCATGGTGACCATATCCCATTTGCATATCGCTTAGGATTCTCATGTACCAATAACATTGCCAAGTATGAAGCTCTCATTCTTTTCCTCACTATTGCTCACAAACTTATTATTCAAAATATCATAAAACATGGTGACTCACAACTCATTATTAACTAGGTTAATGACACATATTAAATAAAAGAGGAGCATCTCATTCCATATAATAACCTGGTCAAATAAATCTTAGCCACATTTGAGTCTTACTCTCTCACCGCTATCCCTCAAAAATAAAATAGTCATGCAGATGCTATGGCTAGTGCATCATCACCCATTCCTCAAGATATCACTGATGAAAAATCCACCTTCATCATTTGACACTTACATCCTTCTAAATTGATACTATGCTTCTCAAAACATGTGATGTTACACACAATCATGATCATCTCGAATGGTTCACTCAAATCTATAACTTCATTTATCGACAAACCATTCCCATTGGTCTTTAACCTCATGAAGCTCATCGTCTATGATGAGAGGCCACGCGCTATGTGATCATTGGTGCTTCATTATTTAATAGATGATTTGATGATCATTTTGCGATGCTTAGGACTCAACAAAAACCATATGGTTATCTCTCAAGTTCATGATAGTCTATGCGGTGGTCACTTCTCGGGAAAAGCTATGTCTCACAAGCTTTTACGCAAGGATACTATTAGCCCACAATGGAGCAAGACTTCTTAGAATATGCCAAATGTTGTGATAAATGTCAAAAACATAGAAATATTCATCATGCACCTACATATGACCTTCAACCTATTTCTCCATCATGGCCCTTTTCCTTATGGGGTTTTGATCTCATTGGAAAAATTAATCTAGAGTCGGTGATGGTCATAAGTTCATCATTACTCCTATGGAATACTTTACTAAATGGGTTGATTTTGTACCCTTGCAAACTACCACTGGTCTCAATATATTTTGTTTTATCACCACTCATATTATTACACACTTCGACATACCTTGCGCCATTATCATCGATAATGGATCTCCTTTCGAAAATAAGGATGTGTGCAAAGTACAAGATTAAGAAAATTTTTTCCACTACTTATTATCCTTTGCAGGAAATGGCCATGCCGAAGCCACAAATAATGCAATTTTCAAACTATTATGCAAGACCATCGATACTAGTGATAACGATTGGCACAATTAGATTCTATACACTCTTTGGGCTTACCACACTAGTGTGCACACCCTCACAAATGCTACACCCTTTATTATTTGTTTACCGTATGAAGTAATAATCCTTTTAGAATTGGAAATACCCTCCTTGTGGGTATTACTCAAAGTTATTATTAAAGAAAATAAATATCGTGAAAACTAACTCCATGAGCTTGAGATTCTTGACTCTCACCACATACAAGCTCTTGAACATCTCACGAGTATATCAAGCTCGCATTGTAAAAAGCTTACAATAATAAAATCCGTCCATGCGAATTCAACATTGGTGACCCTGTGCTAAAAGAAAATCACAAGAATACAAATGCCAAATCTCATCTCAAATGGAAATTCAAGCCTTACTTGGCTCTGGACCCTATGTCATCATTCTTTAAGATTGGGGGTGGCGTCTATTGTCTTGATACTATCCTTGGTAAGTCGGGTTAAAAACCCACTGAGTGCGATGGATCTTAAATTATATTATGCATAAAACACGTTCATTACCCTATGACGCACTCTAGTTCCATAGTTCATACTTGATTACGAGAGGGTATAAATATGAAATGAACCTAAGAACACTACTCTTCACACCCTACACTTCGTGATCTATCTTTCTAGCACACATTTTCAAATGCTTTCTTGATGAAAAACTCTTGTTTTATGGTTCATTCTTAATTGTTGAGGGTAATTTATAAATGAACCTCATCTCATACTCATTCACATCTACTGGGGTGCACACTACTCTTATCACATTTACATTGCATACCAATCCATCTCACTCATACATTGCATATGCATATATTGGTTGCGCTTATTCTTTCTTGCTTATATTTACATGTACACTTTATTTCCCATTCTAGAAAAATACTTAGTATATCAATATCTTTTCTATATACACATGCATGTTCACTTGGTCTCTAGTTATGAATAAAAATTTCTTCTACCTATTATCGGTCCCACCAAGGCTCCTAGGGCATCTATATTTACTACACATCACATGTGCTATTGTTTCATTATTTACTACCTCTACCTGTCTACATCACATAATTTAAATTGATACATACATACTTTGAAATAATTTTTATCTCTCTAATATGCTAATGGTTGCTTCATGTGCATCATTTACATTGTACGAACTACTTACCACCATGGTTGTCTGCTACATTTTTCTTGACATCTTTTTTTCATTGTATGTTATTTTTTTGCGGGATATGCCCCATGTCTTGTTTGATCACTTCTTGTATGGTTTTGTCCTCTTTAACCTTGATTGTCTTGTGACATTTTGAGTGTTGTCTCATGTTTTAAAAGAAATTTTCGCGATCCATCTTGTTTGAACATTGCTCGTTACATTGATTTTCTATGACATACTTGCTACTTTTGCTACTAACACATATATCTAGCCACTTTGTTTGCATGTGCCTTGGTTTCTACCATGCAAATTCCCTCCCCCCTACAGGGACATAATTTAGATCAACATTGGGTCCTCTCTTTAAGACACATTCTCCTATTGACGTCGCATGCACTTCCAAATGAGGGGGCATACATTGGGTGAAAAAATCACCCCATACAACAACTCATAGCTACATCACAATACAATACAACACAAAATCAACACCTATTGCGGTTACAACACTAGCTCATAATCAGAATTGGGTCAAAATCATAACACAAACACTGATGCCTAGGCTCAGACATTAGTGCTTGGGTTCCTATGTCCTCCCTTGGGCACTAATTTCCTGGGGGAACAAAATCAGTTTCTCAGATCAAAAAAGTTCACATAAGTCTTCAAAGTAGTTTTACGATTCTGAGACATAGTCCTCCAATAATAGAGTGCATGTAATCTCTAATTCAATTGGAATAAACAATATATTTAGAACAAATCAGGGACAACATGAAAAAAATAGGGGCACACCATCTACAGTGTTGTATATTGGTAGAGTCATGGAAGGAGAGTAATACTATATCTCTCTCCCCAACACTTGCTCTTTGGTGTGAGATCACCTAAAAAATCACACTTGGCATGAGATTTCCCAAATAACTCACACTTGGCATGACATCACCCAAAAAAATTGATATTAGTGTGATATCACCCAAAACAATCACTCTTCAGGTAGTTCAGGAAAATTTCCTATCCTTTTACACTTTTCTCAATCAGTGCACACTTTGTGTTACACACTTTTACATACTTATGCACATTTTTCTTTGATTTATCATAAACATGACTTTGAATACATTCTTGCTCTTCTTTTTGCAGGTCTATCCTTACAATAAATAGAATCACAAGCTCTAAAAAAGGTACAACATGGTACAATGCATATGCTTCATCCCATAGGGTCACTTTCTCTCCCTAGTTTCCACGCTTTACTTTGCACTCATTTTGCACTACACTTGTCCACTCAAAGCGATTCTCTCCATACACTCTACATGTTTACAGGTACACATATCTTATCTACTTTATGTTATCTAGTATTCACTCAACAACATAAAGTGGAGAAAAATATAGACACTAAATCACGCACTTGGGTACGTTTATAGGTCCTAAATACATACTATAATTCATATGATTCCTAAGAAAGAAAAGTAGTAATTGATGAATGTCTTTGTTTCTTGCTTTCTATTTAGTCTTACATACCCCACAACCTAGTCGGTATTTTAATTATTTATCTTTTATGTCTATAAACACCGGTGCAGGGAGCGCTATGTGCCTCCGACCATTTTCTACCTTACTCACTCTTTTTTGGCCTCTTTTATCTTTTGGGCATATTTTTCACTTATGGGTTGGCCTTCCAGTCATCAATTATGAAATTCAAACAAGGGAATCATATAAATACATAGTTATGTGTTCAAAATCAAGGACCAATCTCTAAGCATATACTATTATCACCTAAGATTGCATCCAAAAGCACCTAAATCACTTCAAGGCATCCATCTAGCATCCATTCAAGGGACAAGGGACTGCATTTTATACATACACATCATAGGAAGGGGAAGTTTCTTTATTTCTCCCACACATATATCTACATTGTTACATCTAGCTACAACCCTCTATCAAGTGCACTTGTACCAATGAATCTAGGAATGATTCTCACACAAACTCACCAAAAATACACAGAGTCCGAGATGTAGTACAATGCTTGATTGTAAGTTCACTCTCAAGGTGAGTGAAGGGGTAAGTATGACTCCCCATATTGCATATTTATTTTTTGATTTGATGTAGTATTACCAGTTTTGTAGTTGATATCTATTTGTGAGTTACACATACCCTTAGAAATCAAATGGTGACACACAGGTGATCAATAGGGAATATTTATGAAACTTGTGTGACATTGTGAAAATCATATTTTGACCATCTCGCACACTCACATGCACCCAACAGAGGTCCTGTAGTGCCCAAATTCTCTGTCCATCCATGGGCGCCCATGTCTAGCCATATTATTACACTCCGAGAAGTTATCCTAAGCATTGATGACACAATTCACCTCATATTCAACAATTTTCACAATTCAGAACACTTCAAGATCAATCGTTAATCAAATTTAAGTTATTCTTTCTATACATATTGCTTAGGGTTTCATAATTTACTTGCCTATTACTTGCATCATAATTATATTTAAAAAGCGTATATAATATTGTATATTCTATTACTATGAAATTAGGGTTTAATAAAATCTATTTTTGTTAAATTAGAAAGATATAAGTGCACAATAGGATAGGTGGTTAGGAGAAAGTGATAAAATCCATCATAAATTTATGATCATAGTGAGTTACTGGTGACTTAATGGTTAGATTATTATAATAACCAGTTGATGTATCATGATAAGTTTGTTTGTATGGATCAAAATTATCTCAAATTCTTTATGAGGTTGAAGACCAACACCGAGTTTGAGTGGGAATTCGGAAGTGCCTCGAGGAAGATAACAAGGGAGAGAGTAAAAAAATCAGCTATAAAAGGAGATTGATATCCCCATATTAAGGCTAGGGGAGTTGACAAAGGTTTCATTTAACACCAAAAAGAGAGGATGAAAGGGCCGAGAGTTATGGTTGTTGAATGTGCTTGGACACACAAGGTAAATAGTCTAGGTTAGGTCCTTAGGAGAGGAACCAAAGAGTCTATGAAATGCTCCATTAGATATTTTTTAAGATCCTTAGGATTTTGGTCAAATTTTTCATGTCCATTCATCTCCCATCCATTTCACTATCTTTCATCACTATGAAGTTAAAATACTCAAGTTTAGAGCCAATTTTGACATTAAACACTAAGTATCCTAATGTGGGTGATAGTGATGTGACAAACATGGATCTGGAAAACCCAAAAACAAGGATGTTAAGAGAACCCCGCAAAATTTTGAAGGAAAAGATATTATCAAGTGATCAAGAGAGCTCAAGGGTACACCATGCAGGGGAGAGTTAATGATAAATGGGTGGAGAAGATCATTGGAAAAGGGAAGGGAATATTTCTTGAGATCTTCTCTCTATACAATTTTTCCCTTGCCACCATTTCCAAGGTGAAGATGAAAAAGGTTGAGATTGAGAAAGAAAGAGCCCATTGGGATAGTGTTTTCCCATTGATATTTGAGATGAGTGATCTCGATTCTAACTCCTTAGTGAGCAAGAATGTGTTCACATATACCCCTTATGATTCATCCCTTTGTGGTCACACACAATGAATTCCATGTGTGAAATAATAAAAGATGTAATTTCAAAGCTCGAGTCTTGTGAGGATTATGCATCTATCATCTTGGAAGAAATCAGCGGGAGTGTGCGGAAGATTGGATCCTTTCCACTTAGTGAACATTCATCCTTAGAAGGAATCCTAAATTCCTTCCAAGAATTGGTCCAAAAAGAAGCAATAAATCCTTCCTCTTTCAATGAGGATACATTAGAATCCCTTGTAGAGATTAGAGGTTCCATCTCTAATATCATGGGAGATTATAAGACATGGTTCACAAAATGAAAGTCCCTTGGTGGTATTATTAAGACTTGGATCAGTGCTTTGGGGTGTGTGTGCATCCCATAAGCAAAGGAAGTTACACTCATAATGGCTCGATTTAGAAAAGAGGTCAAGAGAGAAGATTTCATCCCTGGAGCATTTCCATTGAGTCCATCAAAAGAAATCTCCTCGTCATCAAAGGATTCTTCATCTTTGGATTAATCACTTCTCTCTTCTTCTCTCTTCTTCCTTCTCTTTCTACATTCTGATTCTTCATTGAGGATGTAATTTTTGACTATTTTTCTTATTTTTTTAAGTAACCTTTTAAATTTACATTGTAAAAGTTCATTTTCATATATAAGATAGATTTTTTTATTCCTATAGGAATATGAAATGTCACAAGTGGTAGGAATATGAAAAGTCACTTGGGGAGATGAAGGGAATTTTTGTAAGGCTACATATTGGGATGGCTTCTCCATTCAAAAGGGTTAGATTTTGTTCTCCTACTTGTTAAAAAGAAGCTACTTCATTCTATTTCCTTGTCTATATTCTTCTAAATCATACTTTTTAACTATGCACTTGCTTTGTAATCTTATACAAATAAGAAATAACTTTGTATCTTTGATGAATAAATCAATATAATTTTTTATCTTTGATTTGTTAATTTTGTTATAGCTTACATATTCATTTCTCTTCCTATTAAATGTGGACATGTTATCACTAAAAATCAACACCCTATGATTTTTTATGAAAGTATGGATGAGTAATCAATGTATTTTGGTAACATGGGATTATCTCTCAAGTTGTGGGACTTGCTACTTAGAGACAAACCTCCAGAGAAGGTTGGTTCCTCTACCTATTCCTAATGCTAAACTAATCCTAAGGAAGGAAATGTGGCTATATAGTCCTACTATAACAATCCAAGGGACCAGGGAAAGAGAAAGGTGCATGAAAATGGAAAATCCTAAGCTAAGGGGAGGTGATAACACCAAGGGTGAAGACACTCTAATGAGGGAAAAGGGAGAAGGAAAATGGAGAAGGGAGAGGCCAAACAGAGGTGACACAAACCCAAGACTTCATTCACCATCTATTCTCCATGAAACACAACAAGATGAACTGCAAGTGAGAAATACATGCACAAAATACAACAGCAATAATGGAGAGGCAAGGAAATGCAACAAAATATAAGTTATGGTTGATAGAAACACCACAAAACAAATATTTTATTGCTTTTAAAGTATGCACAGTCCATTACATGTGAAGAAGAAGGCACAAGAACACATTTCCAAGCCCAAATGAAGGTCTACAACTCATAGCTTGTTCAGAAATAATTTTGATAGAGTTTCTTTACATTTTAGAACACCCCTTTTAAAATGAGATATTTTTACATTATATATTAGAATCAGATTTCTTATGCCAACGACCAACAAGGTACATTGAAATCCTAAAAAAATCATGGTAACCTTTCCAAACCCATTCCCCCATGTCACTTTTCTTGTTGGAGAAGCCAAGGCACCATACCTCATCATTTTTGGTGGTTGAGAAATCTGAGACTTTCCTTTAATGTGGTGACTATATTTATTTTTTTCACCAACATAACCTTATAAAAATTAAGAAATACTGATTTTGGTGTAGAGGATGTTGAGAGCTATCCAACGGTACCAAGTTTATGAAAATTGGAGTTACAAGTCAAAAGTTATGGCCATTTGAATTTCAGGGGTCAAGAGGAACATGGGGTTCCCAACGTATTTCTGATCTGCATTTAATCAATTTTCTATTTTGTGTAGGGGGATTAGATAATCAGAGAAGTGGAGGAAGTAAGGAAATGTTCTTATTATTCTCCCTGGGCTGTATTTACATGCAAGGGTCTTTGGTCACCATTTAGGGTGGATATTTAGATCATGGGTTCCACACAGGCTCTTGGTTCTTACGTTCCACTATGATTTTGCATCCCCGCACTATCTTCGGTGCCAATTTTTGATTGGATGATCCAGCCTTGTGGAGAACCTAACTTTTGATGGAACTTGTTCCATTTGAAAGTAGTTCCTCTAAACCACCAAAAACCCACAATACACTATATTCACTTCGCTCAAACTCCTTCAATACAACCCAACTTTGAATCTAGGGAACTAATGCTCTTGAGGAGCTTGTTCTATTGATTCTTAAAATATCTAATCCACCCACACAATACTATCTACTTTGTCTCGAGTTCCTTTAATGCGTCCCAATCGAAGGAACTTGAGAACTATTCCGTCGAGGCTCAAAAACACGTAATACACTACAAAAGACCAAATTTTTGATTTTTCTTGGTGTTTGAATACGTATGGAATTGAGGAGTTATGAAAAGGAAAGGGAAGCCTTAGAACATTACCTTATATAAGCCCAAATGAATCTACAAGCTATTAAAATGTCATGGAGAGGGGAATTTGGATAACAGGACCTACTCTGGTTAAATTTTGTGAAATTTGCAAGTTCATATTCATAACCTTAACCATCTCCCTTTTTTCTATCTTCCCTTTACCTCTTCTCAAGAAAATTTCTCTCTTATATTCCATAAAATTAATTTACCACATGTTTAGTGGATTACTCTCGTGTGATCCTCGACCTAACAACCATCCATAAATTTTATTATTCCATTCATTCAATAAATGGGAGACTCCTCATTCCTAAGAGGAGGGACCTAGTCTGGAGTATTGTGAAAACCACTAATTTTCCTACGAAAAATTATTTCACCAATAAGAGAAAAGAAGGTATAAAGAGGAGAAAGAGAAACAAGAGTTAGATATAAAGGATATTGAAGAAGAAGAGGAGAAAGCAAAGTAGTAGGAAGAGGCCAAAAAGATAAAAGAAATAAAAATTATAGAGGAAGAAAGTGAGAAGAAAGAAGAAGAAGAGAGAAGGAATATAGAAGTAGAAAAGGCTGCAAAGGACAAGGAGGAGTAAAAAGAAAAGAAAAATATGCACACGACACTATGGAAGCAATTAAAAAAGTGGACGTAGAAGGTAAAAGGGTCACAATGTAGACACCATCAAAATCCATACCAAAGGTAGTAAAGACACCAAAATAATTAGAAGGAGATCATGTGCAATAATTTATTTTACAACTACTTCTAATGAGTGCCACATAAGTCATAACCTCAAGTAGAAAACCGCCATCTATCGAAGAAACTAAGAAGGGGACATACAAACATTTTGGTGTAAATTGTAATCAATTATGAAAAAATGAATATTCAAGCTTGTCCTCCCCTCATAACATGTCCAAATGGTAGCCCCTAGATTTATTATACAAGTGTGCAAGCTAACACTTCTTAAGATTTGGTAAGCACATTCAAAGTAGATTACATAGGTTTCCATTATAGATATAGATTGAAGGCATACTTACATTTCAAGAGAATGTTGGAGTAGTCATAATTCGGATGCCACAACAAAAAGAAACATTAGAGAAGGCCATGTGCAATCTCAAATATCAAATTTAAATAAATTTCCATAAATTTTCATTGACACCAAATGTGAGAAAGTGTTGAGTGAACCAATGTAGTTATCTACATTAGTACGAGAAATGGTGAACAATCTGAAGGAGATTGAGACTACAAAAAAGTCAAATCAAAAGTATCCTAAAACAAGAAGGAAGTGAAAGAAGTAGAGATCCTATTGTGAGATTACACGAAGATGATTTAGTAGGCTAAATCACAAGCGAAGCAAATCAGTTTTGAAAGAGGGTGCAAAAACACGAAGAGCGAGGGTCTGAGGACAACGTGAACATCCAAGGAAGTGAAAATGATAATGCGACGAGATCTCAAGAAGAGCGAACATCAACCGAAAGTGTGTGCAAATATTGATAAACAGGTAGAACCTCGTTACAATCCACAAACTGTCACTAATCTCATAGATTTGAAAGGGTGTACATATAGAGGGTACCGAGTAAACCTCAAGTACCTATAATGATGACCTCTCAAGTGGAGAGAGGGAGTTACATTCTAAGTGTGGGAAGTAACTCCCAATGAAATAATTTATGTACTAACGTGTAAGAGAATATCATGACGACCCTAAATGACACACATACCTAGGATATCACCTAAGTGAGATGACTCACCCACTGATTTGGAAAATGAATCAAACCAACACCCCCCTTAATTGAAACTTAAGATGAAGTGGAAAGTAAGAAAAGAGAAATGGGTCCCAATTCAAAATCCTGATGAGGTACCCATGCACAAAAAAGAATCCCAAGTAGTGAAGGAAAACCCAATGCGAAAAACATTCACCACAAGAGAAAACACACTCTCTAATCTAAGAAATATGACAAAGATGGGTCCCGACCACAAACAAGCCTAATAAGGTACCCATGTACAAAAGAGAAATCTCTCGAAAAGAAGAAGAAGAGAGAAGAAGAGGGAGATGAGAGGAACACAAAATATTCCATGGACACATATGAACTCTGCAGCTCAAGGAAGTCTCCCATAAGAGTGTTAATGAAATTTTCCTCTTCCTCACGGATGAAGAAGAGCCACCCACACGAAGCTGTGTGCCTGCCCTTAGGAAGGAAATAAAAGGAGTGTGGGAATTCCACCCACTCCATGAAGGAAATTGAAGGTAGAAGACAAGGAACTCGATTCTGGTCCACAAAAGTATGACATATGTATAACAAATGAGAACCAAGGAACCAAAGGTAATGTCATGTGTGTAGAGATATCGAGTGTGAAGAGGTAACACCTACATAAATGATGTCCAAGTGATATGAAGGCAACACAAAAAAACCCACAACAGAAAGAGGATCCAAAAGAAAGGGTGGATCAATGATGATCTCTGAAAGGTGGAAGTGATTAGAGTCCCAAAAGTGGCACGCCCAAAAATGAGATGATGGAATCCTTGAATACACCTAAATAAGAATGAGGAACCTATAGTATATCACAAGTGGACTCTGCAAAAATATGAGCAAGGTCGGGAAGATAATTTTCCCAATGAGGGGGCTCGACAAATGGAAGAGCAATGTCATACATGTTTAAGTCATCAATGGAGGTAGAAGAGTGAAAAGGGCCTCATACACATAAATTGGAAAGTAGGTGGGTGAAATGATTATATGAGGCTAAGAATGGGAATAATTAATGTGGGAAGTGACAACACTCTTTGGAATAGGGAGGGGAGGAGAGGAGTCCTAAGTGGTACTCTAAGCATCGGGCGAGAGCACAATCATCGTCATCGGAAGAAGAATAAAGTGAGTCTATGTCAATGGAACTGCCATCACACAAAGAAGAAGAGGAGATAACTAGATAAACAGAAGATGATCAAACTAAAGTGGAAATATATTATCCTAATCGATCTTTATAGAATCAACAAATAAATAAATAAAGGAAATACCAAAAATACCCAAACAACTAAGCTATGAAAATATGAAACCTTAATGTGAAAAGAGGATTAGGAAGGCTTTAATGGATTCAAAGATGTCGTGGGATTGTGTCATAGTGGAGAATGAATTAATAGGAGGAGGAAAGTGTCACACAAGATTACGAGAAAATGTAGATCCAAGCTATTTGGCTTGGTGAGGCACTTGGAAAATGGATTGGAGTGCCTAGGCACCCCGGTCTAAAATATGGGTGTTGTGGTATGCGGAAATGACCAGAGAACCTCTTCGAGGTGTCATTAAATGTTCACGTGTGTTTGCTTCCTATTGTGTGAATGTCACTATGTGATCTACGAAACACTGGTAAACCTATAATAGAATAATCACCTGCAAAACCCTAGACAAAGCACCAAAACCCTAAAAAGAAAGATGCATATGAAGAGGTCAGACTTTCCTCAATGGCCACAATGATGGAATTTCTAATCGAGTGCTGCACTACATCTTAGACCCAATGTAGTTCTAGGTGTGTGTGTGTGTGTGTGTGTGTGTGTGTGTGTGTGGAATTGTGCCCTAGGCGCTCTTGTGTGAGTCACACTTTGTGAGTAGTGAGAAATAACTAGTTGTAGAATGTAAATAATCTCTGCATGGAATAAAATAAACTCCCCTCCTATGAAGTGAAATGCAGATGAACCAACCTTTGTCCCTTGTGATGGAGCTAGATGGATGTAAATGGATCAATAGAAGCCTTGATGGATGCAATCTTAGGTGGCTATACTAGTGCTTAGTGCTTGGTCTTTCATTATGGTCTCATAACTTTATATTTATATGGTTCTCTTGCTTGAATTTCATAATCAACCATGAAAAATTCCAACCACGAAAAATATAAGAAGATCAAATGGTTAGAAAGTTCCCAAAAAGTGAGAGGAAATTACAAAGAGGATCAAGGCTCCCGAGAGGGGACCAAGGCTCTTGGGGTGCCCCGATTCTAGGTGGGCACCCGGTAGAAAAAGAGAAAATGAAGTATAATAATACATATTGGGAAAGTACGGGTGCAAGATCGAAAGTAAAAACATAAAACAATGAAAGATGGCCAAATACATGTGTTAATTAATAATATTTTTCACTCAAGAACCATGTGAATAATAGTATAAAACCGGGACTAAATAATTACCCAAAGTGTGTGATTTAATATCTACATTTTCCCTCACTTTATGTTGGTGAGAATAATGCTCGGTAACATAAAGTAGATAGAGATGTATACCTGATATCCATGTAGATTGATGTAGAAAACGTGTTGAGGGACTAGACAAAGTGTGGAGTGACAAAAAGGTGGAGTGTGGAGACTAAAGATGTAAAAGTGTAAAAAGTGATGAGAGTGAACCTAGGGTGGAAACGCATGTGTAGATGCCAATGTGTATGATATACGTGCATGTCTATATGATGTGTGTCATGTTGAGTGATGTTGTTATTGTTGTTCTTTGCTTTCTTACGATACGAGACAAACCTACAAAAGAGAAGATGATCAAGTAGTCAAATATGCATGTATATGTGTAAAAATCATGTATAAAGACACATGTATGTATGTAAAAATCATATAATGAAAGTACAAAAATGAAAAAGGAATATGTGCACCTGATCCATGATGATAATAAGGGTGTAGAAAGGATCTTGTCGATGTCACGCAATTTTTTGGGCAATCTCACGCTATTGGTTGAAGAAGTGTAGGGAGGAAGTCTAATTTATCCTCCAACTTATAATTGCTTCCCAAAACTGAATATATCTTTGTATTATATGGTTTTTTTTGGGTGTTTTGATGCCATTGGACAAAGTAGTGTAGAGAGGAAGGCCTGGTTTATCCTCTAACATATAACTGCTCCCCAAAATGCTAAAGATAATCTGCCCTATAAAATCTGTCGTGTATAAAGTTTTGTAGATGGTGCTGAACCCACTCGTTGTAACCCACTGTGTCATGGAAAAAATTGAAAATTGAACTACACTGCATCTTGTCTTTGTGTCTTATGTGGGTAAACCCAAATTATGCATTACCTCTTTGGGGGCGCATGCAACATCATAGTAGGAGAATGCGGCCCAAAAGAGGACCAACCATTGAAACTATGCCTTACGGGGGAAGGGAATGTGCTTGGTAGAAACCAAGGCACACACAAACAAGTGACTAGGAAACAAGTGTTAGTATGAACAAACATGCATGGATAAGACAGAGTGTAACGTAGTGACAATGTAGAAGTTGTAATGCAATAAAAAGTGCAAGAAGTCAACATAGACCGTGAAAAGTGTCTTGCAAACATGGGACACCACTCACGATGTTGCAAGACACTCAAGGCCATAGTGTCCGCAAAAAAAAAACAAGCAAGTGTAAACATAAAACAAAGGGAAAGGTCCACATACAATGATAAATAGAGACAAGCAAGTACAAACAAACAGATAGATAGTCGTGGTAGAAAGTAATCCTGTAGAAAAATGCTACACATGAAGCACCCGTAAACATGTTAGAAAGATAACAAGTATGTAAAAAGTGCATATAACCAATGATATTAGAGTGCTAAGTACCAAATGAAACAATAACACCTGTAGTGTATGAAAGTGGATGCCCCCAAGAGCCGTTGTGGGACTAGTAGTATGCCAAACATCCATATTGTGTGTAGTGGACCTGTATAATCTGATATCACAACTAGAAAGCAAGTGAACACACATGTGTATATGATAAAGATAATGACATAAAATAAATCTATCTAGCATGTGTAATAAAGAAAATATGTACAAGTAAATGTAAGAAAAAGTAAAAGCAATGTGGATATGCGATATGCTTTATTGATGGATGGAATGGAATGTAATGTGAATGATAGGAATAGTGTGCCCCCTAAGTGAATGGAATTGTATGCAGCGAGGTTCATTTTTTTATGCCCCATCAACAATCAAGAATGAACTATAAATGAGAGTGCAACATCGGGAAATGGTCAAACTATGTGTTGTGTGTAGCGCACTATAGTGAATGTGTAGTGATGACATGTGACATAGAGATGAAGTTTGTGTGATGATGTAGCCTAAGCGTATATCATGAAAAGATGATTGAAGGAGTGATGATTTAGCCTAAAGCATATATCACTAAATGATGATCAGAATAGGTGATGATGATGTTAGAGTAAGTGATGATGTAGCCTATGACATTTATCACTACAAGATGAGTAGAAGGAGTGGTGATGTAGCCTAAAGCGTATACCACTAAATGATTCTTGGGAAGTGATGATGTAGCCTATGGTGTGTATCACTAACCTAGGAATGTTACATGATGAAAATATTTGAATCATGAAAGTGTGAACATGATATGGTCCATTTGTGATGTATACCCTCAACAATCTAGTATGGACCATGAGACTAGAGTGTGTCATTGTGTAGTGAGTGCAGTGTGTATGAGTGGATGTAGAGAATGTGTGTAGTAGATATATGATGTGTGAGGACATGTAAAATGTGATGTGTAGTATATATTGTGCCTTTGTGTGGGGTTCATGTGTATAAGATTCCCTCTACAATCAAGTGTGAACCTAAGCATAAGAGTGCGTCATCGGGTATTGTTGATGTTAGAGTGTAGATGATGATACGTATGCTAGAAGTTTAATGTGTGATAGTGTAAGCATGAAACATGCATTGATGCTAGGGTGGGGGATGTGTGAATGTTATTCCCCCAAGTGCGTGGTGTTTAATATAATCATGTGACACTGTCTAAAAGATCATTGCTGCCATTATCAAAACCTACTGGAGTAGTATTGGAGATGTGATAAACAATAGAATGAGATAGATCGTACAAAGAGCCATTGTGACATAGTGTGTAGGCATTTATCACATACTCTTCATGAGTGAAGGGTATTGATGGAAAGTTGTGTGTACCAATGAGAAAGATTCAAAGTATAACTACGAGATGAGTCATTGCTGATGCAAACATTGCCGAATGACATAGAAAACGTGAGACAAGTGTGGTCTATGTCTAAAGTACCGCCAATATAGTCAAGCCAATATTGCCTAAGTGTTATTGGAGAAGTGCGAGGGTCACGTGCAACGAAGATCATCAAATGAAATAGATGAAGGTCATAAACGTCAAACTAAGCCTAGTTAGACCCTCATGTCTGCATATAGTATACGAACAAGTATGGTTAACCAAGACATTATGCCAAAAGGAGTTATTAACTAATAACATGCATGTGAAAGGAGGTGGTGGAGATGTAGATTGTGTAGGAGGAGATGAAACAACATATAAAGTTTTAACATACCCCGATAAAGTATCATAGCATTAGTAAAAGGAGGGGTCTTGAATTTATATTCACCTGGACCATCAACCACAAAGGTGTCCTCGAAATAAGAGTCATCTACATCGATAGGTGTAAAATTAAGTTGGCCTAATGCTTCATCAGTGAGTTCAACAACGTCAAATTCATCATCAGAGTCCTCAAAATCATCGTGTTAGCATTATCATGTTGTATAGCTTTGTCAAGTATATTATTAGGGGCTGAACTAGTGTAGATGTGGGAGGTGTATCGATAGGCGGAGCAATTGTGCTTAGTAGAGTAGATACGGTATACGGTAGGTGCGATAATTGCCATAGTGTGAGCAGAAATAATCATATTACTTGAAGCAGAAGAAGAAAGCTGTGAAGTGCTAGATTGACCAATTTCATATGTGTAAATACTACCATATAGAATAGGATGCGAAGGTGGAATAGGCATACTTGAATGTGGTTTATGTGACATAATTTGAATGGTGTAGACACCTATAATTACGACCAAGCAATTTAAATACTTAAATTACACTAATTATCCCCTTTCTCACAAATTGATGACATATCGTCAAAAAAGTGCTCATAATCCCTCTTGTTGTCGTTAATTAATTACAATACGCTAATTGATTAAGTCACCTATCCAGCTAACAACCTAATTAACAACCTTTCGTTAATTAAATCACCCCATCTATCCAAACTAATTAATTATTATTAATTAATTAGCCTTCCACTTCATTTAATTAATAAATCAATATTAAATTGATTTAATCCCCTCATAATAGCCTAAATCATACTAATATTCCTCTCATTGGCTTCTATAAGCTTACACCTACCTATTAGTTAATCACCTTTGATTAATTAAAACACCCCCAACTCCTATAACTTGCTAAGCATAAATTAAACCCTTCTAACATAAGGTTACCTTTAATAAAGCAACCTTATCCATTCCTAATCATGTTTTGCCTTTATCCCACATGCAAAGGGATGGAGTGTTTCCTTTATCCATTAGGCTATATAAGGAGCCCTCCTTCTACGTTTATACCTACACCTAATTCCCTTGAGAAAGTAAAGGAAAGCACATAGTCTTGCACTAAAAGCCTTTTTCCATTCTCAAGCCCTTCCATCATCCATCTTGAAGAGCTAGGCCTCACACCCAAACATCCTTGAAGGATCAAAACAAGCAATATTGTTGATTGCCATTGGACTACATAGGTCCACTTGATTTAATTAGGCAATTAGAAGAATAGAGTTCTTAATTTGCATTATGTTTGATTTCATTATTTCAAAGTTATGATGCTAATGTAGGCCTTGTTCATTTCTTCATCTTAATGGTACTCTTTTCTTGTTTCTAGCTAGGTTAGGGAACTATTTTTAGGTGGTAGTTCTTGCTTTCAATCTAACTTAGGAAATAGAATATTTTTACACAAATGGCTTGGGATTTGTAGTGATAGTATGCTCGTAGCCATCATGTAAGAACTTGACACATTAGTGGACAATAGATGGGACCGCTTGCATTGCATGGATCCAAGGTCTTCCTAGCAATATATTGAATTGAAATGAAGCATCTATAATGTAGAAGTCGGTGAGAATGGTCTTAGGCCCGACCCAAATATGTAATGAAATAGTCCCTAGACATGTGCGAGTGGTAGAGTCATAACCTTGGATGAGAGTATAATTCTTAGAAATTAGATTATCATTAATACCCAATTGTTTTAAAAGAGAATGAGCACATATGTTGATGGATGACCCATTATAAATAAGTACATGTTTGATACAAGTGGTGTTATTGATGGTGGTAATAAGCAAGGGTATACATGGATTGTATCAAGCAAAAGGTGATACATCCTTATTAGTGAATGATATAGAGTATAGTCTTTTAATTTACCAAAATCCCAAGGTGCGTTGACACATCACTCAAACAAATGTGAGAACTAACTGAAGTGCGGAAGGTACTAGGTCCCTCTTTTATGGAAGCTTTGTCAAGGAGTTAGCATGAAAAAACATACAATCCAAATCCATAATAACTATTCAAGATAAAGCATAAACAAATCTAGATCTTAACCATAGTGCTTAAAATATCAAACAAGAACTAGTACCAGATTTACCATACAAGATCCATCAATAATAATATCAATAACAAGAATCCATCCAGAAAGATTCATTGTATTAATGCTTCACAAACCAGAGTTGAATACATACATATAATGTCTCCATAGTTTATGCGCGCTCATAATCCAACAACATAACACTAAAAAAACATGGATCCCTAAACCGTGAAAATAAATACATACATACATACATACACACACACACACACACACACACACACACACACACACACAGGTAGGGGGAATTTCCCTTCAACGTCTAAGCACCCTCAAAGTAGGTTGCATGAATATCCATGCGCCACTTACAAAGATGGTAAGAGAGCATACAATCTCTTTTAACAATAGATTTCCTATAGATAACTTCAGTTCTAATCTTGTTATTAGCTTAACTCATCAAGGCACTCAATATTCTACTGTTCCAAAAATAGCTTAGAATTACTTCCAAGTCTTCATGCTTTAGTTCAAACTGCTAGTTCCTTGCTCCAAAAATAGACTCTTCCTGCATGGAATCTTCTCTTGTGTGTCACCCACTCCATCTCTATATTTAGCATATTCCCAACATCAACTAAGTCCTCGATCCCTCCAAAAGCAATCCATGAGTGCCATTTTCTAACTCATACACATGAATCTTTGGAATCCATGCATGCGCTCACCATATTACATTTCTATACACGCTTACTTTGCGGACCTAGCACATGTGCCTTTGTTCGATACTTATATTTCCAAGGCCCAACAATACCCCACACAAGGTATGTTTTCCATCCTTGGAAACACTCTGTTTGATCTCATGCCCATAGATAAAGAGTCCTTTGGAATAAAGAATGTACTTATGGATTGTACTAGAAAATGAAAAAATTTGAATATTCTTGAGCAAAACAAAGGGAGAATTCCTTATTCACCAATGATTCCAACGTTTTCCACTCTTAATTCACTTCTTTTTTGAGTAAAGGAATCCCCTATAATGGTAGTAACTTCCTCAAATGTCAGATCCTCACCCCTTGCTTTCAGCGTTTTGACCAAAGTCTCCAGTTGTTTTTGTATCAGCCAGTGCATCCATCTTGTGCGTAACTTGAGGGTAGAGGTCTTTCAACTTATTTTTAATATAGGCCTTTAATGAATCATTGCCTTCCATCTTTGTTCGAGTTTTTGCAAAATTTTTCTCACATTCTACCCTATTTACTTTGTGCTTGGCTTGGAACTCTTTCAAATCCATTTCATCATTTGCAACAAACAACCCCACTACATGATCTCTATCTTCACAATTTTCATAAACAACTTCCACTAGGTGAGCTGCTACCTTTATTGACTCAAGTAACTCAGTGTATTGTGTTATGGTGGCTTTAATTTTCTCTCTCTCTGCTACTTCTAGCATGCCATAACCTCTTTCGCAGATTCTAATGCAAGGGTTGCTGGTTGGGGAATAATTATGCATGTTAGATCCTCAAGACAATGGAAAATATACTCATACATTGTTTTATCCGGGGGTCTTAGGTCTAAGCGCACAAGTAAAATTACGTCAGCTATGCACTCTGCCTTTTGTAGAGAACACATATCTGTCCTTTCTCATCCCTTAACTCCTACCTTAACTACGCAATAATGTCTTCCTTATCCTTTCTCTCTTTATCCCTTTCAATTATTTCTTTATTCTTATCTTAAAGCTCCTTCTTCATAAACTACAAATTATTATTCTTTTCAAAAACTTTGGCACTAACCTCCATTGATAGTTTATTGAGTGCATTGCATGCTTGTTCATCTGATAAGCCTTATGAGTCTACTACCAAGAATGTCTCATTTGTGGTTTTCACTCCCCCTATACATATCAAGGCATCTGCACTTACTTGACTTATTTCTCATCAATGTGTGATCTAGCACCCATGACATGACATTTTTCTTATGCACGGAAGCACATCCTCCTTGTTGAACATCAAAAAATAAAACAATTGGTCTAGAAGTACTTTGTGCTCTGGTACCTAGCACACAAGACCTTATTAGGGTCATCATCATATCCCATTATTGGGCCCTAGGAGATATAATTTTTCCTTATCTTTCCCCGAACACCTTTCGGGAATCCTATTGCAAGTGAGGCCCCCATACCCAAGGAATCAATTCCTCCTTCACCTTATTCCTCTTCTCCCTATGCTACCTCATATTCTACCAATTGTTCAATTATCTCCACAACCTCCTTTTCTAATCTGTTATGTAGCTTAGAATCCGAGGTGCACTCGATATCTTATTTGGTAGTTAGCCCCAACTCTTTCTCCACATTCAGGTGATGGTCACCCCATCCTCACCTTCATCCACATCCATGGAAGAGGTCTCCTCAAAGTAATCACTCTCACCTTTTTCCTTTGCTTCATGGAAGGTGTAAACTTGATGGATTTCCTGCCTCACCACCCTTTCCTTACTTCCAGATTGTTCTTCGTTGATCTCCGTCTCCTCAAAGTCTATCAACACTTTTTGTTTCTTCGTACTAGTGATGTTCCCTCTGGTTGACCACCTCCTTGCATAAGTGCTCAAGCCAAATTCTTGTCGCATTGATGTCGACCCACAGTGCACGCTCAACCGGGAGTCCTATCATTGCTTCCTTCTTCACCCCTACTAGTAATGGGAGTCTCTTCGCACACCCTCTTCTTTTGTAATTTCTTCGCATGAAAGGTTCCTCGGGTATGCTTACATTATCCTTAATGAAATCCCCATCAACAAACATGGGCGGTAGATATATATATATATCCTTTACGTAATAATACCAGTATCGGTAATGTCACGAGGCATGCGGTGGATATTCTCTAATACATATTTTTCTTCATAAGTGCATTTCTTTGGATATCAAGTGTTTGAAGCATCTCTTAGTGCTTCTTATCCAAATTACTCAAATCAATCCTCAACTTTTGAGCTTCCTTGAACCTTTTACCGCATGAGCTCAAAATATTCTTCTAAAAAGGAAAATGGAAGTTTACATCATGAGCTCTTAGTGCGATCTTTCAAAGTAAATTTCCCAATGCGGAACTACCGATATCTGCGAACTTGGCACCCCCTTCACCATAGCTGGTAACTCAGCTGAAATTACCATTTCTACGCCAAAGGCATCGGGCATACACTTGTACCATTTATATATGTGTTCCTTGTATGATAGGGTTCTTGAATCAAAAGTATACTTCACAAATATTTTTGCAAGTGAGGGGTTCTCATCGGGGTATTTCCATTTGTTATCCTTTAGCCCATCAGGAACCCCAATCTCAGAGAAAACTATTAGCAATAATATGCTTCCAAACATTATCTTATCACCATCACACACAGATTTAATGATAACATCTGTTATAAATGCAATAATATTATAAATATTCCCTATTGATATCTTCTTGCGAGAAATAAAGACATTTTTGTTCACCTATGCCTACGTTTCTTCTGCATTCAACTTGGTGAGAGCACACTGCGCCATATTCATAAGAAGATCGTCAAGTTTCACAATATCATGTGTACATTGTCCCTTATTTTACTCATATTCCTTTGCATATTTCTTCACCTCCGCATCATTTCCCAGGTCATCTTCAAAAGTAACCCATGTGTCCACCAAACCAGTATATTTCTCAATTGATTGGGCATTAATGCACATACTTATGCCAAAAATTAGAAATAGTCTTGGTGGAAATTCGACATCAACCATTGATATAGCCTTTCTGAATTTTGAAATAATGAAGCTCATATGATTGTAACACTCTAGCCTTCTTCAACATCATTTTCACATTATCATCATAAACAAGCTTGTCATCAAGAGTTCTTTCATCTGTCGGTTGCAAAGCTTCGTAGTCATGTCACGTGCCATTAGGTGCATGCGGTGGTTGTAGTCACTCACAACCATGTTCCTAACATGTGACACCCACTCCATCCCAAACAATACCCCATTTGGGTATTGCATTTGATACCATTATTCCTGTATATAAAGGCTGTAGGTGCCTTTTTTTCCTTTTCGTTACTTTTCTTCTTTGGCGAAAGGTTGTCACTTCTCTCCTTGGTGCCATTTTAGTCATGTGGAATCAAAGTTCTACCCTTGATCTCCTTAATACTTTAGACATCCTACAACAAACCCTTGGCACAATCCTATTAAACTACTTTTTTAACCTATGAATGTCGTGCCCTAAATTGTGAAACCCTAACATGATAAACTCAAAATCCCCACCACACCATTCAAACTACAAGACTCCTTCTAAAGGAACTTTCGTCACTCGACCGTGTTTTCCTTTACCTTCTGGTTTCTGATTCTTAAGCTATGTACTCTATTTATTACTTGATCGTCAAAGTTTTCCCTAGATCATGCAATAAATCTTCACAAATTCATGTAAGGTAAGGTAAAAATGATTTACCCTGATGCGCCTTTATATTTTTCAATTTTTAATGACATTAATTTCCTTCCAACTACCATAGTATGACTGCATTTAATTTGGTTTTCCTGCCTTTTCCATCACCTCTACTGATTCTAAGTGCGCTCCCACCGCACGTCTAATGTGGGTACTAACTAAAACCTTGCAGGGCGTAAACTACACTAACCACATACCTCCTTATGCGTGCTCCCAACACCATAGTACATAAACCTTTGCGTCCTATACCAAGTAGTTCTCCATGCTTTTGCATACCTCACATTTCTCTGTGCGCTTATTCACCATACGTGGATTTTCCATCTGGGTATTTTCCTTATAACCATCATTCCCCTTTTAATGACTTAAGACTGCTTCAACGACCATCATCACCAATGATACATGCGGTCCTTGTTCTTGGGCCATTGTAAACATAAACTCTTGTATGCACACTTCTACTTAGAATCCACCCCACAATAAATGTATGTGTGGTCCTCTGTGCATGAAATCAATAGATAGTATTCAACAAGTTGGCGCAAGCGTGCTTATTTCAACAAAGAACTTAACTAAATTGACAAAGAATAACAATGTTGAAAGGAAACACATATAAAAGGAATGCACTAAAGTAAATCTAATCTAATGGTAATACTAGCTTATTACAAACACCAAGAAGACTTATTCATAGTAGGGCTTGACCTACTCTGTTAAAAAAGCTGGGTAACCATGTCCCATCTAACACCTATAATCTGAAAAGCTCTTGAATCAAGTATATAAGTCACAACATACGGTTCCAACCAATGCACTTATAACTTGATAGGGTGGCACAAAAACTTTGAATCATACACAAGAATCATCTACCAAACTTCAATCTGTTTAATTTTAATATGCCTATTATGCCATGCCTTCTTCCTAGCCTTTTCTATCTTTTGGCTTTCTTGAGCAATGACACACCTCTTATCCAATTGCATCAATTTCTCTATACGTTATTCAAGTGCTTTCACATCATCAATTTCGATTGTTGATTCACTTCTTCTATCAACCCATCAACACTCGAGGAGGCATCCTTCATTCCTATTAATTTTTCTTCAAAAATTCTGTTTATGCTTGTCTACAATGTTTGAAGTGAAGTCACTAACTTCAACTCAAACGAGGGAAAATGTAGACACCTAAATTCCACTTTTGCAATCTTATTTCCAAAACTCATAAATCACTCTTATTCTTCCCAATTTCATTATAATTAGTGCTCTTTGATAATTAACTAATGTTTCTCACCACTTTGGTCAGTTAAAAAAAACTTTGTTGATCACCAAACCTCTTTCACATTCAGGATACTGATTTATGATGAATCATAAGCCAAAATTCTCTTCAAAGCAGACAATTAGCGATTATAAGCTAATTAAGCCTATTTTGTCCTTAATTTGATCAATATACCCTAGTATTGACTCAAACCTCTCCCCCAAACATTCAAAATCACTCCATTCACCTCCACTGATGTCTCAACAAGATTCAAAATCTTATCTTAGCCTCCTAGTTGACCCTAAGCGGTTGATTAAGTCTCCATACCTCTTAATCACTTGGTAATTCCTTGGTTGTGATTAGCAAGGCCTAATCATGATTGCAATTCTAATCTAATTTGGGGATTTTAGTCCACATGTACCAAAATACAAGTTTCTCCCAAAATGAAAACTATTAAAAGGGTGCATCTCATTCCTTTATATTTTACACCATGCTTTGATTTGCATCTCATATAATAAATATGATATATAACCAAGTTTAGTCCTTGCCTAAAGCCTTGATGTGGTTAGTCGATGGATATCCAAAATGAAAAAGTATTCATTTGGATAGGCCATTTAACCTTGTTTGGAGCAGCATAAAATAACAATTTGATTTCCCTCTTAGGTCTATTTCGCCCATGTTAGGTAATTCAAGCATATTAGTAGGCATGTCTAGTTAGATTTTGTATTGTTTTCATACTAGTTAAGCATTATTTTAAGATTATATCTTAATGTTACATTAAAAGACTTATAACCTTGGATATATGTATGAAAATGGTATTATATTTCCTTGTTTAGTCATGCAAATTTCTTTGTAAAGTTTAGGGTGCTTTCAAAACCAATGTAGTTATCTACGTTAGGAGGAAAAATGGTGGAAAATTGGAAGAGGATTGAGACCGCGAAAAATAAAATCGCAAGTATCCTAAAACAAGAAGGAAGTGAAAGACATAGAGATCTATTGTGAGAGTGCATGAATATGCTTTAGTAGGCTAAGGCACAAGCAAAGAAAATCACTTTTGAGTTCCTAGATTGGAACATATAGTTGTAGAGTACAATGGATAACATAAAAAATGGATAGACATGGAAAAGAAAATGCAAGGTAAAATTATGACCAAATTTAATGATCAAGATATGGATAAGGTATTACAAATATCCTTGCAGGCTCGAGACAATATCAATGAAATACTATGAGATTGGGAGTGCAATACACCACACAATATATTTTTGGAGTTCAAGAACAAAGAATACAGAATTGATTAGAAATGTTGCAACATGAAATCTAGAATGTTAGCAGTCTTTATGGGAAAGATGAAGAAAAATCCAAAGAGGATGCTTCTTATGAATTTATTCAATCATTATCACAATTGCATCTATAATTTGGTAGAGTGAATGAGCCATTGCAGATGGAATGTGTACAAAGTAGACTTGGAAACATTCCTTCCCAATATAAAGAAAATGAAGAATACCCCACAATATGTAATACCACATTTTCTATTCCAAAAATAAAAATAGCTAGATAATGTCACATCTACCTTGCACTCCATGCGGTTAGCCAACACAAGATTAAAAACCAAGAAAAAGTATACAAAAAGGAGCAACACAATTTTGCAACAACTAATAATTTTTTTGTTGAAGTATAATTGTGCAATTTTGATTAGTATTTGTAAGTAATAATGCAATTCAAAACCCGCGAGGGTGGTCTATGAGGAGTTTTCATAAATTGAAAACCTAAAAGTGTGGTTTGTGGGAAATTCTACTTAATTGAAAACCCAAGAGGGTGATTAATTAGTGCATAGAGGATAAAAATTAGTAAACAATGTTCTTTGTGCTGACTACGAGCATAATATCACATTGTGCAATGAAATCAATATTAGACACAACTCAAGAAGAGTAACACAAGCCATTTTCTAGAACATCAAACAAATTTTTTTTTTCTCAAAATGAGATAGCTATTTAATTCTATGAATGTGTTAGAGTGTAAAAAGGATTCAAAATCTGAAATGAATGTATTTTGAATGATTGTTCAATCCTAATGTATATGCATAATTTAGATAAGATAACGTATAAAATAATTAGTGGTCTATTAAGATATATAGATAACGCCAAGAGCCGCTTTTGTGCAAGAAGAATAAGGGACATGTAACTCAATAATCACCTCATTTTGCATAAAACTATGTAAGCATAGTGTGTGGAAGGTTGATCTTTGATCCTAATATAAATATATCTTACTTCCTTCCATTCTAAATGTAGACATGTAAAATGTTGACATGATCATTTAGCAAATAATTCACCAATCATATAATAGTCATTCATTCCCACCAACGACCTTATAATAATTAATTATTATATTATATACAACCATACTCCAATTATTTCATATTCATTAAACCCCATTTACACCCTTAGAAATATTAATACATTATTAATATTTCACTTATTACACTAACTAATCCTCATTAACTATTTTCCACTAATTTAAAAATACTCACCCACCTACCACCTACCCTATACCTATCCTATGCCTAGCCTTTCCATCTAATCACCCCACTAAGTATAATTAATCTCACCTAACTACATGCTAAATGAACCTCCAAATCTAGAGGCTTCTATTTCTAGAAGCCTCTCCATTCTTCCCTCCCATTTTCAAATATTCAAATAAAAAATACACTATTCCATTGAATTTTTAATTCAATGGAGAATTCTCATGAAATCTAGAATTTTCTACATCCTCCCTTCTCATCCATTCTCAACCATTGATTTAATCCACCATGGAAAGATCTTAGCCATTGATTTCTACCTCCTCTAACTATAAATAGAGGTGCCACCCTCCATGGCAAGCACCTTATAAATTTGCAAGTAAATGTTGTCTAATTCTCAAGCCATCCAAGCAATCTTCATAACAATCTATCAAGCTCAATCAAGAAATTGATCAAGGGCTGCTAGAATTTTCCAAGATCTGAAGCATCTTTGCATCCATTCAACAAGAAAATCAAAGGAGCAAATCAAACTCATCAAAGGAGGAGGATTCCACTTGTAGGTAAGTACATGTATATCACTTTCTCCCCCTTTTAATCTCTGCTCCATTTGAGGTAGATGAACCATTGTGCTAGATATTGTTTTGAATTGGTTTCATAAGTCATTTCATGTTTGCACACTAACACAATTTTTCATCTACACTAAAGCATGTTTGTGTCCTACTTCAATATTAAGTATTCATGTTTATTTTATGCATTTCACCAATCTTTGTCTCTTTCTTCCTTGAATTATGTCCTTTCAGTAGCTATTGTGCAATTGTGAATTATGACTTTGTTGTCACCAAATCACTGCACCCTCAAATGGCCAAAAATGTGAACATGACGTTCGGTGTGATTGGGACACATGGGATCACCTCTCAAGTTGTGGGACTTGGGCTTGAGGTGAACCTCTAGAGAAGGCTGACTTCCTCTTCCTAAATTGAATGCTTTACTACTCCTAGTGTAATAAAATGACCATCTAATCCTAAGATAACATCTTCATGAGTTTTAAGGAAAGGGATTTTGCAATAATAAAACTATACTAAGGGTGGTGATGCACCAAATTAAGGGATGTTTAACATATGGAAGGGTTAATGTGGGAGCGATGCTTGCATCATTGACCACCTTCACCTATCGAAACTTGAAAGGGTACAAAATACCACAAACCAGGGCATACGTTCCTTTGTTAAACTTGGGTGTACATAAGGATAGATTGAATTAGATTCAACACAAAATTAATTTATCATGAGGAAACCACACATGCATATGTCAAACATCTATTTCTGCAACTAGGGATAATAATGACATAAATTAATACAAAAGGAAAATAAGGTTTTCTCAGTGACATACGGGATAATTGTATTATTCCTTCACAACATGAAATAGATAACATGAAATAAAGGTAAGATAATCACTCTCACTAAGGAATTGTAAATTCACAAAGTAAACATTGATTAACCATTCAACACAATAAATCATATTTCCAATAACAAGGTGTAACTTTGAATATAATTAAAAGGTATCTTAGAAATATCGAAGTGCTCTTCCAAGCTTGAAGAGTAACTCCTCTATATATATATATATCTACTAACTTGAATTATTCAACTATTTATAAGTTCTTAGGCTGAGCCATTACAGCTGGGCCCTTAATTAACATTTTTCTAAAAATAGAAATGTCATTAAATTAAGGGAACATGCTCCCATGAAAATAGCTAATTTGTTACAAGGGTTTGACTCAAGTCCGACCTGCTGACTTGACTAATCCAGAGCTTGGATCTCGACCCTCCATGGCTGCTTGCAGCCTTTGGCCTAGTTCAGCTACACCTTCCTCTCCTATAAGTTTCTATTGTTCTCCCTCCCACACAACCATTCGGTGCTTATAATCAACGAAGTGCTTGAAAATTCCCCGAATTTCTTCATCTCTAGGCCCACATGCGTAGTGATTAACTACATCTGCCATCTCAATCTCCTTTGTGATCCTGGCTGGAAATATTTAAAGTTTATTTGTAACCTTCTTTAGTCTCCCTATGAAATTTTGGCATAAGACCAATCGGTCAATGGAGTCACTATTGAAAATTTTTGTTACCTCATCGTCACACTTCACCAAATACTTGAAATTTCCCTTAATTTGATCTTCAAGAAGAGCATCGATATTTTCATTGAAGAATTTGTAATTGGAAATATCAAACTCTTCTGAGATGTCATTCAAGGCATCCGTGATTTCCACTCATTTCTCCTCCAACTTCTTGATCAAATCCTACAATACTTGACACTAGAATTCCATGGCCTTTTGATATTCAAATAATTTTGAGACATCATCGATCACCTCTTCTGAAGAAGAAAGTCGGGATCTTCTTCTCTGATCTCACTCCATGTTGCCAAATTTAAATTTATATTATTATTATCTTTGAAAAGGCCTCATCCATTTTGGAAATAGTAGTTTTTGACAACCTACAGATCATTATATATCCCAACTGCTTCCTTGATTAAAGGATTGGCTTCCTGTAGAATTCTCTCCATCCATCCACTCACTGATCTCCCTTTCTAGCCTAGCTTCTCGAGCTTGTGATAAGAAATATCATCGATTGTAGATGAAATCATCATAGCTGTAGTAGTTGAGACTTCAGTAGATGGAGTGGGTTGGGTTACTTTGTGTGCAACAATGTAGTGAGCTGCTCGACCTTGGCTTTGAGTTCATCTTTGGTGGCCTTATCTTTGTCATATTTCTCCAAAAGAGCCCCAAGAGTAGTGTGCACATCTTGCTTGGCTCCTTCATGAGTAGCCTTCCCCAATGAGAATTTTGAGATCCAATAATCCGCAGCTGTGATTGTTTCTTTAGTTTTCCCCTCAGCGGGGTGGAAAATTCTATCACCCATTCTCCAGATGGGTTAACTGTCAGACTTGACATGGTTCTTGGTCTCTTGGCCTGTCTCTTGGGCATATGCTCCAATATGATGAGATCTATAACATCTCCTAGAGGCACCTTCTTCTTTTTCTTGGGAGTTTTCCTAAACATCCATTCCAAGTATGGCTAAGGCTTATGAAGATGGAGCAGTGGATCCAATACCTGAAACATTGGTTAAAACAAGATCACCTTTGGAAATCTTGGATGGTATTTGAGCAGAGGTAGTATTGATGGATGATGTGGATGTAAAGACAGCCATAGGAATTGATAGAATGACACCGATGGTTGTGATTGAAGAAAATGGAAGTGTTAAGGGAAGTGAGGAGGAAATGGGTGACCCAATATTTTCCCCAGCTGATAGAACTAGAAGTGATGAGAATACTTGGGCCATAGAAGGGGATGGGAAGGAAGAAATGATTGTGGAAGTGGAAGGAAATGATATTGGAAGTGACAATGGAGGAGGAAGAAGATGTGATGGATCTTGGGAGATACTAGGGGAGTCACTGACTTCAACCACTTTTGTCACAAAGGCACTGCAGAGATATGGTCTTGGAAGTAGGATCCTTGGAGAGAGATGAGCCACCAACAACAAATGAAATATTTCTCAGAGTCATATGGGTTTTTTAGGTTGACCTTTTCCCTTTTTTGGGTGTTGATTGGATCATAATTGGTGGGGCCTTGGTATTTGTAGGTTGTTCTGCTCCTTTGGGTGAAATTCCCAAGGTAACCAACCAACTGTAAGTTCTTTGTAGAATGGGATTCTCCCTCTCTTTTGTATTTTAACATTCCTCTACATACCAATCAATCCGTGACAATGGGTGATTGACAATATTATCATTTTTGTATGCCTCATCTAAAACCTCATCATTATCTTGCGCCTCCATTGGGACATCAGCCAAGCCGAATTTCCGAACCTCATCTAAGGTCAACCTCTCATAATCTCTTTGTCACACGATGTATTCATCCCGAAAATGAATCTAGATATCTTCCAATTGGGGCACGTGGGCACTGGACCGACCTGTTTCACCAAACTTACCCCAATAATCAAAATTAGTTCATGGATGAAAGGTTCACAAAGTCACTTCGGCTAATTATGCATCCATATTTTTGGCCTTGTGAATGGTCGGGTAGGTGTATCTGCCAATTGAAATAGGGAAATGCATTCCTAATTTGTAGTGCTTGTTTTGAATTTGATGATAATCCAACAATTGTCGGACCAATTCTAGTAGAACCCATTTATCAGTGGGGCACCTTGGCAATTTGTTAGGGGAACCTATAAAGCCTAGAACCTGAATGTAAGTGAAAGTAGGGAACTGTAAATAGATGGCTCCCCACTCACGCACATCCTTGAAGGATTCATTATAAATCCTTCAGTTATATAACTCTTTGTCGAAATGGTAGAGGATGATATCAAAGACAACATCACCGACTCTACAAAATGCCTCGCTTCCCTCATCCAGAGTGAGATGGTGATAAAATTCATATATTTGGGAAGTGCTATGAACACCTCTGGTATTCAAACTAGCAAAATCTCCCATAACAACAATGACATACACCAGGAAGGATGTCATGTAGAAAGTCTTTATAACTGACACCCTGCCCAATTGATAGAAAATGGAGCTACTAATATGCTCCCCCCATCGATAAAATCATCATTCTTCTTGATGCTAATGATGTACAAAAACATCCATTCCTGGAATTCCTTTACAGAAGGGAGACCTGAAACTCTAGTTAGTAGCATAATAAGATCACTAACTTCCTAAATAAAATCCGAATGATGCATAGTTTTGGGTAATTTGGCGAAGCTCTTGGCCAGATAAGTTTTCATCATGATTTTTTAGCATACTTCCTCTTTCTTGTCCCAATGTTCCACTACTAACTCTAGTAAAATTGTGGCATAATATTGAACGTCGGGAAGTTTGAGCAGATCTTCAAAGAAGTATAGGTCCAAACGGATTACTACCTTATCATCATTATCTTTGACTAATATGGAGTCTTTATCAAAGTGGGCTGCTACATCTAAAATGAACTCTAGGCAATGCATGGATGTGGGAAAAATAGCAAGCAAGGGCAAGCCCACTGTCGTAGATGGCCTACATCCATGATTTCTTGTTTGGAGCCTTTACTCTTTCCCAGAAATCTGGGAAATTAATTTTCCTTGGTCGGTGTCCCCTATATTCCCTAAGTCGGAAGACAGGTAGGAGTGAGGAGCAACCCAAGAAATGAGTACTTCATCTTCTCTTTTTCCTTTGAAGTGGAAGCAGACATCAAGCCCTATGTTTCGGAAGTCGAATTTGGAGAAATTCCGAAAACCCAAAATAAAAACTTCCAAAGTCCCAAACTAAAAAGTTCAAAGATATCACCAAACCTGAAAAGTCTAAAAATTTCTCCGAAAATAAATATCCGAAAGGTTTTCTTTGAAAAGAAATCTCAAATGTTTTCTCTAAAAAGAGAGGGGTCAGATTTTTTTTACCGAACAATACTAATTCCTAAACCCTAAAAAATGAGAATTGTTTAGAAGAAGTATGGGAAACTTGAGAGGATCCTTTGAACAACTCTGAATACCTGAAGAAACTCGAAATGCAAAACATGGTGAACCAAGGGCTCGACATTTCGAAAAATACACAGAGGGAGACCAAAGAAAAAAATGAGAAGGAAATAAAGGAAAAGACCTTAAACCAAAAAGCAAATAAACAAATTACCATACCTTGAAAAAGTTATTGCAAAGTACAAAAAACGAATGTCAGAGCAAATGTGTCAGGTAAAAATGACGAGTAAAAACCGAGTTTAAATAGAAAACCTGATATTAATGGTAGAAATCCAATCCGTACGGAGGTAGGTGAAAAATTAATTACGGAGGACTTCGAAAGTCTGAAACAAAGCCCAAAATTCAGAATTTTGGGGTTTCAGACTTCGAGATTGGGAGATGAAAAAGTGAATTAGCAATGAAAAATTTGAAACCCGAAAGCCCAAAATTCTAAAAATTTGGACTTTTAGACTTTCAGACTTTGGAAGTTTGAAAGTAAAAATCCTGAAAATGACTTGGAGAATTACAAAACCGAAAGCCCAAAATTTTGAAATTTCGGACTTTGAAGTCCGAAAGAGATTTAAACAAAATGGGGCCAAAAGTTCTGAAACCCGAAAGCTCGAAAGTTTGAAATTTCAAACTTTCGGGGTTTTGGACTTGAGAGGTAAAAAGCAATTCCAAATCCGAGCAATAAAACTCTGAAAGAGAAAAATCTCTGAAGTCCGAAGATCGAAAATTTTAGATTTTGGGCCTTGGAGAATTTCATTGTACAAAGGATTTCTAAAATTTTTGTTTGACATATTTTCTTCAAGGTAGGTTAAATTGCTAACAAACTTGTTAATTCTTGTGCATATTACTTAATAGAATTAATATAAATTTATCTATACAATAACTTTTTACAAGTCATGATGCCATGATCAAAGGATGTCTACTAACACTTTCCATCTAGTTCATTGTGTAATTTTTTTGGATTTTCTTCTTCACACTACTCCTCTTCTCTTATTTCCTTTTGGGAAACCTTTGTTTCTCCTCATAGTGTTCCATCATTGTTTTCGTGTCATTCAATTTTAGCACATTATTCATTTTGTGTGTCTTTCTCCTTACACACTCCTACAATCTCCTCGTTTCCTCCTTGGTTTCCTTCTTCTCCTCTACATAATTCATTGTTGTTCTTCAATCCTTGCACACTCCTCTACACATTTTCCTTGATGTCTCCATATATATCTTCCATCTCGGTGTGATCTATTTCATGTGCACTGGTAATGGACTTCATTGCTTCTATTTATTTCAGGGAAAATTCTTCTTATCTTCTCTCCACTTCCTCTATCACAAGTAATCACATTTATGCATGTTCCTTTGTCTTCATGCTATTCAAATCCTTCATTAGGATTTTCTATACTTGTGTTATATCTTGTAATATCCTTTGTTTCCACTATAGTCTCCTCCATGCACTCAAATAGCATACCCATTCTTCCCTTCTTCTAGGAAATATTCTTCTACACAATACATTGTGCTATCTAGTTCTTTCATTGGGACTTATCCTTATGTGTTCTCTTCTTCACCCAGTTAGAAGAATAAAGATATGATCGTAGATGCCATGAGAACTTGGATAGTAACCAAAAGTCACATTTGTAAGACATTCATCTCCTTGCATCATTCTTCACTTGATGCATACTCTCTTATCTTCACTCTACCACCTCATCTTGCGGTCTCATGAAATATTCTATACACTAATGGTTTACATCAACCATCTTATCCTTCCTATAAACCTCATTCTTTGGCACAATACTCTTGAGAACTACCACATACTCACACGCGACTTATCTCTTCATCCTTCACTCATCTTGTGAGCCTCCCTCATGTCTTTGTCTTTTGTACATCTATCGGTAGTACTCCCACACATGCTTTCTTTTTCTATTGTGATTTTATTATGCAATCTTAATTTATTCCTCCACATAATCCCTTTCTCCTCCTTGGAACTCTACTAAAAATCTCTTTGTGCATTCTTATTTACACTTCGAATCCACACTAATTCCTTCTCCTCCTTTTAGGTGTCTTAGGCCATAATACATTTTCTTTTATGGCCTTCTTCCACTTTCTCTAGTCTAGTCCTTACACCATTTATCTCCTGCAACATTCTCGCGATTGTGACATTATATATGTCCCTCCTTCTTGGTATAATATTTCTTTATTGTGCAATATATCTATCTTCTTATAACCACAACAATATGCGATATCCTTGCATTCTCTAGCCACATTTTATCTTAGTGGAAAACAAAATATTTTGCTATTTGCCTCACATTTGGAACTTTGCCAACTTCTCTTCTCTCTCATTTGACGAAAGTAGCCTATGATGATACCAATTGGTGATGGGCGGGTCAAACCTAGAAGATACTTTTCATTTGTAGATTTCAACACAACTGAAAGAAACTCAAAGTTTTTATATTATCTAATTGGAATTTAAAGAATCTACATGAAGTTGCTCTCTTTATAGCCTTACAACTCTCTCTTAGATCTTCAAAGACTCTGTTGTTTCACCCTAAGGACCTAACCTAGACTAGTTACACTCTCTTGGCTCAAATCTAATGGCATAAAATGACTTAGCCACTCTAACCTATATTTATGTGCCTCATGTGGAGATTCAATAACTTTGGCTCAATAACCTCTTTTCCAATCCTTGGCCAACAATCTCAAAATCGTGAGATTTAACTTTGTTATATAATCATGTGTTATTGCATATCTCTCCTCATTTGAATTTCCTTCAGGTGGGATGGTACCTTTTAGATGCTTCCAAATAATTGTGATCATATTTAAATTTAAATTTTATCTCATTGAATTCTCTGAGCTACCTCTATCTAGATGTTTCCTTGTTCCATGTTGATATAGTGGTTGGAGTTAGCTAACAATTGCTTCTTCCTTAACTTACTTGTTATATGCCTTCTAATTCTTTAATGAATTGTTAACAAATGACCCTTTTTCACACACTACTTTCTCACAATTCTTTTCCATGCCTTTGCTCTATTCTTCTACACACTCTTAGTTTTGAGCTACACCTTTTTATTTTTCCATGCACTATGTTTGGTATTTTGGGCCTTCTCCAAAACACGCCTTCTCTGCAATCCAAGCTATCAGCACAACCCTTCCTCTTATGCTACTCGTGTGCCTACCACACATTCCATGCTATTGTGTATAACTACTTTGCAATCTTCAAACACCTCTAGTCTCCTAGGTGGGCCAAAATCCTATTCAGACCGCTAAAATTCCTACGTGTACCATAAAGTATTATTCTATCATTCCTACTCTGAAAAACCTTGTGTATTGTACTACTCTGTGCTTCTCCAAACATCTCAATCACTATTGCATGCCCACTTCTTCTCGCACACTCCACATGAAATGATTGCATTATTGATAACCATTATGAAAAGTACTCATGCATGTTAACACAATTGTCCTTTCATTTTGTTGCACTTCATCTCTCATTCCACATGCTCTCAACCTTGTGCATACCCACACTTAGCCAATTTGTTTTCAAGAAATATCTAAACCTTGGATGCTTTTTCATCAATTTTATTAATTATAGGGTTGACCACAATTGATTTCATTGGATATATTTTTAACATCCACACACACATATATGCACTTCTCATCTTTCCATTATTTAGGATGACATAAACACCATCATATCTTCAAGTTTGAGCACACTTAATTTTTCTATTTGAGGTCTTAGAGCTTTCATTATTGTATTTGGGTCAACATAGTGAGTTAGGATTGGAGGTCTTCTTATTATGCTTCCCATTCTCCACCCACAACAATTATTTTTCGTTTTTCTTGTCTATAAGGAGGATCAATGCATTAGTGATCACACTATAGGTAAGTATTTATAGTCATCCTTTATCCTTTATCTTATGTTTATTTATATTATGTGAATGGTTGATCATTCATTGCTTTAGATTAGAGTAAATTTGTATTTTCTTTGTCTTATTTATATTCTTCCCCTTGGCTCTATCCAATCTATGATCCTTGGCTTTATGTATCCATCGACATATCTATACTTTGAATTCTAGTAAGGACACATATCTTTACTTAGATATAAGCCTAAAAATCTATAGCTTGGAAACTTATAACTATCTTATGGATAAGGTTAATATCTTCTAGAATTGTGATCTTTACGCTCCTTGAGCACCTTTGGTACTTACATCTTGTGTGTTGGCTTACATTTTATCCCCATTATTAGTTTCCTTGGTCATATTATTAGAAAACAAGATGAAAAATGTGAGGATCCATCTTATCCTGTCATATAATACCCATTTTCTTTAATTTTTTGTGCATTTCCATGCATTTCTACGAGTTTGATGTGTTTGAATAGAAATGATATCTATAAGTTGTTTAAACATATGTATATATTTTAAAGAGCAAGTTGAGGTAAAATTGAATCCAAAAAGAATCTTACTCAATACCACCACTATGGGGATTTTAGATAAAATGATAAAGATCTCTATACAAATGAGCCTACATTGTATGACCCTAAAACATTATATACCACACACCTCTATATCCTCCACAATATCCCATATCTTTAAAAATGCCCACATAGTTGTTAATGGTTCCCCCAAAAATTCAAAATAGTACACAAAATACTTCCATATATTATAATACCCATTAACAGCACAATGTCATCATGATGTTGATATCTTCAATAAATGTTCAATCCTTTAATATATCTATGGGTTGATACTTGTGAAACTACCTTTCCTAAAGGAGTGATTGTTAACTCTTACTTGGTAAGTGAAAAATCCTTCATACATCCTCTAGAGTAACAATTTAATCTTTCATGTTGGCAAAGTTAAAAGTGTATGTGTGTTTGGATCTCATCACTCAAATGGATTTTATCACTCGAGATAGAGCTATCATCAAATGAAGATCATATAGTATATACCATAATTTTCCAATAGGGCCTAATCTTACACCTTCCACTAGTACCTCATTTGTGTTATATAGACCAAGGCCTTGTGTAAGGTCCATGAGGCACCCATGTTAACTCTCTCTAATGTAGATTTTTTCCAACACAACCATAAACAACCAAGGAAAATCATGATTTAAAACACATAAATGGTACAAAAAAAGGATAAAATTGGTAGGTGCAATATCAAGTTATAATGAGCACGAAGGATAGACTCGATAGAGAAGGGTCAAGTTCAACAACCAAAGGGTCAAATTTGACAAAGGTTGAGTTAGATTAGATAATGAAGGTTAGGTTTGGTAAATGAAAATCCTAGCATAAGATGCCTAAAATTACAATGAAACAAACTTTAAAATTTTACAAAAATTCAAGATTTAGATTCTCACCAAATCTATGGGATGCATGCCCTAGAGGAAAACTTATAGATTTGGTTAAATCCGGATGAAATAACAACATGTCGGGATGAAATTTTGGTGGCCTAGAGCTAAAAATTCTAAAAATAGATTTACCACCCCTTTTATACTTTTGGACATTATGTAGTCACAAAATCACGCACTTATTACTATAATTATACATGCAAAGTATGTTGTCTTATACATGGATATTGCATAAGAAAATTATTCACCAATTACCCATCGCCTAGTCATGTTGTCGGTCTAGTTGGTCATCATCATCTTCGTTTGTCTTGCATAGTCATCAGTTAGTCACACAATTCTAGTCATCTCTCAAAGAGTCTTAGTTGTCGTTATTCACTCAGTTGTCATCTCTGGTCTTTGACTAGGGTGCCTAGGGAGGGATTAGGGCACCCATGGGTGCCCCGGTCCTCATTTTTAGGTGCCTTGGACCTTGTCACATTTGGTTCTCATTTAGATATTCAAGGTTTATCTTTGTAATTTTCCCTTTCATTCCCTAGGTACTAGCTGACATGTCGGGTCATTAGTGTCAAAATTTGAGCAAGATATCCCTATATAAGCACAACATACATACTATCTTATGGGTAAACTATTTCTACTAAGGGCTAGCTATCTACATAAGGCAAGGGACTGCATTTGGGAACTATTCTACATCACACACTGCATAGGAAGGGGAGTTTATTCTATTCCATCCACCATTCTACATTTTTATCTAGTTATTGCTCTGCTACTTTGGCGTCATTAGCGCTAGGGCACCCTAGGCACACCATTGCACACACAAAGCACATAGAACTACATTGGGTCTAAGATGTAGTGCAACGCTCAATCATAAGTCCATCCATTTGGTAGTTGAGGATAGTCGACCCATTCATTTACATCTTTATTTTTTTAGGGTTTGATGCTTTTGTGTGGGGTTTTGTAGGAGATTATTCATTGGAGATTTACAACAACACTAGTAAACCAAGTGCGACACCAACCTGATCAAAGGTGAAGTATTGCGAAGGTTTAGTGATCATATTAGATCCAGTTTCAAGTCACTCCACAGACCATGACATCCATATTTGAGACAGGGCACCCACACGCCCTTGTTCATCGCTAGGAGCCCCAATCTTACTATATCTGCCACTTTTGTAATTTTCTAACGTTCGTTACGACATTCAATTATGCCTGCACATCACCATGTCCAATCTCAGATTACTATGAGGTAAGTCAAATTTAGGTTAATACCTTTCTCCCTCCCATCTCATTTATTTAATTTCATTTAAAACTATTGAATAAATTATCTATCTCTTATATTTTAGTGTATTTTAATTATCACCTTACTATACTTTCTTAGATTATTACTAAAATACATATTTTAGATAATCATTTTAGGGAACCTATAATTTAGAACATTTCCCCTAGGATCCCCTTTAAACCCTAATGGCTAAGGATAGCTCTCCTCCTTCTCTACCCATCATGTCACACTTAAGTGTTAATCCAATCCATGATGAGGTTGTTATCGCTGAGCTCGCGAACCTATATAGTAATGCTAATATACCCGATCATATTCAACAACAAATCTTAGAAGAACAACAATATGTACCTATTAGTTTTGAACATTCCCCATTGACATTAGTATCATTTTGGATCCGATAGCCTTCACTTGTTGTACACCATGTTATATGGCTACTCGTGATCCTCCTATTGATCTTTCTAAGGAAATTATAGATGATTCTCTTATTGATTACATGTTAGGTCTTGACAATAGCTCTAATAGAGATTCTTCTCCTTATCGGACCACAGTTATAGTTCCATATGATGATTCTCTTATTTATGATATTGCTTCTCATCATTCATCACATACTAGTTCTCATACACCTTCATATTATGTTGATGATCATATCGATAGTACATTTAATGACATTCTTATATTTGCATCTTTAGGTGATGTCGATGACACAATTGATATCCATGATTCTCCCACTTTTCATTATGTTGAGTGTGAATCTCCATCGCCACTTTCTCCTGAGGTTGTATCTAGCATAGTGCATGTATTGTCTCCATATATTAGTTCTTCTTCTCCTACCATTTTATCTCCTCCTATCACATCATCTACACCTATTAGTTCATGTTCTCCTATCATTGTATCTCTATCAATTGCTTCACCTCCTAGGGATGTTTCCAATGATAGTCCTATCACTACTTTCCATATCTTTCAGCCTACTATAGCTTATTCAACACCTACCCCCGACATGCCTTTAGCATCAAAATCTCCTTTATCTTCTCTTGAGATTCCCATGATCACTCACAATAGCAAGTTATAACCACTTAATACATTACTGCCATCTTCTACTATCCCTTCACAGGACATCATGTCTCTCATACATGCCGTAGGTCAATTACAATCTTTGGTTCAATCACTCACTTTAGAAAGTAAGGCTTACTATGATTCTATTAATAACAACTCATTACGTGACAACCCTATTCTTAATAAAATTCATAACTCGCATTCCCTAAGGACTTTATCACACCTACATTCACATGCTTTGATGGTACTAGTGACCCTCACTCACATCTCCAACATTACCGCATGGCTATGGCTCCATATTCTAATGATAGATTATTGCTTAAGGACTTTCAACATAGTCTTATTGATGATGAATTAAAATGGTACACTCATCTTCCATTTGGGTCTATTAGTACTTTCTATGATATGGAGGACTCTTTCCTCTATCATTTTATCATTACCAATGGCCCTAAAGTTACTATGATCATATACCTACTTTACATCGTAAGGCACATCCAAACCTATGAAGGATTACATCTTACAATTAATTTCTTGTATCCACCAGTTAGTATTCCAACTTATTAATCTTGAGAAGAAATTCATATTTTTCCATGGTCTAACTCTCGCTCTCAAGCAACGATTGCAATATAATACATATGATTCATTCATACTCTTGTGCTATAAATTTATTGATCTAGAACAAGACCTTCTCTTAGCACATGCTATTGATATTCCACTCCCTACTACTACTTGTTATATCATCTAGTTCTTCTCCATTGCCACTAGTTGAGAAACCCACACAATCTCCATCTCTGCCTAGCAAGCAAGCTCAACCTACTACATCAAAAAAGCACCCTTCTCCTCCTCCTTCTTAGTAGACTACTTTTCCATCTACTCCATTTGTTTCACGTGAGCCATTACACTTCTCTCATCACACTCGACCACATGATGTGCTACGTGTTTTACTTAATGAGCATCTAATTTTCTTGCCCTCTAATCAACATCATCCACAACATCATCTACAATGTTAGCGTGATAAACCCTATTGTAATTATCATTGCATCAATGGCCATAGGGACAGTGATTACTTTTCCCTTCATGATATATTGCAACAATTAGAGGATAAGGGCATCATTTCCTTTAGATCTCACTCACGTGGGCAGTCCATATCTCATCTCTCCCGTCGGCACATTTATACTCGGGTTGAGTTATCTCTTCCATCTCGATGCTAAGGTTATTATCCGTCCACCACCATAGGTTATCACTCATGCGCACTCTCCAATATGTCCATCCATCATTGCACCATTGCATCCACCACATCCACTTCATCCATCTCATCCACCATATCATGTTATTGCTTCACATTGATTGCCATAACCCTCCACATTTGCGCATCCCATCGGTCCTCCACATGATATTTAGTTCAATTCATATGCCCACACTTTGCTTCCATGCCACGTGTTTCCACCACTTCGCGCCACCTTAGTCTCTGGTAGGTGATTACTATCACCTTACCCCGATGAAACACTTGTGTTCTTTTGGGTCTTACACAACTATTGAGGGTTTTTCTATAAGAACCTTTCATCACGTGTTTCGTCGATTCATCTAGCGCACTCAATCATTTCCGATGACACACTCTTTCTTTACGTAGTTCATTCTTGACTGCTAAGGGGTCTTAACTAAATGAACCTAATCATCTATACCATGGGGGCATCGCTAATCTCCTTCCCTCCCATATTCATCATGCTAACATATTACGATCACATCACATTATCATATCAATAAGCATTCATCATGATAGGTCATTTTACAAATCATACATTATTTATCTTCACATACATTCTATTATCATCATTACACTAACTACGCATTACAAACCCATTTAACAAATACACATATCACTCAACCCATCAAGCATCATATCTAGCAAATCAAATTACATACGTTATCTATCATCATTCACATTACACATTTTTGTCTATCATTATCTACATCATAGTACAAGTACACATCAATAAACATGAACAACGACATCCAACACATCACATACATTACAACAATAAATTATGGGATCATACATCATCAATCAAATCAAGACATCAATACACATTAAAATACAATCATCATATACTAATAAAATTGTCTATATATATCGAGTACACTCATCCTTACAAAAACATCTCATCACCTGGGGGTAACTCCTCTACATCATATACACTAATGCAAATCAAATCTCATTATCACTATTGCTCTCAGATACTGCAAGAGCTCTAGAACTCAATGCCTCACCACTAAATCTATGTCGCTGGTCGTGACCTCAATATCTCTCCACCCGCATGTGTAATAGGGTATTATCTATAAACTACTCAACAAGGTGACTTTGTAGTGCGATAAATTGTGCAAACACATCTTGCCTTAAGGAACCACCACCCATGGCCTCTCTTGCTATTCGTGTCTCCTTGTGTGCCTCATCCCTCTTGCTCAGTAGTATTATACATGTTGTTGTTGCTATAAACATTGGCTCAAACAAATGGGCATGCTCACCCATGCAATGTCATCCACAAGCTCTAGTATCCCGCCATCTGCAAGTACATTGGTTGGCACATTCTGTGTCAAGGTGCAGATGGATGTGTCCATTATTAAAGACCAATAAATGTCACCTACAAAACAATAGAACACCGCATTAGATAACCATCGCTATCACATAGGCAAATAACTAAAAATGACTATTACACACACATTTTTCAAAAAAACAATGCACTTACTAACTCGTCATCGTGAGTGATGCTTTATGGAAGTTTCCATGATCTAAAATCGACTAGATCGTGATGCTCTCACTTGTGGCATTTGATGAGGCCATAAATTGGCCATAAATTACCTTTATTTTGTCCTTCCAAGTTACCTTTGAAAGTGGATTTAAATGTAATATTAGAACTTATAGTTTTCTTGAGATAGAATATAAGATATATAAATGGTTCATTCTTTAGAATTCTTCTATTATTTATTTTGTTGACTAATCCTATTGATTATTTGGGAAGGATGCAAAGTCTTGTGTATACAGGCCAAAAGGAAAGATAATGCTAGTTTTGGGAAAAGTGTAATTGATCATGAATAGTATATCTGAACTCACATATGATTTCATATTCATATTCTTCTCAAGAAAATTATGTAAGTTCAAAAAAAGAATCATCTCAACCGAGATCGGGTGCAAAAGTTATAGCGAGTTTTCATTCCAAAAAGTGCGGTTCTAATTTGGGAACAACTTGTGGAATGATAGATTTAGTTCCAGAATTTGCATAAATAGAATAACATTTAGTTTTGGAACTTGCAGTTATAGTTTGAACACTACGGAATGACAACTTTAGTTCCGGAACTTGCATCAACAGAATGACAGTTTTAGTTTCAGAACTTGCATAAAATGAGGAATTGTGAATAATCAGAGAATCCAATGGGAAATATGAGAGAGGTTTTTGTTCATAGAAATATGTTTAACAAAAACCTCATTCAGATTTGTTACAGGTTTTACCAATAAAGAGAAATCTAACTTTTAGTGAGCTGTAGTCCAAGGAAAAAGTGTATCAGATAAGCACCAAAAGTTCCAAAAACAAAAACAGAAAATTCAAATGGAAAATTTGAGAGATATTTTGTTCATAGAAATATGTTTAACAAAAACCTCATTCATATTTGCTACAAGTTTTACTAATAAAGAGAAATCTAACTTTTAGTGAGTGAGTCTAAAGAAAAAGTGTATTAGACGAGCACCAAAAGTTCCACAATCAGAAACAACAAAGTCAAATGGAAAATCCGGGAGAGGTATTTGGTCAAAGTAATATTTTGAGGAAAAACCTCCTTCCAATAAAGTAGGAGAATAAAATCATTGTGATTCTTGTTACCAAAAATCAAGGAGAAGATTTGGGAGCAAATCTTCCTAAAATAGGGAAGATAAGACTTTGACTCAATAATATATCTCTCTCCATATTTTGTGGAGATGGAGATCTTAGTTATTAGGATTGGAATAAAGATAAGATTAGATTTTATTTCCCAAAATAAGAAGTTGGATGCATTAATTAAAAATGCAACCTTCTACACTCATATATGTAATTTTTGACTACAAAGAAATGGATATCCGTTCTTCCTCATCAATCTTTTGAGTGAATTTGTTTAGCAAGTTTTGAATTAAGTTTGAAAATATGAATTAATTCCTCTTCCAAGGAATGAGCTGGCCACTCATTCCAAGGAAGATGAATCAATGTTTTATGTTTCTTTATTTTTTTTTTTCCTTTTGTTGTGAACTTCTGATTTCATGTTATGTGATTCTTCTTTCCATGCAATTTCTATTGTGAACCTACACATGTCTTATTTATCTTTCATTTATTTTAATTTAGAAATTTCATTTATGCAAGTATGTTTCTTTCATGCAAGTTTTATTTCTGCAAGTGTGCCTTTATATTTCCTCATGTGTGATTTATTTTATGCAAGTTTGGATGTGTTTAAAGGAGTTGTTTACCAAAGATGTTCTTTTCTCTTAATGCATACAACCATCAGACACTAACCCCTGGATTGACATTATTAATGAAAAGGATTCGACGAACCTCATCAACATATTTACTTACTCGAGATCACTATCACTCCCACATAAAATATAAATGAAATGACTAATCACTTTTTCACCCTACTACTTATATTTACTTTTCATTACTTACACTATTATAAAGAACTATTTTGCGATCATAACCTCGACTAATAGACACCACACAATTTTCGCCATATCTTAAGCGTTTCTACTCTGATTTACACCTCGTTTATAGAGTTCTTTTCAGAATTCCTCGGGTTTCATCGTATCATGTACATGACATACACATTATTTCTCCTCAATGTTGTCTTTTACTCAATCTATACACATTTTGGTGATTTTCATCATACACTATCTATTTCGTGCTTACTTTCGGCTCACTTGTTTGCTCTTTTCATCACTTCCCCTTTCACCAAAAGGGGGTATATAATGGGGTCATCCTATAATTCCCCTTGCACCATTAAGTGATCATTCAATACTATCAATCCATCATTTTCAAACATTTACTAATGCACCATGCGACATTTCATTGATTCCCCCTAATGACCTAACCTGGGGGCAAAAACGTAAAATTTCTCTATGCGATATTTCATCAATTGTCATCACTTCCCCTAATGACCTAACCTGGGGGCAACAAACATTAAAATATTTCCATGTGATCATTCATCAATTTCTATACATTCCCCTAATGACCTAACCTAGGGGCAACTAGCGTAAAATATCTCTAGGAGTAACCAATAAATCAATCAATCAATCCATTAACGTGTTCAAGTTTCTAACAATCAAAATCATACCACTCAATCAATATAATATAACACATTTGGCCTCCCAGATGACCTAACTTGGGAGTTACATTTGTTACTTTCCCAGATGACCTAACTTGGGAAGTTATTCTATATTTGGCATTTTCTTCCAGATGACCTAACTTGGAAGCCATCATACATTTCGTGTTTGCTTCTAGATGACCTAACTTGGAAGCCATCACACATTGTGGTGACACTCATGGAGTGGGGGAAAGAGTGACTTTCTATACCACTCCTATATGGGTCAACTATTTGATCAAAATTATTTGGATCCAAAACCACAAAATGTTTGATCTGAGTCCATCTGCAATGGCTAGATCTTGAGGACATAGTTAAAGGTTAGAGAATAACACACTTTTCTCCCTACACTCTTCCTCTGGCGGGCAGGACGCCAAAATCCTCTCGGTCGGTTATTCATATTCACATAATCGGGTTGGGAATTGATCACTCCCTACCCCATATCATCATCATCATACAACATGCAAAATCATCAATCATCCAATATCACAGTCATCTCTCTCATTTAGTACACTTCATCACAACATTATGTTTCTCGCTACGTTGCATGGATCAACATGTTGATCCATGGTTCAACACGCTATATGGTTCATTTAGCACACTTTTCTACCACATCTCCGCATTTTACTACAACATGGGATTCTTCAGCTTTCTCTCAGGTACACATCTCTATCTACTTTATGTTACCAAGCTTTTCGCTCACCAACATAAAGTGGGGGAAAATGTGGTCATAAAATCATGCACTTACTGCTATAATTACACCGCTAAGTATGTTGTCTTATATATGGATCTTGGGTAAGAAAAGTATTCACTAATGACCCATCCCCTAGTCCCATCATCAGTCTAGTTGGTCTTTGTCATCGTTTGTCTTGCATCGCCGATTACTTGCACAATTTTGGTCATCTCTCAAAGAGTCTTGGCTGTCGTTATTCACTCAGTCGTCGTCTTTGGTTTTTGACTAGGGTGCCTAGGGAGGGATTAGGGTGCCCATGGGTGCCCCGGTCCTCATTTCTAGGCACCCTGATCCCTTTCACATTTGGTTCTCATTTAGATATTCGAAGTCGGTCTTTGTAATTTTCCCTCTCACGCCCCTAGGTACTAGTCAACATGTCGGGTCATTAGTGTAGAAATTTGAGCAAGAGATCCCTATATAAGCACAACATACTATCTTATGGGTAGACTATTTCTATTAAGGGCTAGCTATCTACATAAATCAAGGGATTGCATTTGGGCACTATTCTGCATCACACACTGCATAGGAAGGGGAGTCTATTCTATTCATCCACCATTCTGCATTTTTATCTAGCTATTGCCATCTACTTTGGCATCATTGGCACTAGGGCACCCTAGGCACACCATTGCAATCATAAAGCACATAAAACTACATCGGGTATGAGATGTAGTGCAACACTTAGTCATAAGTGCATCCATTTGGCAATTGAGGATAGTCCGACCCATTCATTTGCATCTTTTTTTTTTAGGGTTTGATGCTTTTGTGTGGGGTTTTGTAGGAGATTATTCATTGGAGATTTATAGTGACACTAGCGAACCAAGTGTGACACCAACTTGATCAAAGGCGAAGTACTATGAAGGTTTAACGATCATATCGAATCCATTTTTCGAGTCACTCTGCAGACTAGAGCACCCTTATTGCAGACCAAGGCACATATGTATGCCAATATCTCATTTTACATGTTGGTCACATTATACTACACACTTTCCCACATGAGGCATGATCCTTATTATGAGCTTTACATTAACATATTCACCTAATCAAGGCATGCCTATATATTATGATCACGCATTGCTATATTTACCCACTTGGGGGCATGATTTCCTTACTTTTGAGATTATTTTATGACATCTTATATATTCCAAGAGATATAACATTAGGGCATGTCAATTCCATCCTTTTCGGTAGACATTTAGGTTTAATTATACCGATATCGAATTCTACAATAATAACGAATAATAGGGGTTGTAATGTTTATGCATACATAATTAATTTTATATTCATTTAACCTCACGTAATAATATGAACTATAAATTTAATGTCCATTTTTACAATCATGAGAAAATTTCCTAATTATTTTGAAAATTTTAACGGAGCAAGCTTCTTAAAGGTAGAGGTTTGCTCATTACATTCGCCCGATAAAGATCGAACGGTCAAATTGCCGTCCTTTCTATTTCTTAATTTTTTTCGGAGGAGGAAATAAATATGACGCATGGCAAAGGCCGGACAAATGAAACCAGATAAACAGATAAGATGAGCCTTTGTGATTGGCTGCCGAGGATACTCTTTATGCCTCCACAAGCTTCCCCTTTCCCAATCCGTCGGATCTGTTATAAGCCGAATCTGGGGCGTTGAAACCTGAGAGGAATCCCTGCCACACATTTGGACGTGAAATCTGGGCTGCAAGGAGCACAACACAGACAAATTATCAATTTGCAGAGGCAGAGATAGAATTTCAAGAAAAAGAAAGGAAAAATGGCGTCGATCTCCACACGGGCCGCCATGGGCGTGTCGTGCCCATCGATCTCAAAGTCAGGGTTCTTCACAGGCTCCACCCCATCTCGCCTCAGCAGAAACCTCCGCCCCGGATCGATTCCCACCCACAACAAATATTCATTCAAAGTGGAGGCCAAGAAGGGAGAATGGCTTCCTGGTCTCGCATCTCCAAACTACCTCAATGGCAGGTACACACATTATTCTCAAATTTTCACATTGGATTACTAATTTTTGTGGGATTTGTAGTAGTGTTGTTAATTATATTTTGTTGTGAAGGTATGTACATTGACAAGAATTATAAGAGAGAGGGTGATCTATATATCAAGGCACTATACTCTCTAAAAGTTTTGTCATCAATAGAAAATGGGATCGAAAGGGTTAGAAGCTCAAATCTACTTAAGTGTTAAGTGGGTCTTCATGTCTATGATTTCTTCATCGTTCTTCCTCTTTTATACATATATGGACCTGCCTGATCTCACAACTTTTTCATCCGTTTGTATGGTGATAGAAACCTTAATGTCTAATAAGTATAACAGAACAAGTATAACAGAGTTTCCCAGATTACCAAATGTTCTGAATTATGGACTTTGGAAGGGTTAAAAGAACTTCCTAAGTCTATAGTTTGTGTGTGTTACATTGCATGCAGTCTTCCAGGAGATAACGGGTTCGATCCCCTGGGACTGGGCGAGGACCCCAACAGCTTGAAATGGTACGTACAGGCAGAGCTAGTAAATGGAAGATGGGCAATGCTAGGAGTTGCAGGTATGCTCATTCCCGAAGTGTTAACTTCCTTTGGCATCCTCAATGTTCCCAAGTGGTACGACGCAGGCAAAGTGGAGTACTTTGCTTCTTCTTCCACCTTGTTCGTCATAGAGTTCATTCTGTTTCACTACGTGGAGATCAGGAGGTGGCAGGACATCAAGTACCCTGGAAGTGTAAATCAGGACCCCATCTTTAAGAGTTACAGTCTTCCTCCGAATGATGTGGGATACCCTGGAGGCATCTTTAACCCCCTCAACTTCTCTCCAAGCTTGGAGGCCAAGGAGAAAGAGCTTGCTAATGGTGGGCACATGATGGACTTTGTTTCTTATTTGTTTTCTTTATCATTCATTCTCAATTTCTCAGTTGTTTTTGATACAGAAGAGTCTATTTATCACACATGTTTGTATAGGTTGACTGGTCAACAACCAATGGGCTGTTTATCACTTTTCGGGATAGATTTATCATTGATTGGTTGACCAGTCAACCTTACAAACTTATGTGAGATTTAAGCTGCGCATGTTTAGACACTACTGTGCTAAAATTGATTTTTATGTGGGTACTGTGTAGGGAGGTTGGCCATGCTTGCATTCTTGGGATTTATAGTACAACACAATGTGACAGGCAAGGGACCATTTGAAAACCTGTTGCAGCACCTATCCGACCCATGGCACAACACTATTATTCAGACTCTCCAAGGAAATTAAAATTGTGGCTATAATGCATAGTCAATGTATTATTTTCAGCCTCTTTCTTTTCTATGGAATTCTGTCAAGACTTTGGAAATTGTTGGGCATATAAAATTATGTACATGGATCTTATCAACTCCTCTTAAGTATTTATTCTTTGGGATTTTTGTCATAATCGCTGAAAATCAATATAGAATTTTTCATAAGTGAGATAAAACGATCGCTGAAAATCAATATAGATTTTTTTATAAATAAGATAAAACGACTTTCAACTTTGTTCAAGTCCAAATGATACTTAAGATAAACTATAAAGTGTGGCATTTCTTGACACATTTCAGATAAATATATTTAAGATATTTTAATAAACATTAATAATGTGGTTTTGTATAGTTGTCTTACTTTTCAAAGTTATGTTTTAAATTTTTGCAATGAAATTGTTGCTTTTTGTTGTGTTTCTGTTCATGCCGCATTGGCTGGAAGAGCCTATCCCTCACGTATGTTTGTGAGGGAATTGGCCAAAATTGAACTTATGATCTCCAGTTAAACATGAATGCACTACAGGTCATATTTAGCTGAAATTAACAATTGATTTGACTTTATTGACCCCGCAAACGTGCATGAGAGTTAGTAACAACGGCTTTGACATAGTTAGCCATTTCACTTGCAGGGGATTGAAACTCACCATCATCTTCTTTATTCTTTAACAATTATCCTCGACTCCCACCTCCACAAAGTCTAGATTTTGATTGAGATGCACCGTACACAATAATTTTCTCAGTTGTGTCTCACTTCTTTGTATCAATGTTTTCACATAGCTAGTTAATTACAAATGTTATTTTTAAAGTAACATCGATACCCATATAAGTGCAGTAATTAGATATTTTAAGGCTTTTACTATGCATAATAATCACCATAAGATTTTAGGGAAAAAATTGTACTACACTTTAAATGAGGGAAAAAAAACATATAATCCTTACTATTAAAATAAATAATTCAATTCCAATGTCAAAAGTGGATCCATCCATTTCTTTTTGGCATATATTTTCAATTGCATAGTTTAAATTATGTGATTGGAAGCTAAATTTAAAACAAGAGGTTCATAAACATTTCAAAAGTCTGTTAGATACGTGACAACAAAGTTAAATGTTGGATCCCTTTGCAACGTGGTTTGTAGATGGCAGTGACAATTATAGAGCTTCCTTGGCAGGGGTTGAGGGCGAGTCTCGAGAGCCAAAATTTAAGGAGTCAAACCCTTGTTTTTAGAAAGACAAATTCCGTTGGATTCTATTTTTAGGAAGGAAAATCCTAATGGCGCTTTTCCACTCTATGTTTAGGAAGAGGAATTCTAGCGGTGCTTTGCCAATTAGGTGTATTTTTCTTTGTGGAGAGCCAAAGTAGCTCACTACGAGTTCGCATGTAATTTTTTCATCTTGAGTTATTGAAAATTTGATATCTTGCACCATGGATGTTCAAGGCCGACTTAAAGGTCAGGAGCGCCCTAGGCAATAGTTTGAGTGGGCGCCCTCCTCAAAAATTTATTTAATATTTTTTCCATAAAGTAAATAAATAAAATATGTCTATATTTTTGTATTTTTAAATTTACATCATGGTCATAATAAAATAATAATAAAAATATATTATTAAATTATCACGGAAGGATGAAAAATATACTGTGGATGGAAAAATTTAATTGTAGGAGATGCTCAGAATGCAAAAATACAATATTTTATACAAGGCTTCTTACAAGTCTAATTTAGCCTTATCAAGTAGGTGACATGAACTCTATCCTGAAATAAAGCACCATTTTTTTCCAAAGAAACAAAAACGTTTATGTAGCTCCCATGGTTTTGTGAAGAGTCGTATTTGGACTAGGCCTACAAATTCCTCCATAAAAAAATAATAGAAAATTTCCCCACAAAATTAAGAATAGAAAATTAAATACTTGTTTCCTTTAATTATACTCACCTCTACTAGATACACCAACAACATTATAAAAAATACATTAACCTTTTTCTAAAACAAATTACACACCTATATAATCTGGAGCTATATCATAGAATGGGTAACAATACCAAAAAAATCATATGTGCTTATAAATATGTGATATTTTATTTTATTTAAAAAAATTTACAAAACTTTTTTGTATGTATGCGTGAAATTTATGTTACTATACAATAATATCTATAAATGGGTTGATCAATATTAAATCTTCAGATAAATTATTTTAAAGTTAAGTTCTAAAATTAACAAAAAGAATTTTTTTAGATTCAGGCGCCCCCTGATGGTTGGCGCCCTAGGCAACTGCCTAGTTTGCCTAAGGCTTAATCCCCCTTTGTGGATGTTTCCTTAGCTTTGCTAGGGTTTACCATATACATCTGATGTTTTATCTCTTACATATTTAGTATTTGTAGGTTTATTTTATCTCTATCTCTGTAAATTATTATTTTGATATTCAACTTTCTAATTATTGATTGTTAAAAGTTTTTTGATTTCTAATCGACAAAAATATGCTTTATCCTATTTTACTAATAATCAAATACAATGCACTTACACAAGATTTGAGTTTCATGTACTCTCCAAAGAATTTGATTCACTTAAAATATCTAAACTTTATTTTTGTGTCAAAAAGAAAAGAAGATGCATAATATTTATTAATCTTAGCAATAAATATTTGAAAACATCTCAAAGATATGAATAATCATCTTAAAAGATGTATCAATAATATTCATGGTCTTCATATTGTAATGAATGTAACTATGGTTTGCACCCATTTATTGTTAATTTTATTCAATCCATTCACATTAGTATCAAGTACATACTTGCTAACCTAAATTTTCATCTATGTTTCTTTCTTAAATCCTAGCCGTAAGCCTGTATAAATTTGTAATCTCAACAAATTAAATTTTTCCTATTATAGCCCCCGGACTATTACTTTTTGATTTTTCAACTCTTTACATACCCCGAATGAATTTTCACACCCATTTTGAACTAATCTTAATTAGCGTTGATTGGTAGTTCGAGGAAAAGTTATGAGAGGGGAAATGTGTGCACCCAAATTTTGAGTCATATATGCAACAGTTCCAAAAAAAAAAAAAGTAGGAGAAAAATTATATTGATGCAAGAAGAAAGGAATGAAACTCTACCAGAACCGAATCAGGAGTAATTTAGAGCCACATAAGTATTTGAGCAGAATAGAACATTTAGGAAATAAAGAGAAACAACAATTCTGGAAAATAGAGCGCAACTGAAATGATTTAGAAAACTAAAATAAAACACTAATTGTTATTATGTACTTTTTGTATAAATTTTTGCAATCAATTTTGCTGTTAGTTGTGTATATTGTTCTGCACATAACAATTCTATTTTGTGTTTATTATAGTGATAGGTGTTTTACATAATGCAAGGAGTGTAATGATGTGTGTTGTTTGAAAAAATTCTTTATTTACCAATTAATGTGTTTAATGGTTAAAATAATATGTATAATTTTATAATGCCGACTAATGCTTAATACATAAAATAAAATATGTATAGGGTAAAATATTTAGGTTAGTTTTTACTTATATAGAATCTATGGTAAGATATTTTATATGTATTGGGGTAAACAAATAATTTTTAATTTATAATTAAAATAGTATTGATGTATATTATATAGAGTTTATGTCACAATAAAATATTTAGGTTAGTTTTTATAGAACCTATACTAAGATATTTTAGATGTATTTTAGATGCATAAGGTAAAATATTTAGGTTAGTTTTTACTTATATAGGATCGAAGTTTAGATATTTTAGATATATTTTAGCCTAAAATATTTAGGTTAGTTTTTATTTATATAGAATCTATGTTAAGATATTGTAAATATATTTTATATGTATATGGGTGAATAAATGTTTTATATTTATAATTAAAATGTTATAAATACAACTCTATATTTAAAAAGAAATACAAAATATATTTAGTTGATAATTGTTAGGATTGTGGAGCTGAATTGCTTCATAGTTAGCATGATTTACACCTTGCTGGTTTATTAAGTAACCAACACTCAAGTCGGAGGGTACCAACGCCATATAGGGTAATCGGCGCCGGTCAACATCGAGGGTAACCGTCGTCGGTCAAAGTTAATCGTTGCGGTTACTTGTGCATGAAAGTTTATATTTAACTCACGGGAATTAGATCTAAATTTGTTATAAAGTTGATCTAAAGGTTGTAAATGCATAGCTAAGGTGCCCTAAGTTTGTCTAAGCTTATATAAGCTAGAAAACTAGGGTTAGAACATAAGGATAGAGGAAGAATGTTAATTCTCCTTGGTTGAAGATGAAGAAGAAGAAAAAGAAGAAAAAGGTTGCATGAAGACAAAGCTTCAATGGAGAGAAGCTAGACAAAAGGAAATAACAGGTACATTTGAATGGTGAGAAGGTGGTTATGTCTTCTTCTGTATTTCCTTTGTATTGTCTTGTCTAATTGTAATGGCTTGCATAGTATGCAAAGCACATAGAGTTTCTTCTTGTAGATCCACATGTTGGTGAGATCTTGTATTGTAGATCCATGAGATCATGATGTATTGTTGATCCATGTAGATCTAGTCTTATATTGTTAGATCCATAGGTTGTTGTGAGATCTTGTATTCATAGATCCATGAGATCATGTTGTATTGATGATCCATGTAGATATAGATATTGTAGAGGAGGTTTTCTTCATGTTTGCACAGGTTGATGTAGTGATGGAGAGATAGACTTACTTCTTGGTGCACAGTCATGGTTTCACATTGGTAGACCCATGTGAGAGGTCTTATTACAGATCCATAGAGAACTTGGTAGCAGTTCAACGATGCAGTAGTTCTCGGTTATGTGAGATCTGTTGGTGGTGTTTAGAGGCACAATAGTAGTGCACTAATGGATATCCGTTTAGAGATCCGAAGGAGAGGAGATGCTCTTGAAGAGATGCATTGTACTCTTGTATTGAAGAGTTGGTTTGTACTCTTGTTATATTATATATATGAGATCTCCATCTTTGGTGGACGTATCCCACATTGGGTGAACCACGGTACATGCTTTGTGTTATTTGTGTGCACTTTGTTTTGATTTAGATTATCTAGTTTACACTTCCACGCTTTAGATTTTAAGGAATTGTTTAGATCCCTGTGTGTGTAACGCCCACATTTTACACACACAAATACAACAGTAAAATACTATGATAATTTTTTTGACTTACATTGCTCACTACACAACACCACAAAGGCTCCAAGTAAGGAAAACTCCATAACACATACGACACTTACATAAGCCATCGACCCACAAAGACACATGACAACACCATATACATGTCGATGCCACACCTTCCCCAATGAACGAATGCTAGCAATAACCCAACCACAACAAAAGGGACTCAAGGATTGGAAACCCCAAAACACATCGTTTCCATGATTACATCTTAGTTATGATTAACATTCCAAGAACATTTTTCTACAAGGATGATTTTATCCATTTTCCACATACAGATTCTGCAATTCATTTCACATTCAACTTATTGTTCGACCATTTAAGTTTTCTCTTTATCCCTTATGAAAATCTCCATAACTTACATAATTAAATTCCATATTTCCAATTACCTACAAAGTTCCTAATTCTCTCGTTTTTATGCTAAAGGTTTTTTTTCTTAAAATATGTTTCTAAGTTGACATTTAATTTTACCCTCATTATCAAGGGGACCAACCAAAAGTTGTCGAGGGAAAAATAATACACAACAAAGGAGGTGAAGGTTTGAGTTTCTCTTTCCTATAAATTTCCTTCCATACAAAGCATATTTGTTTTCGTATTATGGTCGTTTTAGTATCAATTTTAGTTTGATTCAGTTAAGCATTTACAAGACATAATTTTATTTTATCTTATTTTTAGTAGACTCTAAACTGACTCAAAGGCCTAGTCCCACCAAGAATCAATTTGCATCCATTATTAACAAAATTTCAATGCCTAAATCATCCATAAGGACTTCAAGTGAATTTTTGTTCCTAAACCATTATCACACATTCTATTGTTTCTCATTTCATTTACAATGTTTGCTAGGTCTTTTTTTTTGTGTCACTTTATAACATAAAGAGTTACGAAAGTAATTATTTACCATTTTGAATAAGTATATGATTCTAAGTTGACATTTAATTTTACCCTCATTGTCTAAGGGGACCAACCAAAAGTTGTCGAGGGAAAATAATACACAAAAAGGAGGTGAAGGTTTGAGTTTCTCTTTCCTATAAATTTCCTTCCATACAAAGCACATTTGTTTTCGTATTATGGTCGTTTAGTATCAATTTTAGTTTGATTCGATTAAGAATTTACAAGACATAATTTTATTTTATCTTATTTTTAGTAGACTCTAAAAGTGACTCAAAGGCCTAGTCCCACCAATAATCAATTTGCATCCATTATTAACAAAATTTCAATGCCTAAATCATCCATAAGGACTTCAAGTGAATTTTTGTTCCTAAACCATTATCACACATACTATTGTTTCTCATTTCATTTACAATGTTTGCTAGGTATTTTTTTTTGTGTCACTTTATAACATAAAGAGTTACGAAAGTACTTATTTACCATTTTAAATAAGTATATATGATTGGAAGCATTATAACTACACACGAATCCCAAGTTAACATCCTAATCAATCGAGGTTTGGTTTAATTCCAACTACACCTAATGATCTACGCTCAACTATATATGCGTTTAAGGCAAGAGGACATATTAATGCTAAACCACCTTCAAGAAAAGACCAAGGTGATGTGTTGATAGAAACCAAGGTAACACATTTAATTGTGAGGAACTAAGGAGTTTATTAACAAGAGTTTAAGACCTAGAACAAGTATTTCACGATCTCCAATTATGTCTTCTGGATCCAATAGGGACTTCATTGCATTGATACTGATTAATTTATAGATCTAATCACGTAAGACCTGGCAATCCAAAAGGATACTAAGGGAGTATTAGCTCTATTTACCCCACAGATGGTAAGGTTACACTACATAGTCATTGCTTCGAACAAGGACTCATAAGGTGACTTCCAAGGTGGTCTTGACCACTCAACATGGTGTCGGGCCTGAAGAGAGGACATTCTCCTCGCGGTTACCAAAACTAGAAGGAAACCACATACTCCAGATAAAGTTGGACCATGTCATTCCTAAAAGATGGGTTCACGACAATGTCGCTAAACATAATGACTATGACGGTAAAATTCAACTAGGGGTTTTATTTACCTAACCTAGGAGGTGCCATCGAGTACAAGGTTTAAGTTTATTCTATGGTTTCAATTTTTTTATACTATGAAGGATCACACACATTAAGAAAAGTTATGCACAGATCTTATACTAGGGTTGAGTGTTTTGATTAAATCTCTTTATTACATTTACAAGGTAAGAATACAACACAATAAATAATTAATTGTTTATTGAACACGAAAAATGCCCCACAATGTATTAACTTCAAATTCATTTACTAAATATATATATATCAAACCCTTTTACCATACGTAACTATGAATCAAATTGAACATGTGATTAAATGCACATTTCCTAAGATATCCCTAAAACTAGCATCCCATACATATTAGCAAATTTAAAATATAACATTTCGTAGCATGAGACTACATTATACATATATTCATTTTACAATGACCTATAAAAATTACAATAATAAATAATGAATTACACATCACCTTTTCGCCATCTTTCTTGCATCCTGCAAAACCATGTGAGCATGAAATCAACGATAAATCGCTGACATGGAATCCACCCTAATCTAACATAATTAATGTCTTTAGTTTCCCATTTACATGTAATAATAATTAAAATTTGCATTCGAAAGAAAAGGTTTAGAAACATGTATTCGGTTCAATTCAATTCACTTCACTTCGTAACCAAGGAAAGAGAAAGAGAAAGGAAGAGAGAGAAGCACAATTTTGTCAAAAGTTCTATTTCACACAAGTTACACTATAGAGTTTTCAAATAGTTATTTACATGTGTCAAAAGTTTCCATGGTGGTTTGGCATCCCAACAGGGGTCCTACCACTCTCTTTTTACATTTTCCTGCTAGCTACAAAAGCGTTCAAATCAGGCTCGGAGGCTAAGAAACCAATTTCAAAAGTTGTCTTCGATGAGAAAACACACCACGAGTTAAATTTCTACGTGTCCACTTATATACCAAGAGTTCATAGGAATTGACAAAATTTAGAACTAGCGAACGCTTTACGATTAGTGGCTAATTTTCTGGGGCCATTGGTCATAAATGAGCTAGTTGTTAATGATAAAAAATGAGCTCGAGGGCTCAAAAAACCACGTCCAAAACTGACGTTTGATGGATGAACACACAACGAAAAAATTCCTACAAGTTCCCCTATATATTGAGAATTCATCAGAGTTGACAGGACTGAGAACTAGAATTTTTTTCAAATGGAAACATGTTTTCTAGAGCCATGAGTCATAATTGGTCTAGTTTGACCTAGTCAAACTGTGACCAAAGGCCTACAAAATGCCATTGCCAAACTATCCAGAAAAGTGTTTTTCCCTAAACTGAAAGTTCCATGTAATTTTCTAGTAAAAACACTAGAGGTTTGTGAAGATGGATAATAATTTCTCTATCCAAGTTTCAAATGGCGGTTCAAAACGAAAGCCAACTTTCTAGATTTAACAACTTCCTACCACTACAAAATAGTGTAACAGGCTCCTATAAGGGCGTCAAAAAGATCACAAATGTTCATTCGGGGTCAATCCAAGGATTGAAGTGACACCTCACATAACAAGGTATGCGAAGGAATCTTAACCTCCCTTTTCCGAGTTACGAAGGTTACTTTGCATGAGTCCCCAGAAATTGCAGTTTATCTAATTAAACTAGGAGATGGTCAACATATTTACCGAGAAGTCAACCTCAACTTGTCGATAAAACAATACTGTAGTGATCTAGTTTGGTTAGGTAGTTTTTCTAAATCACCTCAAAATGAGGGTTGAAGTTCATGGTTTACTACAAAATGGTTATTTTAATTGTGTGAGTAACGATATGACATTTTATTGTTTTAAAACAAGTTAATATAAATTAATTAAATCTGCAATAATCTCAAGATTTTAAAATTTATTTCATTGCAAAAGAAAAAATGAAATACGAAAATTAAGAAAGATCAGGAGAGATGAACCATGCCTGGAATTGTTCGGCGATAAAAGTAGGTGGTTTTCAACATTTCATGAGCCGCTTACAACAGCCAGAGGAGGGGGTTTCAAATCCTTTTCACCAAGGAACATTCAAGGGAGAGCCACATAATTCAAACCATAAATCCCACCACGTCCACGCATCATAACATTTACTTGAGAATTTCTAAGGCCTTTGTACCGAACCCATTTTGAATACCCTGCAATCATAGCAGTTCATGAGACCACATCCCATTTGAGTATTCTCGTCAACAGTCCACATGATAGGTGCATTCTTCTATATTTTTGCATATGTATCTACCAGGGCCAAGAATTTAACCACATTTGATTTCCCTCTACAGTATGGTTTCCTCCTCTTTAAATTAATTTTCCCTGCACAAGAGGCATATGCCCAATTGATTATTGTAGTTTCTAGAAGGCATTTTCAATGTTGATTAGCTTTGTGTCTTTTTACATGCATCGTTGAATGGGATGTAATGTTGTTTAGCCTCCTTAGAAATAATTTTAGAGGAATAGAATGCCTTGGATGATGTAGATTGTATTTCAAAGTACTTTCTAACATCTCTATTATTCTTTGGTGGATGTCCATGCCCTGTTCTAAATTATCCATTTTGACACAGGGTGGAGGATGTTGGAAAATGTTGTGAATCCTAGATTTGCAATTGCTTGAAAGGTTCCAAGGCCTTTTCAAAAAATCCATTTTCTACACATCCTCTCATCATTGCAGTCCACAAGGCCATATTTCCCTCGCACTCTTGTCAAGCAGTCCACATGCCATGTAAATACACCCACGTTTTTCATCCAAGGAAGAGTTGTGAACAACAAAGGCTCTCAAACCCAGCAAGGCGAAAGCCCTCATAGGTGGCCACTGTGAATGTTTTGAGAAATGAGCCTTATCTTTCTCATAACTGACCCTCATTCAAATACCTCACCTCAACTTCTAGGGGAGAAACAATAACACAAAAACCAATCAACCAATACATAGCAAGGGTTGAAGCTATAGTTGCTTTAAAAATAAAATGAAGAGAGAAAGCTGATGCTTTTCAGACGTTGCAGATACTAATTAACGTCACTACAAGCTCCATCCACCACCAATATCTATCTCATATGTCCTTGCCACAACTATCCATTTTCTGTTGAATTACACGTTATCTTGGGTTTCACCGTGGTAAAAGTCTGCGAGATCTAAAAATAAAGTGTTTGTATTATTAAGCAAGGAGAATGATAGGTATGACCAGCCGATGAAGGTGCCCATGTGCTATGTCGGAGAGGTCCATGTGCCTTCACATGGGAAACATTACTCCTCTCACCCACTTTCCCACCAACCCACGCACCAATATATTTAAAAATATATATATTTCTTGTCAGGCATTACAATGTGCATGATTTTTTTTTTATTAAATCATGACACTATTCCGTAGTCTTGAATTCCCAACAACTGGTATCAGAGCTTGGTTATTTCAGAGCAAGGTTTTGCTTTAGTATATTGTTAGTGGTTTACTGATAGGTGTATGAGAGAAGGGTTTGTTTTGCATGATGTGAAAATTGCAGAAGATATTTCTTAGGTGGAAGCTAGAAATGTGAGGTTTTTGGAGAATACAGTGACCGATGTCGGTTAGGTGTCAACCGACATCGGCAAGGTGACCATGGTTGGTTACAGGGTGACCGTGGTTGGTTACTGGGTAACTTGGTTTTAAACATAAAATCACAGATATGAAGATTTTTATAAGATGCAGTGAATGTATCTTGTTTGTTGAGGTGTCCCTGGTTCTTGGAGGCACATGCATGATTGTCAAATTACAGATCCAGTTTATAGAGGTATGGTTTTGTTACCTTGGTATTGCAAGTGCTTGTATTATTTTGGTTGCACATGCATGTTTGGGATTGCAGATCTGAGTATGAGATAGAGGAGAAATTATGCATCCTTTGGTGCAGTTAGATGCATGGGCTTTGTTAGAGAAGAAGAATATAGTAGCACAAAATGAAGATGAGGTTTCCATCAGAGAATTATGTTCTTCAATTGAATATGCGGTTGAGTATCTTGGTGCGTTGGTAAGGTGATGTATTTCATCTTGGTGCAATTTTATTGCATGTATTATTTGTTAAGTTTTTGTGCAAGATTTGGGTGCTTCTTGAAATGAATGGATCAACACAACTATCAGATTTGGTCGAAGTAGGCACATAGTTTGGTGACCTATGCCAATTTGTAGCATTGTGTTCGTTCCAGCAGAATCGACGTCGGTCAAGGAACCGACATCGATCACAGAGGGTAACCGATACTGGTCAATGAATCATGATTGTTCTCTATGACAATGAGTTTACATAGGGTTTCTTATAGTAGAAGAGGGCATGGATGGTTCAAAGTGTCCTATTTTGGAGGATCATATTTCTTACACAAGTATGTACAAGAAGAAACAATGCTAGACCACTTCAATGTTTGGATCAGAAAGAGGACGAGTTGGCTCGGTTAGTCTAGTGAGACTTTGAGTCAGGTATCTCTATATGATTCATGTTTTATTTATTTCATTTGGAGCAATTGATATTATGTTTGGATTGTGTGCACAAGTAAAATTTGCACCATGGATATTTGGTGAGCTTGAATTTTATTTCGGGATATGTTGGAATCTTGAGGACAAGGATATCTAGTCTAAGGATGAGATCCTCAATGAAAAGTCATGTTTAGACATAGTTGTAGTAACGAAAGATGTTGAGTACACATGATGAAAATAAGTTGATTCACCTACTTCACAAGAAGTCCAAACTTTTGTGATGTAGAAGTATTCTTTGATAAAAAGGGAATCAATTTATATTTTCTTTCATCTAGTTTTATTTCTCACTGACATATATAGATTTTGAGCTTGGTTTTAGAGGAAATGCGGGGATTTCATGTTCAGTGGGAGCAAGCCATGGTTGTTGGCATCGTAGGTTGGACATATATGCACAAGCAGAGTGAAAGAAGATTGCTAAGTTATTCAAAGTGGCAGGAGGTACAAGTTGGTTTTGGAGGGCAGTCACGACTTTGCAGGTATCTTGAGTTTATTACTTTGTGATGTCACTTCTGGTTTATTTTATGGTGCCTAAATATTTCTTAGGGAAGGAAGTTGATGGTTGATTCCGCTGATTTTAGATGGCAGAGAAATTTTCAGAGTTTGAAGGGTGAAAAAGGAGAGTTATAGAGGTGGTGTCGGTTAGGATTAACCATGGTCGATCATTTGGTAACCTCGGTTGATCGGGTAGTGACTAAGGTCGGTTAGGAAACCGTGGTCGGTTTGGTCACAGGTTTGACAACAATGCTTATTTACCATTTTTAGATGGTGCCCTTGTTTTTATTTCATCTTGGTTGATTGTGCAGAGTATGTTGATGACATGTTTGCTAGTATTTACACTTGGTATTAGTGACATGGTTTAACATGGATGTTTTTTATTGACATTGATGAGCACATGATTCATATTTGGCTTTAGAGTTATTCGGTGATAGAATTGGAGCTTCTGGAGAGTTGGTGATATGGATGGATGTACATGGTGAGTTTGTACATGTGGATAGATTTAATTTTGTGAGTCTATGATGATGCAGATGTTTGATTTGCACATGGATGCCTATGAGCACAATTTAGATGCCTTGAGCATGAGTAGGGGATGTTTGTATTTCCTCTTGATTACTATGTTACTCCATGGGAGATGTTATCTATAGATGATTGTCTTGGACATGCTAGTTGTTTATGCAGGGTTGGATTTGTAGATTGTAGTGTTTGGATTCTTTGAGTTATGTAGGTTTGTGGATTGATCACCCATTGTTGTAGGTAGAACTCATTTGGGTTGTCTTTACCTAGGATCTTGTTTTGCTTTCACATATTCTAGTTTGACTTGTCTTGGTCAGTTGCATTGGTGGTTGCATGAAGACATGGATAGATGGTTGGAGAACATGGTTGATTTTATAGGTATGGCTATGGTTGCAGTTGAAGCTCAGTATTTTAGTTTGAGTGGGAGATCTTGCAGGTGTGTTAGTCATGGTGGTTTAGTTGCATGAGAGGCTTAGAGTTATGATTCAATGGGAGCTTGATGTATGGATAACTTGTGTATCATAGATCATGAGTAGATTTGTGCGAGCATACATATGGTAAGTAACGGCTTTATTATCTTCTTAGTTTTAGAAGATGGTTTAATCTTCTGATTTCATTTGAGAGAATTGTTGATATAAAGTATAGATGGTCTTCACGGTATGTAGAGGATGGTGATGTACATGTACAAGTACAAGTTCAATAATTTATCTCTAAGTGGGAGATTGTTAGGATTGTGGAGCTGAATTGCTTCACATTTAGCATGATTTACACCTTGCTGGTTTACTCGATGAATCGACATCGATCCGAGGGTAACCGACACTAGTCGAGCATCGGGATAACCATCACTAGTTAGTGTAACTATCACGGTTAGGGTAATCATCGCCGGTAAGGTTAACCGTCATCGATTACTTGTGCGTGGAAGTTTATATTTAACTCATAGGAATTAGATCTAACTTTGTTATAAAGTTTATCTAAAGGTTGTAAATGCATAGCTAATGTGCCCTAAGTTTTTATACGTTTATATAAGCTAGAAAACTAGGGTTAAAACATAATGATAGAGGAAGAATGTTTATTCTCCTTGGTTGAAGATGAAGAAGAATAAAAAAGAAGAAGAAGAAAAAGGTTGCATGAAGACAGAGCTTCAATGGAGAGAAGTTGGACAGAAGGAAATAACAGGTACATATGAATGGTGAGAAGGTGGTTGTCTTCTTATGTATTTCCTTTGTATTGTCTTGTCTAATTGTAATGGCTTGCATAATATGTAAAGCACATAGAGTTTCTTCTTGTAGATCCACATGTTGGTGAGATCTTGTATTGTAGATCCATGAGATCATGATGTATTTTTGATCCATGTAGATCTAGTCTTATATTGTTAGATCCATAGGTTGTTGTGAGATCTTTTATTCATAGATCCATGAGATCATGTTGTATTGATGATCCATGTAGATATAGATATTGTAGAGGAGGTTTTCTTCATGTTTGCACAGGTTGATGTAGTGATGGAGAGACAAACTTACTTCTTGGTGCACAATCATGGTTGCACATTGGTAGACCCATGTGAGAGGTCTTATTACAGATCCATAGAGAACTTGGTAGCAGTTTAGAGATGTAGTAGTTCCTGGTTATGTGAGATATGCCGGTGGTGTTTGGAGGCACAGATGTAGTGCACTCATGGAGATTTGTTTAGAGATCTAGAGGAGAGGAGATACTCTTGAAGAGATGCATTGTACTCTTGTATTGAAGAGTTGGTTTGTACTCTTGTTATATTATATATGAGATTTCTATCTTTGGTGGACGTAGCCCACATTGGGTGAACCACAGTACATGGTGTGTTATGTGTGTGTAATTTGTTTTGATTTGGATTATCTAGTTTACACTCTCATTGCTGTAGATTTTTGGGAATTTTTTAGATCCCATGTGCATGATTTTGTTTGTTATTAAATCATACCATTATTCCGTAGTCCTGAATTCTCAACAATAACAAACATTAAAAATAATAAATAAACATTCAAATAAATAAATAAAATAAATAACTAGCATATATATCTTAAATAATCTATCTATGCCTATCTAATTTATGTGAGAATTCCAATATAAGCACTCTCTCTGCATCTTTTTGATATATATATTAGAGATATCTATGCTAGTTTTAGTTTTATTCTAGAACTCCCTGTATCTTGTAAATATGGGCACCTCTTCATATGTTTTCATTCAAATTGATATCAAATCCCAACCCTTTGATTTCCATTGTTTTTATAACATTCCAAAGCCCATTTCTTTGTTTTAGGGATTTTTAGCCACTCTCGGAATGACTAGAAGTGACAATAATACATGGTATAAACCTCCAACTTTTGATGGTAAAAACTATGATGTGTGGATAGATAAAATGAATAACATTTTGATTGGTAATGATTTTTAGGAACTTGTTATAAGTGGGTTCAAATATGTAATTGATCAAGCAACCTATGCAACTACGTTACATGCTCGGAAAAATCAGTGAAAGAGACTAGAATGAAACATGCAAAGGTCCGAACCTTATAAAAGTTGCAATGACATAACCCATATTTTATAGAATAGTAATAACTAAGTACCCAAAATAATCTTGGGAAATTATTCAAAAATCCTATACATGGATTGCTAAGGTATTATTAGTCAAACTCCAGCTTCTTAGAAGAGAGTTTGAAACTCTTCAAATGAATGAAGTTGAGTGTATCTCTTATTTTCATATTATAATATTTGGGTTAGTAAATCAAGTAAAAATTAATGGAGAGGTTATTGAAGATCCAAGTTTTATTGAAACAATCCTCAAGAGTTTTCTTGTTAGATATGACCCAATTTTTGTCGCAATTGAATATCCCAAAGACTTGTCTCAAATGATAGTTGATCATTTAATAGGTTCACTTCAAACCCATGAGAAGTGGTTAAACCGATCACCCACTCATTCCCTAGAACAAGCTTTTAAATCTTATACATATTTAATAGGAAAGAGGAGATGAAGAGACAAAAGAGTAAGAAATCTCACAAGTAAAGGAAAAATAATAAGCTACTTTGGAATATGCACTTCAAACATCCAAGAGGGAGAAACAATCTCACAATCAGACTCCTTAGGACAAAAAAGGAGTAGTAGCTCAAACTCAAGGTATGACAAGAAAAATGTCCAATGCTATTACTATAATAAGTATGTATATTTGGTAAGTAAATGCATACAAGGTGGCATGAAAAGTCAAGGAAGAGTGCAAATGTAGTAAATGAAAAGGTATCTCAATCTCAAAAAATACTTGAATTTGTTTATTATGTGAAATATTATTGATCAAAGTAGTTATGACGCTTGGTATTTGGTTAATGGTTGTAACAACCATATGAGTGTTAATGAAATTTTATTTTCCTTCATTGATAATATCATTTAGTTTGAGATTAATATGGGGAACAATGAAAATTTTCTAGTTAAGGGAAAAGAAGCAATAATCGTTCGCACCAAGCATGGTGATAAAATAACAATCAAGGACACCTATTATGCCCTAGACATAAAACATAATCTATTGAGCATTGGAAAACTAGTTCAAAAAGGATATAGAGTATTGATGGAGAATAAAGAGTGCAATAATATATGATAAATATGAAAGTACAAACAAAATTGAAGCTATATAAATGTAAAAAATTAGATGTTCCATCTCAAAATGCAATATGATTTTCTACATAGTCCGAGAGATACATCTCAAATGGAACCATTCAAGGCTCATGTTGTTAAGGATACATCTAGACTCGACATTTAAGGTATGAACATTTAAGTTTCCAAAGACTAAGTATTTTATCCAAGAAGGATATGGTTAAGCACCTCACGACTATTTTGGAGCCTAGTTAAAATGTGAAATGTAGCAAAACAAGGAAAAGTGAAAATGTATCAAATGAAAAGGTATATGAATATAAACAAAAACACATTTTTTTATTATGTTAAATATTGTTGAGTAGAGTGGTTATGACATTTTGTACTTAGTTAATGCTTTTAACAACCACTTGAGTGGTAATGATTTTTTTATTTCATTGACAAGATCATTCAATTTGATATTAAAGTGGGGAACAATGAAAAATTTCTAGTTGTTGGAAACGAAGCAATAATTGTTCACACCAAGCATGGTGATAAAAAAAATCAAGGACATCTATTATGCGATAAACATAAAACATAATCCATCAAGCATTGGACAACTAGTTCAAAAAGGATATAGAGTAATGCGATGGAGAAACGAAGAGGGTAATAATCTATAATAAATATGGGAGTAAAAAAATTACAGCTATACATATGAAAAAAATATATGTTCCCTCTTAGAATGCAATCTGATTTTTCTACAGTCTAGAGGTACATCTCAATGGAACCATTCAAGTCTGCCATTAAAAATACATCAAGAATCTAGAATTTAAGGTATGAACATTTAAGTTTCCCTATACTATGTCTTTTTCCAATAAGGATATGGTTAAGAAGCTCATGACTATTTTAGAGCTTGATAAAAATGTGAGGCCTACATCTTAGGAAAATAAATATATGAAACCTTTTCAATCAAGGAATTATAGAAGGAAAAGACACCATTAGATTTGGTGCATTCAAATCTAAGTGACCCAATCTGAGACCCCACTTGATTAAAATAAAAATGGAAGATGGAGATCTATTCTAGTTTAATCTAATGCTATGCAAAACATTCAATAAATGGAGTAAAATGCGGTAAATAGACCCAATAAGCTAAGTAAATGAAAATATGAAACCATAGTATGCAAAGAGGGTTAGAAATGCCTTGGTTGATTTATAGATGTGTTGGGACTATGTCACAATGGAGACCAAATTAACATGAGGAGGAAGTGACTACATAGAGCTACAAAAAGTGCAGATTCGAGTTTTACGAGTAGATTGGGGCACCTGGAAAGGGATGGGGTGCTTAGATGCCATGGTCTAAAATTTGGGCACCCTCGTATGTAGAAATGAAAAAAACCTCCTCTAAGGTGTCAGTTGAGTGATCACCCGTACTCACTTCCTATCGTGTGAATGTTTCTAAACTTCGTTGTAAGCTACTACAAATCGAGATGAAGGAAACACTGCAAAACCCCAAGAAAAGTATCAAAACCCTAAAAAAATAAAGATGCATATGAAGGGGTCAGACTGTCCTCAGCTGCCAAATGGATGGACTTATTAGTGAGTGCTGTCGCACTACATCTCGTAACCAATGCGTTCTAGGTATGTGTGTGTAAATCATGCCCTAGGTGCTCTTGCTTGATCGCACTTTGTGAGTAGTGAGCAATAACTAGATGTAGAATGTAAGTAAATGGTGCATGGAATATAATGAACTCCCCTCCTATGAAGTGTGATGCGAAGAACCAACCTTTGTCCCTTGTGATGGAGCTAGATGGATGCAAATAGAGATATATATGCCTTTGATGGATGCAACCTTAGGTGGAGATACTAGTGTTTAGTGCTTGGTCCCTCATTATGGTCTCATAAATTTATATTTATATGGTTCTCTTGTTCTAATTTTGTAATTAACCTCGAAAAGGCCAACCACCAAAAATATGAAAAGTTCAAATGACTAGAAAGTGCCCAAAATATGAGAGTAAAGTGCAAAGAGGATCAGGGCACCCAGAGGGGACTACGATCTGGTTGGGTGCCCTAGTCGAGATAGGATGAACACAAAATGGCAATACATACTTTGGGCATGTACGGGTGTAAGATCGAAAGTAACGATAGAAAGAAAAGTAAAATGGCCAAAGACATGGGTTAATTAGTACTCTTTTCACTCAAGAACCATATGAATAGTAGTATGAAACCGAGACTAAATAATTACCCAAAGTGCGTGATTTAGTGACTACACCACCTTAGCCAAAAGTGTATATTTTATGACCTTCATAAATGACTATAGTATAAAGACTTGGGTATACTTATTGAAGAAAATGTTAAAAGTATTTGAGAAGTTTAAATAGTTTAAGTCCTGGTAGAGAAGAAACTTTGATACTTCATCAAGGTCCTTAGATAAAACATAAGCGGAGAATATATCACTATATAATATTTAAATATTTTCAAGTTTGAAGGTATTAAAAAATAACTTATATCCAAGTACACACCACAATAAAATGGTGTAGCTAAGAGGATGAATAAGACCATCCAAGATATAGTGAGAAGTATGGTGAATGCCAATGGAATTTCAAATTAATATTAGAGTAAAGTTGTTGCAATAACAATATATTTGCTGAAATGTATCACAAAGGTTGTGCATAAAAATTTCTGCAAGAAGTATGGGAAAAAATAAAAATACAGTATGGAGCACCATGGAATATTTGGGTACATGGAATCTATAATTGTGACAAGGAGAAAAGGTAAAAATTAGGTGAAAGAGGAGAAAAGTGCGCCTCCATAGGCTATAACGAAGAGTCTAAAGCATATAGGTTTTATAACCCTATTACCAAGATGATTTTCATTAGAAGGGATGTTGAATTCATTGAGAATGAGTCATGGGATGATGTAATTGACACCTCCTTGTTTATCTCTACAACAATACCCATAAGCGATGTAGAAGGTGGAAAAAAAGGTGTTTGCAGCAATGAAGTTGAATGTGTCATAATACAACAAGGTGAAAATTTAACACTTCCTTCTACATCATTATCTAAAATGTTCCACAATCAAGTAAGCTGGACAATCTAGTACAAGGTATCCCTCTAGAGAGAGTTGAGATCGAACATTGGCTTCTCTAATGCAAAGAAAGACAAAGATCTTGAAGGAAATTTATTAAAAACTCAAGACATGCTGATTTCGATGAAAAAATGAATTTTGCATTATTTTCTCATATTGATCCCGCTCCTTTTGAAGAAGTGGTAAAAGAAGAAAAACGATGTAAGGTCATGCATGTCATTGCAAGGAAACAAATATGGGAGCTAGCTCATTTTATTATTGGAAATCAATTTATTGGAGTTAAACGTGTACGTAAGACTAATAGTATAATAAAAGGAAAAATAGAAAGGCATAAAGCAAGGTTAGTTGTTAAAAGGTATAAACAACAACCTAGAAGAAACTATGATGAGACATATGCTCTGTTGTAAGAATGGAAACCGTGTGAGCTGTATTAACAATAACAACTCAACACAAATGGAAGGTATTCCAAATGGATGTGAAGTCTACATTTCTGAATGGAATGATTGAAGATCAAGTTTACATTAAACAACCACTTGGGTATGAGATAACAAGAAAAGAAAACAAGGTTTATAGGTTAAAGAAAGCATTCTGTGAGATCAATAAAACACCAAGGAATGGTACATCTATGTAGACATGTATTTGTTAAGAAATGTATTCAACAAAAACAACGATGTGTTCACACTCTACATTAAAGTAACTCATGGTAATATTTTAATTGTTGTTTTATATGTAGATGACATGATTTTCACAGCAATAATGATCGATTGATTGTTGATTTTAAAAATGTAATGAAAATTGAGCTTGAGATGAGTGAGACTTGAGTATGTTAAAGTTTAATGTTGGTATTGAGGTAAGATAAATGGATCATGGTATATTTATTTCTCAAACCAAGTATGACTCAAAAGTTTGAAATAGGTTCATAAGTTTGAAAACAAGCTTGACCCAACACCAACAACTACAAGTCCAAATTTAAGAAAGGAAGATTGCAACAATGATTTAATTCCAAGCTTATATAAGATAATTTTTGTAAGGTGAATGTATTTTAAAACAACTAGTCCTAATATAATGCATTCAATAAGCTTTATTTATAGATTTAAGGAAACATCTAAAGAAATACATTGGAAATAAGGGAAAATAATCATGAGATATGCCAATGACACAAAAGGCCATGGAATTTTATGTGTCAGAACAAGTAATTTTGAGCTGGTAGGGTGTAATGATAGTGGTTGGGCAGGTATATGAATAGAGTAATGCATATAGATATGATTATCACATTGGATTAGGAGCCATTTTATGGGCATCCAAAAAATAACCCATAGATTCTCTCTCCACAAAAAAGTTGAGTATTGTAACAAATGTAGCATTTTTCAAGCTAATTGGATTAAGATAATCCTAGAATATTTGAATAATAAATAATAAGGTGTCAAACCCATATTTTGTGACAATGTATCCTCAATATCCTTGAAAAAGAATCCATTCTTCTACGGTTGAAGCAAGCATATTGAGATCCACTATCATTTTATCAAGAAGTTGGTATTAGAGATACGAGTAGCATCTCACAAAAATATTCACGAAGCCATCATCAAAATAAATATTTGAACACCTAAGAGAAAATTTAAGCGTTATAGATGTTGTAGTAAAAACACTAGACTAGCTCTAGAATTATATAATTAGCTCTATACTAGTTCTGAATTATCTCTAGACTCATACAACAAGCCCTGAGACTATCTTTAGACTCATATAATTAGCTCTTGAAATACACAAAATAGTTTCAGGCTATTTTTTTCATTTGAAAGTTCTTGAATGTGGTAGTTGTGATTTAGGGGAATGTTGTAAAACACAATCCCAAAAAGCTCAATTTTTTTCAAAATTTACCCCTAAACTATTAATTTTTCATTTCCAAATCTTTCCATGACCCGAATGAATTCTAACATCCATTTTGAACTAATATTAATTAACCTTAATTGGTAGTTTGAGGAAAAAATAATTATAGGAGGGAAAATGTGTATGACCATATTTTGAGTCATTTATGCAGCATTTCCAAAAATGATAAAATTTAATTGATGCAAGAAGAAAGGAATGAAACTCTACTAAAATTGAACCAACGACAATCTAGAGCAGTAGAAGTATTTCAGGAGAATAGAGCATTTAGGAAAAAATGAGGAGACAATGGTTATGGACAACATAGCAAAATTGAAATAGTTAAGTAGAAATTGAAAGGTAAATACAACAATACTTATTATTATGTATGCTTTGTATAATTTTTGTAACTAATATTGTTGTTAATATATTTATATTTCTTTAGTTGTGCATATATCAACAAATACGTTTTTTATTTTATTTTGGATGTCGTCTGTATTGTAAATATGGGCATCTCATCTTATTTTGCCATCACATAATATACAAGGTTTCATTTTAGATGGACTTGGCTAAGCATGATTGTCTTTTCATTTGCTTGTATTTTATACCAGGAGTAATTATTATATGGTTTAGTCAAATAATCATTATCAATATGAGAGAAAGAAGAGTAGAACTAGAAACAGTTGGCTTCTCATTAATGCATTTAATCTCTAACATTTCCATAAGATATGTGGCATTTTTATATGAAAGAGTTTTATATTCCATGTTAAGAACGTGAAGCTCTCTATGTAATTAAAATTTGCAAATAGAGGCACGCTCAAATCCAATAATGGCATCAAGAATTTATTGAAAAACCTAACACAAGGAATTTCAATATGCAAAACTATACAATTTTCGTTCATTGGCACCTTCTCTTGTTCAAAATGTAATTGTGGTATTTCTATATAAAAAAGTTATTAAGGTTATGCAACATATGACATTACACAATTGTTATAGACTTTAAAATTGGCATTGGAATTTTCAATTTGGCATCACCAAAAGTCACCCAACATTGAGATTTTTTTGAATTCTTAAGTCTTTGTAATTCAAAAGCATGTACCTGGAGGATATTCCCATGAAAAGAAGGGATTTTTTTAATTTTCAAAATTTCAAGTCAATTATATTGTGAAAATGAATTTCAAAGGCACATTTCCTTTTCAAAATCAAGCAAAGTTTGGAAAATTAAATTAAAATGTGAAAAAGCTAACAAATTAGATATCATTGGTATTGATGGCGCCTCTTGTTTGTTCTTATGAGTAATGACCTCGTGATTGAATTAGTGTATTTTATCTTCAAATAAACGTAACAACAATGTTTATGGAATTGTCCTTATAAACTACCAGAGATAAATAAATAAAACAAATATTTTCCCAATCCCACTATTACCCATTCATGTTTATCAAGTAGACATAAATCTTGAAAGTAAGGAATACCAGGTATACAGGGGAAGTTATACCCACATACAAGTTTTTCTTGCTAAGCGGGTGTCATTAGTAGTGTGAATCATTTTCATGCGCAGTACTTAGGTACCACATACTACTCTTGTCTCATGTGCTTTAACATATATTTCACATAGTGATGAGTATATATAAAGGAATATCTTCTTCCACGTATATCGACATGTATATTGGAAGGATATTCATATCGAGATATAAATGGTATATCGATCACGGGTGATAAATTGATCCGAAAACACAAGCAATTATTTACCCTTTTTCATGGATCGTAAAATTTAAATCAATTTTATGGATTTTATTTATCGAAATTGGTTAACTCTCTATTATCATATATTCACCTCAATCTTATTTTTAATTACAACATTGAAATGTGCAAAATTCACTTAATCTATTGTGGATGATGGATTGTCAATTTTAACTGAATCCAATTTCCCATTTAATTGATTTCTTATCCAAATTAATAAATTCCTTTTAATAAAATTTTATCTGATCAAAAGATTCAAGAAAATTGAAAATGAAGTCCACAAAAGAAATTGATAATGGAGTTCACCCGTAGGCTACATCTTTGGATTCACGAAATGTGAATCGATCTATTTAATCCAATGAAGTACAATTTTTACCTTCAATAATGAAAAATAGATCTTTGTTACCTACAAATGGGCTGATATCAGACTTGTAGAACTCTGCAATTTTCCATAATCATGTTCTCAAGTCCATCCATGACCCATACAACTTATTCACAATGCGATATCCCTGTAAATTTGATATAAAAATACCTACAAATGGAAATTTAAAGAATTTCACAAATAACTAATGATATGGTTGGAATACTCTACGAGTTTTGAACAAGTTTTCTTTTTGCACCAAGTTGAAATTCGGCCTCTAAGTGCCTCAAAGCTCGAAGGTTTTGGAATATTGTCCATCTTTGTCCTCCAAAATCTCTCCAACTATCTATTTTAAGTAACACCGAGCTCCTTTTACAACCTATTGAGCTAGCTTGAAATAGTGGCGAGTTGGTTAAACTTACACCGGGAGGTCACTTTGGTTTGGCTCCCTTATCCCCCTTTTGTTGGCAGCTAGTTTATTCCAAAGTGGGTAAAAATCCCACACTCGCCATCTTGTTGGAGATTGGGTGGTTTATTAACAAACCAACCCGGCTGATTAAAACGTGGCTTCGACCACATGAGCATTGTTTTTCCCCCAAATGTAATGCACCCCATGCATTGGTCATACTACCGAGATGTGAGTTTGTTGGTTGATTGACCGAGTTGGAGGTATACATGGCCACTATTGGTTGCTCCACTCGAAAGCCTAAGGTTGAGTCGATTGGTTTGACTACCAAGTTTTGGCCGAGTCGTCTTAAAGTCAATGTGCAATGTTTATTTTCCCACTGAATTCTATGGAGTTTGTCCTTAGTATTTTGGGAGATACAACCTGACCCTTCGGGTAACATGGAGATAAGGCCCTTCGGATGCGGCCGAGTTGGAATTAGATATCTACTACGCCGGTAGTTAGGTGCCGAGTTGTGTGCCAATGTTGATAATACTCGATTCATTGGGGATAATTCCCAAACAATGTGGATTTAAACAATAAACTCAGTGGGGAGTTGGCCACTATTGGTTGGTCCATTCGAAAGCCCAAGGTTGAGTGAATGGTTTGAATGCCAAGTTTTGGATGAGTCATCTTGAAGGCAACATGCAATGCTTATCTCGCCCAAACAAATTATATGGAGTTCACCTGATTTGTTTGGGAGATACAACTGAACCTCCAGTCACATGGAGATAAGGCCCTTTAGATCTAACCGAGTTATATGCCCGAGTTGGTATTAGAGATCTATTGTGCCATTAGTTAGGTCTTTGTCTTTGTGTGCTAATGTTGATTCATTGGGGATAATTCTTGAACAATGTGTATTTAAAAATCAACTCGGTGGGGAGTTAACCACCCCACCAAGCTAGAATATAGCTCACTGAGCTACTCCAAATGTAAGGCATACTCCAAACTTGAATTATAATTCAACTCTGTAATAAAAATCCCACATTGGCAGAGTAATAGAAATATGTGGCATATAAAAGAAATATTAAGACAATGATATAATGAGTCGGAGGCCAAGGCACACCTCTGTTAAAAGAGAGTGCCAAAGTTGATCTGGGCCTCCAGCCAACAAATAGTGGGGCCCATAATTTTTTGTGTGTAGAAGAATGGTTGATTTCAAAACAAAACTTTTAACCCTATTTACTCATTTTTAAATTTTTTTCCATGTGTCAACGCGTGATTCGCTAGTTGACCCAATTTGATCCATTTTCCAAACCATTCTTTCCAACGATATCTTTTGCATCCAAACTTTGTTTCAAAAGTTTTGCATATCGTCGGAAGGGTATCAAAATGTTCTACAATGTGGTTATGGTTTAGGGAGGTTTAGGAGTCTTCATAACACCACAATGTCCTCTAGATCATAAATGGAAAATTACATATTTTGGAGTGATAAGGAACTAACCCATATCCCTTCATTACAAAATGCATTCAATAAATTCAATTACTAACACAACACTATTCGGGAAGGACACCTAGTTGTATTGGTTGCAAAAAGTTTAGAACGCTCTTATATTTAAAGATTTATGGTTTGACATTTGTGATGGAAGGTCATAACCAATGAGGTTGATAACAAAGATAGAATCACAAAGATGGAAGAAAATAAATTTTAAGGCATTGGCCTTGTTGAGGGAAAAAGTGGTTAGCAATATTTTCATCACATAAAAGGGCACAATACCTCGTAGGAATATCTTAAAAAATAAGTATCTATATGATTCTCACTCAAAATTGGAGCTCATACAATTGCATGTGAACCTTTTAATATTGAGTTGAGAAACAACGATGTTATGAGTGTGGCGTCAAAAATTTGTACTAGCAAGAATGATGTTAAACTTGTTGCTATCAAAATTGACGTATATGTGAATTATTTCATAAAATATTTTCTTCCCACATATTGAACTCATTTAATGTTTTTACATGCAAGTAATTTGTTGAAGAATCTATCTTTTGATCATTTTTTTGACAAATTGGCTAAAAGAGAAATGGCCTTTAGAAAAATAATAAAACCTTAAGAACATGTATATACTATGCTCATCAAAAATTAAATTTTCCAACAATACTTAAAATTCCATTGTTAGAAGCAAGGGAAGATATAAGGAGTAAGGAGGAAGAACCGATAATAGTAACGGTCAACAACAAGAGAAGCAAAATGAGAAAAAAGAGGAGTTGTGTAGAATGGTGAATTTTAATTTTGAATGGGAATCCGATGCAATCAATGAAGACTAGGAAGGGTTAGTAGATCCCAAAACATGATTTGATTGGAATGGGGTAATGATTTGGGCCTTGAGTGGGTCCCTCATAATCCAAGAAATGGTGAATCAAATGCATCCACTAAGAGGTCATGGGAAGATAGAGTGGAAAGAAAAATATATGATAAACTCGAGGACAATAGTCTCTCCTTGGATCCTTTGGAAAAAGAGTACTAAATTTGGAATATCAAACAAAGTTTGTAGACATAATAAAGAGTAAGATGGAGAATGCATTAGTGGGAAAGTATCTGGGATTTATGCCTAATATCAACGCGCCAAGAGAGAATGGTCGAATAGGAAATGGAAACTTAAGGGTCATATCAAAATATTGGCCATGTCTACGAGGATTTTTCCTATTTTATTTCTCATACAAGGTATATTTGGCTACTTATCTATCTAAAGGTCCTTGATTCCAGGGTAAGATGAGCCTTTTTATTAAAAAAATAGAAACCAAACTTTGACTAAAAATGAAGATAATAATATTCAACCCATTTAGATGATATTTTCAGGACTTTTCAAGAATATTGGGGAAGAATTCATGGTAGGGATTGTGAAATATGTCGGAAATTTATAGCTTTTGATTTAGTCCCTAAATCCAAAAGAAGAATGATATACTCTGGTTTCTATGTGAACTCCTTCATGGATAAAGAGTTTCAAACCTATATAAAACTATCTTCTAAATATGGTATATGGAATCAACCAATTGAGTTCGAGAGTAAATTATTCTTGGCTTACTAGGTTTGCAATATATTTGGTCATGAATATCGATTATGCTTACATAATAATAAGAATAAAACAATATGTTGAAAGAAAGAGGACTTTAGGCTCCAAACATATTCAAATAATAGGAAATATGTAATAAAAGGACCTCGCCTCAAACACAAATCAAACCCCTATGGGTAGATCCTTGGAGAAGGTTAAGTATCATATGAATTCTATTAGCCTATTAAAATAGAATAGTAATGCAAATAAACAACTAGGCACCAAACTATAGGTTATGAAGGGTCTTCATGAAACCAAACAAAAGAGTCATAGATGGAAGTTAAATAACAATTGAAACGAAAGAATCCAAGATATAAGGATTCAAGTCCCATTAATCTAGAGTAAGGGTAAATCGATACTAAAGGAAAGCCATTTTTATCACCAGAAGATTTAGATTATAATGATAGTATAAGGGAAGTGAAACTTTTGATAGGAATGAGTTTACTTTAGTAGAAATTCAGGACCTATATCTATGAAAGGATGATATAATCCCTTATTCATTACATTAGTAGGATTTGAAGACCAAAATAAGTAGAAAAACTCAATAAAAATCAATATATTATGATATTAATAATCCATGATAAAAATTATACGATCCGGGAGTGGAATCAAAGAAAGGTAGGTCTAGTCTCAAAAAGGTCTCGTTATAATGATACAACTAAAGAAGTGACCGATAGGTTTGAGGTATTTTAGAGCTAAGTTTCCATAATGACCAATCAAAAATAGGAAATGAAAATAATTTCATGGAATATTAAGGGTTTGAACAACCCCACTAAGAATAGGGTTCTTTAAAAATTGATAAATCTTCATTCTCCAAGTATTATCCTAATCTATGAAACCAAAGTGTCTAGAGATAGTTTAGTAAGAATGAAGAATAAAAGGTAGAAGTAATCCAACTATATACCATTGATTTCACTTGGGGTTTTTGGTGCCTTAGCTACCATATGGGATCCCCTAGCTATTAAAGGTGATGTACTCTTTAGAAAAAATTTCATTTGACCACTCTCTTTCCAATCAGGATACTAACTAGTATGGATATTATCAAATATATATGCCCAAACACATGTTTTAAAATAAGAAGATCTTGGAAGATCTCAAAGTATTTAGGGAGACTTTTATATATCAAGTGGATGATTCATGGGATATTTCAATACACATTTATCCCTAATAGAAAAAAATGGGGTTCTATGGAATTATCGATAGTATAGAGGACTTGGATAACTTCATATGATAATGTGGGCGGGTGAAAATAGATTTAAGAGGAACTAATTTTCTTAGTCCAATAAAAGACTAGGGAATATCTCATTCAAGTAATATTAGATATATTATTTCTTTTTATGGATTAGATTTTGTAGTAGGATTATCACCTATCTTGCCTACCTAGAATTTCCTCAAACCATAACCAATTGTTGTTAAACTTGGAATATGCTAAAAATAAACTCATGAATCCTCTTAAATTAGAGATATATAGCTCCTACATCTAGGGCTTAAAGATAAAATTATAGAATGGTGAAATATAGAGATTCAAGGAACACCAATGTTTAAGATAACGATAGAATTGAAAAACATTAAAGCCAATGTGAAAAATTGCAACAAAGAAGTCTTTGGGTATATCTTTGAACAAAAGATGAAAGTTTCAGGAAAATTGTGGAGATAGATCGAGAAATCTAATAGAAGATTATGAATCTCTACTTTTCCAAATAAATATAAGGGATCTTAGTTAATTCCATTATCTTAAGGCTAGAGAGAAACCTCCTATAGATATAAATACATGAACACATGGTTGAAAGTGATAGATATAAATACAAAGATCTTCCATGTTTCTACTCTCCAACATAAAGTTTTTAACAAAATAAATGAAAATTTCAAGGTAGACGACTCCTTGTTCTCAGATTTGGAGTTCATTAGGAATGAAGTAGTTCAATTCTATAAAGTCTTGTTGATGCATGGGAATCCAAGGTCTAAGAAACCCTACATAAAGTTTGGATAAATGTGGGTGCACACAAGGTGAAATGTATAAGGAAAGAATCAAGGAGGAATGATGTAGACGCGTCTAGTGATTATACGGGAGTGCAAAGAGGTTTGATGATGTATGGAGAAGAGTAAGGTGTGTAAGATTTTGTAGAGAAGATGGCATAAGTAGTATACATAAGAATAACGTATAGTGATTGCATGAAGGTATTTTAGAGCACATGATGGCCACTTGATTGTGTGAATTTTTTTGATGCATATTAGATATCTAAATATTGCATGAAATACTTAGAGGAGTATGAAAAATACTTTCACAATTGTACATGGAGTGTAAAGGATGTGCGGGATTTGGGCCAAGTGATTGTGTAATGACATATATTGTGATGTGGCACATAATATGTTTTGAGGAGGCTAGGAAGCTTGGTGGTGTGAAAGAATAGAGGTGAAGGTGCAATTTGAGAATATGAGTATGTGAAATGATGAGAAATATATGTGGAAAAGTGTTTCATAAGAGGATTGCATGGATGACTTGGGAGTTGGTAGGACATGTTAGGAGTAACAAGAGATGACATTCGAGGGAGAAAATATACCTTAAAAAGTGGCTTACAAGAACTCAATGATCAATTTATCCCAACTACTATATTGGACGTGCCACAAGAATGGGAAATTATAGATGGAGTAGTAGCTCACGAGTATTAAATGAACCATCTTGAACTTTAGTATGAGTGTGAAAAAGAGGAAGTTTCTAGAAGGAACTAGCCCTCTTAGAGAAGATTTTAATTAGAGAGATGAGAAAGAAGGCATAACTATAAAAGGAGGTCAAATTCATCATTTTGTGGCTTCTAGAGGCCAAGTTATTGAGAGTTAGATCCATAAGACATTTTTTTAGAGTTAGTTGAGTTAGAGGAAAAATGATTGTTGTTATGAAGATAGAAGTGGAATTGGAAGGTAAAATTAGTAAAGGATAGGTCAATAGGAAATATACCAAGCTTGTAAAGCTCAAGAGAGTATGCAATATCCATAGTTGAGTACATAAGCATGTAGGTGTTGATAAGGATTTTATTATTAATAAGAAAATTACAACTTGATAGTGCAGTCTATTGTGTAACTCTATAGGGGCGTGAGCTAGGCATTGTAGTTAGGAATCCCGACCAAGGCACCTCTCGTGATCACATTTTGTTAGGATCATAAACCCCTAGAGATATTTAATAATTCCTACTATATTCCATTCCCCATATTTTTTTTTATCAAGAAGATAACAAGGTTATTCTTTCCTAACACACAATGGAGGAAGTGAAGTTTGCATTTTTTCTATGTAAGGGGATGAATTCCCTAGTCTAGACAACTTTTAGACAACCATTTTTCAACATTTATAGGATATTATGTAAGAGGATGTGGTATAATATATGGAGGAGGTATTTTGTTTAGGGAAAATTCTTAAAGAATTCACTATATATTTTTATCCCTTGCCCAAAAAATGTGACATCTAGAAATTTGAAATACTTGGACACATCATTTTATACAACACTATTTATAATCATTTCACTAAATTACTAGATATCTCACATCATCCAACCTTCCCTCAAATAATCTCAACTCATCAAGGTGTATTTTCCTAAGATAGAAAAATAAATGACAACATTATTATAGTTTAGGATTCTATTCATTCCAAAAATAAAAGTAATTTGGTAGGAATGATGCTCAAATTGGAAATGAACAAAACCTGTGATAAATTTTCATATAGATTTCTTTATGAGGTTGTATGAATATTTGGTTTTAATACTTATTTCTAAATTTTAATCCAAAATTACATTTCTATCCTTGTATTCTTGGTGACGACTAATGGTTCTCCTACTTTTTTTTGCTGTGAATAGAGGTATTCATTAAGGGGAACATTTCCCCTTTAATATCATTTCATCATAATGGGGAAGCATTGAGTAGGGGATTCTCTAAGGATCTTGAAGAAGGAAGGATTAAGGGACTTAAGCCTACATCAGCTATTGATCTTCTATCACATCAAAATTTTTGATGATACCACTTCCCTTGGAGTAATGTCCATTATGGAAGTTTTTTTAATTTAAAAGTATCCCAAAATAATATGAATAACTGTTAGAAAAAGGATAAATATGGATAAAATTATCATTTACTTTATCAATATCGTATAGACATGTCAACATCATATTTTAGGGATTATAGGGTTCCAAAAAATCCTCTTCCCTCTAATTATTCCATAATAATTTCTAAATTGTAAAATAAATCCCAATGAGAATATTCTTTCTTTTATCCTTGTATGCCCCTCTTCAAAAGAGTAATTAGAAAGAATAGTTATAATATCCTTCTTGATATATTTTAACACAAAGTGGTAGGCTAAAAAGGCTACCTCTTTCATCAAGTTGATTTAACAAATATTGGAAAATAAATGCTAAAATCTTAATTAAGTTACAGTGCAAATATAAATATGCAATAAAGTACATATTTGACGCAAGCAAGTATGATAATAAATTTGAACCCATAAGTGAAAAGAGAGGGTAAGATACTTAGCTGATTCAAAATGATCTTGAAGCTATACCAGGCTGAAAAATATATGAAACAAAAAAGTAGAATGTCACAACAAAACCCGGAAAAAATGCAAAAGCTGTCGGGAATGTTGGGACTAGGACACCTATGTTGGTTCAAGGGTGCACGAGGCATTGCAGACTTCCTATGGGCATCTGTGACTACTCAGAACCTTAGGAACTTAATTTCGTAGGGTCATGAGATGTTCACTAGATGTTTTCTTTAGTCACCTTGACTTCGCTACTTGATCACCGAATTCGCTGAAACTTGCAAAGAGAAAGAGCACTTGCAAAACCCCAAAACACATAAAATACTAAAAAGAAAAAGATGCAAATGGGGAGTCGGACTAACCTCGATGGTCACCCGATTGAGTGAACTTATGATCCATGTGTTGCACTACATTTTAGACTTCATGTAGTTTTGGGTTTGTGTGTGTAGAATTGTGCCCTAGGCGGCTCTTGTGCATGTTAGGAAATTATTATTGTGCTCACATAATTGTTATATGGTTATAACAATTTAGTTTGTTATTACGTTACCCGTGACTATTCGGGGTATACATTCCTGTTTACTAGGGAGTTGTTTTGCTATATCCTTGGCTATATAATAGCCTATCTATTGTACATTTAATATATGGAGAATATTGAATATATTCTTGATTACTTATCCTATGTAGCTCTGTAATTCTGGTGCATAGTTTATATTTGGTATCAGAGCGACATTAATCATGTCTGTGATATTTTTATAAGTTTTCTTGATGGGCCAATTTATGGAGAATTCTGGCCAGGGGAAAATATAGTTTTCTTTTGCTTGCATTCACTAATCTCCAGTCGTATTTTAGCAAATCAAATCTTGATTTTTTAGGTTCATATTATATCTATCAGTCTTCTTCATGGATTCCTAGCTATGCATTGACAAAGACTTCTGCGTGGAAGTATGGAAACATTTTCCTCTGACCGCATGCAAGTATAGCTAGGTGGATAGTTTGAGACGTCGAATGAATAGGTTGTTATAGAAAATTCAAGATAGTTCGATATTGAAGATTTATTCAAATCTTTCAGCTCGGCTGCACATTTCTATACAAATCCAATGAATATTGAAAAAATCTGTTAGATCAGCTGAATTGTTTGTGAGTAATATTAAAAGACAAGCGTCCATTTCTCCTTACTTTCAACTGCTCAGATCTGTTTGGAACTTGTTCGGATTGGTGATGGTCAATTCAACTCGATCTCCAGTCGCAACTCTCTATCAATTGACTTCTCCCAACAACCTGCCAGCGTAGTTAGCATGCATCAATGGTATATATCTTCTACATGCCAACCCAGATCTGTTTTTGCATACTTGTTTGACAAGACAGTAACATGAATCAATTCCTGATCTGCATTGGAGGAGGTGGCGGTCGTTGATGTTTGGTGAGGTCTTACAAAGGAAAAGTTGTCAATGTTAGAATATTTGAATAAATATTCATTTCTCCACACTGCAAATACGTATAGACTTCCATTTTTTCATTATTGAGCCTATTCCTTTTCCAATAGCCGCCTTCAGTTATTTTTTGTGGATCCTTGTGCGTCTACAACATGATCAATTTGTTGGGTAATGTCATATATGTTTTGGTCATTTTTTACCGCAGGTTCCCAACTAGTTTCCAATATTTTAGCATATAAAATTATTGATTTAGTATGGTCAGCCTTCATATGTTAAAATTTTATGTCTCGTGTCATAATAATGAGTCATTCATATTGAAAAATATTGTTTTGTAAAGTGTCATAAGTATAGACCTGTGTCTAGGTGAATAATAAGTGGGTTATTTATACAAAAAATTTTTTTGGTTCAAACCAACAATGGATGTACCATTAGAAAAATTTACTGGTCTCAATTTCCACACTTGGAAGGTAAAAATTCAAATGCAGTTAATGAACAAGAATCTGTGGAGGATCGTAAATGGACAAGAAAAAACACCAGCAGATCCAACTAAATTAGCAGAGTGGGAGAGTAGGGATGATAAAGCCAAATCCATTATTGGTTTGGCTCTTTTAGATTCTGAGTTGCATTATGTTGATCTTGAGAAATCATCCCATGAAATGTGGGAAAACTTAAATAAGTTATTTGGAGCAAAAGTAATTAATGCCAAGTTTTCTTTAAAACTCCAGTTGTTTAGATTCAAAATGAATGACGGGGTCACCATGTCTAGTCATATTAATGATTTCAGGTCTCTCACTAGAAAATTAGCAGAAGTCAAAGCTTCGGTTGATGATGAAGATGCAAAAGCAATATTGTTGAATAGTTTATCTTCCAAATATAGCAATGTTGTTTTCACTCTTGATGATTCCTTCACAATCATTGGAAGATATGATATCAACTCTTCTAGCTGAGGAAAAAGGACTAAAGAAGATGTAGAAGAAGAAACTACATTGTACTTAAAAATAAGTACAAGAATTTCTCCAAAAATAAGGAGGAAATTGAATGTTTTTACTGCAAGAAAAAGGGGCATAAAGCTCCATTTTGTAAAATTTGAGCTCGTGATCTTCTAAATGGAACAATCAAAATGGATGAAGCAAATATGGGCATAGACGATGAATCTGATTATGAGGAAGAAAAAATAGTTGAAGAAAAAAGTGATAATTCTGAAGATTTTCTTTACTAAGTAAAATAGACCGGAGGATGGAGGCATCGGAGGTTGGAGGTCGATCAGTGACCTCTCGTCAGTCACCAATGACGGGGCCACATATCAGCTTTGGTGACATGTGTGTGTTCAATTTGCTTTCAGTTGTTTGCAGTGTGATTATATTTCAGTGTTCCTATTTTCAATAAGTGGAAATTTCACATTGAGGGGGAACATGATCCAATGTTCCATTTCCAGTTTTCAGCTTGTGTGTATAAAAAGCAACATTATGTAGATTTTCCTATGTTATTCCTTGCAGTGAGATAGTGATGAGAGACGATGATACTATTGCAACATCATGATATTGTGGTTAGTTATCCACTAGAAAAACCATCCAGAGGTTGTTGGTTCTATCCTCAAAAACCATCAGTTGTGTAGTTGTTAGTTAATCACTTGGAAAACCATCCGAGGTTGTTGGTATTGTCCTTGAAAACATCTAGATCATGAGTAGGCTTTATAGCAACATGTTACTGAAGACAAAGCGAGTTTTCCCCATGTTCGCACTAAGGGGGGGAATGTTAGGAAATTATTTTTGTGCTCACATAATTGTTATATAGTTATAACAATTAAGTTTGTTATTACGCTACCAGGACTATTCCGGGGTATACATTCCTATTTACTAGGGAGTCATTTTGCTATATCCTTCGCTATATAATAGCATATCTATTGTACATTTAATATATGGAGAATATTGAATATCTTCTTGATTAATTATCCTATGTAGCTCTGTAATTCTGGTGCATAGTTGATACATTTCCCCCTTAATATCATTTCATCATCACGAGGAAGCATTGAGTAGGGGCTTCTCTAAGGATCTTGAAGAAGGAAGGATCGAGGATTTAAGCCTACATCAGCTATTGATCTTCAACACATCAACAATTTTTTATGATACCATTTCCCTTGGAGTAATGTCTATTATGGAAGATGTATAATTTAAAAGTATCCCAAAATAATATGAATAATTGTTGAAAAAGGATAAATATGGATAAAAGTATCATTTACTTTATCAATATCCTATAAACATGTCAACATTATATTTTAGGGATTATAGGATTCTAGAAAAATCCTCTTCCTTCTAATTATTCCATAATAATTTCTAAATTGTAAAATAAATCCCAGTGGGAATATTCTTTCTTTTATCCTAGTATGCCCCTCTTCAAAAGAAAAATTAGAAATAATAGTTTTAATATCCTTCTTAATAGATTTTAACACAAAGTGGTAGGCTTAAAAGGATACCTCTTTTGTCAAGTTGATTTAAAAATATTGGAAAATAAATGCTAAAATCTTAATTAAGTTACAACGTAGATATAAATATGCAATATATAAAGATTTGATGCAAGCAAGTAAGATAATAAATTTGAACCCCTAAGTGAAAAAGAGAGGATAAGATACTTAGCTGATTCACAATGATCCTGAAGCTATACCAAAGGCTGAAAAATCTATGAAACAAAAAAGTAGAATGTCACAACAAGACTCGAGAAAAAAATTAGAACTGTCGGGAATGTTGGGACTAGGGCGTCTATGTAGGGTCAGGGGTGCCTGAGGTGTTACGGACCTTCTCTGGGTGCCTGTGGCTACTCAGAACCACAAAATCAATTTTGTAGGGTCATGAGATGTTCACTAGATGTTTCCTTTACTCACCTTGACTTTGCTTTACTTGATCACCACGGAGTCGCAAGAAACTTGCAAAGAGAAAGAGCACCTACAAAACCCCAAAACACATAAATTACTAAAAAGAAAAAGATGCAAATGGGGAGTCGAACTAACCTTGGTGTTTACCCTGATTGAGTGAACTTATGATCTAGGTGTTGCATTACATTTTAGACTTCATGTAGTTCTCTATTTGTGTGTGTAGAATCGTTCACTAGTTGGTTCTTGTGTAAGTTGAACTTGATAGCAAGAAATAGCTAGATGTAGCAAATGTAAGTAGATGTGTGCATGAAAAAATGAGCTTCCCATCCTATGAAGTGTATGCAGAAGAATGAAATCCCTTATCCCTTGAATGGATTCTTTGATGCTCTTATACTGCCTTTTGAATGCAACCTTATGTGATGATAGTAGATGCTTAGTGCTTGATCCTTTATTATGGTCACATAGCTTTGTATTTATATGATTCCCTTGTTTGAATTTTGTAATTAACCACTAAAAGGCTGACCACTAAGAAAATAATATGCCCAATAGCTAGAAAGGACCCAAAAGATGTGAGCAAGATACAAAGAGGTTGCGGGTGCCTAGAGGGGATGAGGGCACTAGGCGCTAGCGTCCTTAGTGGGCGCTCATGTTTAGACTAAAAAAATTGAATTATCAAAAATAAAACTAGGTAATAAGGTGTGTAATACCAAGAAGGAAACCAAAAAGAAAGCAAAAAGGCCAAAGACAGTGGTCAATTAGTACTTTTCTTGCTTAGGAATCATATGAATAGTGGTATGTGATCATGACCTATAAATATACCCAAAGTGCATGATTTAGTGTCTACATTTTCCCCCACTTTATGTTGTTGAGTGAATGATTGATAAAATAAAGTAGATAAGATATGCGTACCTGATAACCATGTAGATCGATGGTGAAAGCGTGTTGAAGAGACAAGAAAAAGTGTGAAGTGAAAAATATGAAGCGTGGAAGCTAGAGAAGAGGAAGTGAAAATGACCCTAGGGGTGAGAGCGTATGTACATGTGTTACATTATACCTAATTCTAATTTCACTCGATGCTTGATGGTGTGACTTGCTTTCCATAAGAACGAACTGCAAAAGAGAAGAACAAACGAGTATTAAAATATGTGTATACGAAAAATTCGATCCAAATGAGTAAAAAGTATGTAAAAATGCAAAAGGAACATGTGCACATGATCTGTGATGAGTGAATAGAGTAGATAGGATCCTGAAAATGCTATAGAATAATGGATTTTTTGGGCAATCTCACGCTAGCTATGCCAAGTGTGAGTTTTTTGGGTGATCTCATGCTAAGTGCGGAAGAAGTGTAGGGAGAAAGGTATAATGCTATTCTCTAACCTTTGACTACTTCCCAAAGTGTAAATACCACTACGAGATGGCGTGTTCAAATTTGATCCAGATTCAATCCAACGTGAAAATAGAAAAAAATGCATGTTGAGTCTTTGAAGGTTTGTGTCTATCTTGTAAAAGTTATTATGTAAATTGCTATAAATTATGTAACTCCCCCTGGTCATAAGCACTTAGGAAGGTTTAGGGGTACCTAGACGCTCTTTGTTTGTGTCTAAGCGGCAAGGCGTCATGCTGTGCTAAAGACCCAAGTCGGATTCTCGAGCCATTGCGGTGATCGAATACTATGTTGTACCAAGTACTAAAATGTGTTGTACTATGATTGTAAAATATTGTATGGGATGACTGATTCACCAAATGATGAAGCCCCTCATTTATGGTGCATGTGACATCACAAGGAGTATGTGGCATAAAGGAGGACCGGACACGATATAAAAATTATGCCCTCGCATGGGGAGGGAATGTGCTTGGTAAAAACAAGGCACATGAAAACAAAGTGGCTGAAAAACAAGTGTTAGTGAAAAAAAGAAAAATACACATACAGTAGACAATATAAATGTAAGCTAACAAGAAATAAGATAATGTAGACCACGAAAAGTGGGTTACAAACATGGGACATCATTCACAATCTCACAATAAAATCGAAACCTAAGTGGCAAAAACATACAAGTAATTAAAAAAATAAAGACATAGGGAAAAGCCCGCAAACAATGGAAAACAATGAAAAACAATTGACAAGTAGAGTAATAGAAAATCATGGTAAAAATAGTTCCTGTAAGAAAAATACTACACATGACGCACTCGTTAGTATGCTAGAGAGATAAAAATTATGTCAAAGGGTGTATAATTTTATATAGTAGTGTGTTTGTGAAAATAAGTAGTATAAATAGAAACAATAGCACCGGGAAGTATGTACGAAAGTGGATGCATCTAGAAACTCTTTGCGGGGATCGGTAAGAGGTACAATTCCAAATATCCATGTTGTGTGTAATGATCGTGTAAATTCCGTGATCGTAACTAGAAGGAAAGTGAATGCGCATGTGTATATAGAAAATATAATGACATACATTGTATCTAGCTAACATAGTAATGGAGATGTATCATACGAGTATAAGTAAGCAAGAAAAATGTATAACTAAGATATGCGATGTATGATGTGAGTGAAAAATGGAATGGAATGCAGTGTGAGTGTTATAAGATCAACATGCCCCTTGAGTGAATGTGATCAAGTATGCATGAGATGAGGTTCATTTATAAATTCCCCCTCGAAGTTGAGAATGAACCATAGAACAAGAGTGCGTCATTGGGAAATGGTTTGAAGTATACTGATAGAAATATATGATCATTGAAGCATAGAGTGTAGAGAGTGAGTGAGTGTGGTGAGGTTCATTTTAGATTGAGACCCTCAATAGTCAAGTATGAACCATGAAACTAGAGTGCATCATAGGGTAATGTGTTGTGTTGAATGTGCACAAGAGAGATGTGTTGTGAATGCACCGAGTGTGAAATGTGTAATGTGATGATGTGAGGTTCATGAATGTAGTGATCCCTCAACAATCAAGTGTGAACCATAACACAAGAGTGTGTCATCGGGTAATGATGATACAAATGTATCAAGATGTGTAAGACGTGTGTGACAGACTATATGCGAAGCAAGAAGTGAAATGGTAGAAATGTGAGATACCTGACAATGCTAGGGGGATAACACGAATGATTCCCCCCAAGTGTATGATGATGAGAATGATCAAGTAACATCATCTAAGAGATCATCATTGTCATGGTAAAAACCAAATGGAGATGCATCGAGAGACTTAGAAGGCAATTGTATGAGGTTGATACAAGCAAGGTGTCGTTCATGGCACATAGACTGTACATGTCCATTGCATATTATTTATTGAAAAAGGTGGTAATGGACATCCATGTGCATACCATTGAGTAATATTTTGTGAATATCGAGAAATGAATCATTATAAATGAAAACGTAGCCAAAGGGCATGGGGAATGAAATGTCAATATGATTAGGATCTAATGTGCCACCAATGTAGTTGAGCCATGATTGTCCAAGAGTAAGTGGAAAAATATGCAGATTACATGCAACAAAGACTGATAAATGAAATACTCAGAGGCCATAAGAAGTAGTAATGCAAACATATCCATGATATAGATGTGGTGAATGCAATGGAGGTAAGATATCATCGAGTGTAAACCCAAGCCGAGTCAAGCCATCGAGCACGAAAATAGTGTTAGAGAAAGTGGGATCGAATGGGATGTGCGACTAAAAATCATTGCTCATGAAAAGAGTGCATGTGAAAGGAGGTGTCATAGACACAAATTGCTCATGAGGAGACAATGAAGGTGGTATGAAATCTAATGTATGGACAAACCCTTGATAAAGTACCATATCATTAGTAGAAGGGGGATTCTGAAGTGGATGAAATAACATCTAGTGTACAAATGGCTCCCTCGAGTGGATGAAAGTTTTCTGGATAGTGTATAGGTCATGGATCGACAACATGATGGATGGTGGTTGAAGTTGGACTAGGTAATGCAGTGGTTAGATCTAGGTTGTAATATTGGAATGGTGTACTATCAACGAGAACTTCATATTCAAAGCCTTCATGTAAGAATCTAACACATCGGTGAACTATAGAAGACATTGCTTGCATTCTGTGAAGCCATGGCCTACCAAGTAAGAAATTATATGAAATTGGGATATCAATGAAAAAAATAGAACTAGAATAGTCTTTGGCCCAATTGTGAGTAATAAGGTGACAATGCCTATGCATGGATGCGTAGTAGAATTATATGCTCAAACAGAAATAGATGTTGGGTTAAGAATAGATGTGGGAAGGCATATAACTTGAATGAATGATAAAGGAAAAAGATTGAGCTCATATCTAGTATTGACTAAAGTGCACTTGAATCCCAAGTTATTGATGTAGACTTGTATATATAGAGGAGGATCATTGTCATACATAGAAATATTGTTAGCTATAGTAGATGGAAAAGTAATTTGTTGATAAAATGCATCTACGAATGTATGATAAACAACATTCGGATGAGTAGTGGAAGGAATACGAGTAGTATCCAAAAGAGTAATGATTTTAGCACGACACTCAGGATTGGCTAGCAAGAAATCATGAATAGAAATATCCATGATGAGAGGAGCCTAAAAAATTACAAGAAGTGATGAAATGAGGATCCAAGAGTGTTCGAATGAGACGGGTTCACTAAATGATTTAACAAATATTGGAAAATAAATGCTAAAATATTAATTAAGTTACAACATACGATATATAATATATATGTAATAAAGTATAGATTTGACACAAGTAAGTAAGATAATAAATTTTAAACCCTAAGTGCAAAAGAGAGGGTAAGATACTTAGATGATTCACAATGATCTCAAAGATTTACCAAGATGAAAAAATGATGAAATAGAAAAGCAAAATATCACAACTGGACTCCAAAAAAATACAAAATTGTTAGGAATGTTGGGACTAGGGTGCTGTGCAGGATCAAAGGCACTGGGCCTGTAGACCTCCTATGGGTGCTGTGAATTCTTAGAACCATAGGAACTCAATTTTGTATGGTTGCGAGGTGTTCGCTGGATGTTGCCTTTAGTTTCCTGTACTTCGCTACTTGATTTCTGAATTCACTTGAAACCTGTATAGAGAAAAAACACCTACAAAAACCCAGAACACATCAAATCCTAAAAATAAAAAGATGTAAATGGGGAGTCAGATTGGCCCGGTGGTCACCCGACTGTGTGAAATTACAATCTAGATGCTCCACTACATTTTAGACTCCATGTCTTTCTACATGTGTGTGTAGAATTGTGCCCTAGGTGACTCTTGTGCAAGTTGCACTTGGTAGCGAGCAATAGCTAGATTTAGAAAATGTAAGCAGATGTGTGCATGGAGAAATAAACTTCCCCTCCTATGAAGGGTATCCAGAAGAATGCAGTCCCTTGTCCCTTGAATGAATGCTAGATGGATGATTTGATGCTCTTGTAATGCCTTTTGAATGTAACCTTAGGTGAGGATAGTAGATTGTTCCTTTATTATGGTCACATAAATTTGTATTTATATGATTCCCTTGTTTGAATTTTGTAATTAACCACTAAAAGGATGACCACCAAGAAAATAAGATGCCTAATAACTAGAAAGGACCTAAAAATACGAACACAATATAAAGAGGTTGGGGGCGCCTAGAGGGGATAGAGGCATTTGGGTCTTTGGTTTCTAGACTTAGAAAAATTGAAGTGTCAAAAGTCAGACTAGGTAAGAAGGTGTGCAAGACCAAGAAGGAAACCATAAAGAAAGCAAAAAGACCAAAGAAAGTGGTCAATTAGTACTTTTATTTCTTAGGAATCATTGTCATGCCCCTCAAACTCAGTTTAGGTTAATGTAAGAGTTGAGCCTATCATTGGTATGATATGACTAAGTTGAAGGATTTAATGCAGCGAATCCTAGATTCTAACTTACATCTACATTTTCCGCAACATGCTTGCCATAACAAGTTGTGCGGATAATACCAACCATACACTGAATAAAGGTATAAAGTGTTATGATATTCCTACTAAAGTGACGGGACCTGGTTATTTTTACTAATCCTCATCTTGAACCCTGATCTTATGATTAAATTATAGGATTACAATTATGAGCAACATTCATGTGATTAAGTAAAATTAACTGGTACTTAAGTTTTGAATAAAGCTAGAGTACGAGCTTTATAAGCTATGGTAAATGGGACTATGATGTGTGAATTAAATCTCATTTTGGGCTTAGACCTTATAAAAAGGATTGTGAAATTACCTAACATTTAAATGTTAAAGTTAGTCACTAATGGCCAAATTGATAAAAATGGGAATTGTATATCCAAGCCCACAAAGTGGGAAAAGCTTATAAAAATGGGCTAATAGGTTGATCACCCTTATAAAGTGTGGGAAAATAATAAAATCCTACACTAAGGTCATTATATTTATATGTTTGAGTTAAATATTGATGGGCTAATGTTATTGTTTCCATTATGCCAACCTTGATAAGGTATGAGATTTGGCATTCAAATCAATCGGGATTAACAATCTATTGTTAAAATAGTAATTAGCCATGCAAAAGCATTGATTATCAACAATAAAATTGCGCCCCATGTTATTTTGTCACCTTTCGGTACTTGAATCTTTTCCTCCTCAATAATTCCTTTAACAATGAATGTGAAAATGTTGTTTTCTTTTTAACCAATACCATATCTCGAGACATGCCTAACTTATAGCTTACCAGGTGAACCGCAACTCTTGTGCCTAGGTCATTAATGGTCTGTGATCTCCATCACGTGATTCCCGGTTGATAATTGAATTTATTCATTCTAGCCTCTACTCCCTCATCATCATCTAAAATTATTTTTCAATTTCAATTCATGAACTATGCAAACCTAGTACCCTTCTAATCGGTTGCATGGTGATGCACATTCTTCTTCTTTTAAACTAGAAAAGTCTTCGTGAATGTGTAACATGAGCCACCTGGTATAATCACTTGGGATTTCCGAAGAAAGGAAATTCATAGAGTTGGAGGACTCCAACACTCTCCAAGTAACTCTTCACTATATCATCATAATCTAGTTTCCGCCTCCATCCTCTAGGTCATCTATGCCATCATGTCCTTGTTTATTTCTACTTTGTGGGCCTTAGAGCGATGGTTATAATCACTAATTTTGCACTTTGTTGGATGCGATTCCCATGAATACCCTAATAGAACCTCCGGAGGGTACCGCATCTCCAAAAACCTTTCTTCTCATGTTTCTGTACTACATTATTTTTAATTTTTTCCATACCCTTTCCCTTGGGTGATTGTGTATGATTCTCGCATTCTTTGGTTCCATTAATTCTATTCTTTACAGATTCAACTTCAAAAATTTATCGGACTTTAAAAATTCAAAAGCACATGCCTTAGGTGATGAATAAGTTACCCAATTTCTCGTGACTATATGCCAAGCCTTAAAATTTACTACTCCCCTTTTCACTTGCTTCAAACCTAGCTTTTGTCCTCCTCAATTCATTGCCCTAGCTTTAATGTTGTGCCCTAATTAGAAATTTGTGGACTTATACTTCTATAAACATGATGTAGAGAGAAACTAAAATAATGCAAATATTCAAGCTTTCAAGGGATTAGAAACAACTACTTCACCCAGTCTCTGCATACGAGGATCCTTCCCAAGCCCAAAATGGATTGTTTCTTGCAAAATCACCAATATGAAGATATTTTATTAAAGCTTTTCATGAAAGTGTCAAATCACATAAATATTGAAAAACCACTTGTAAAATTATCCTATTATTATTCTCTCCAAATTTCAGAAAATAAATCTTTAAAACACGTGATTTATGCTCACTTTCCTAGGTAGACATTTTGTCAAACAATTTGCATGCACTCTTAGTATAGCTAGGAAAACATTTTATAACTCAAAAATTACTAATACTTAAGAAAAATTGTTGAAAACCCATCTGAAAAAGTGATCATATTCTCTTGGTTAATTTTTCAAGGAATTTGGAGTTAAAATGAAAGAGTTATGATGACTGGTTCAGACCAGGTTATCTAGTTTTCACACACAGTTCATACCTTGGCTTCTCAAGTTGGCAAAAAGTTCATTATCTCAGATCTTTCTAATCTACACAAGGAGTTATAAACAATTATTTTAAGGATCTTGAAGAATAACACTGAACATCCATTAACAAATACTATGCACAACATTCTAAAAGAAAGATACAGATATTCTCACAAACAAAGTGCTTCATTATCATGCCATATGTTTCTTACAATATCTCAGACCTCTCCCTTTCTATCTCCTTTCATTCCATCCTCTTCCCCATGAGTAATACCTAAAAAAATCCCTCTCCCTCATCCTAAAATCAAACTCTTCATGCATGCAACCACTACAAGTAATGTAACTCCCCTTACCTTACGACTCTTCAATTCAACTTCCCTCTCTCCTAGACCTATAATTGCCATTCCTTACATTATTTTAAGCATCTAAATGATGCAAAAACAAACACAAGGAATTAACACATGTTCTTCATGCTAACATGACACCTATAAGACTCTAAAAACACTTAACACACTTGAATCACCCTTTCAAGACCATACATCCATTACATATATTTGAATTTTTAAATTCCCTTTTTGGAGGGAAAACACACAAGAGGAATAATTACAATTTCACAACTCCACTAATTTCTTGGAAGGACTTGTATGCATTATTAGAAGCCCCTGAATCTCTTTCACACTCATGATGACTCCAAGAAACAAGATATTTGATTTTGAAGGTCTTCTCATAGATGATCTTGTATCATAACCCTAGCTCAAGCCTTCGTTTCTAAATATCCTTATCGAATGCCTTTCCTCCACGACCCTACTTCCAAAATGGAATTTTCTCACTCAAGGATGCTCTAACATACCTTAGATTTGATATTGGACTAGTTCATCAAAGAAAATTGTAGTTTCACACTTAATCGATCAAGATGCACAAGTTATTCGATAGGTAAGGTAATAATGAACTCTACTTGTGCCCCTTTTTAAATAGTTTTCCAAATTTGTATTGAATTTATTTCTCCTCACCTACCACCGCTCGAAAGCCTTAATTATACTTTTTCTTTTTCCCATGCTTTTTCCCTACCTTCTTCTCGCACACCACAATCGTAACCTTGGTGCAACACTACTCTCTAGACTATAGTCATCCTTGCACGCACCTTCATGTGCCCCAATCCATCTTCCTCTCTGTGCCACCTACCAAGTAGTTTATCCTAGTGCTTCCTCCTCGCATTACACTACGTGGCCATATTTCTCCCATGGTCTCCAATGCGGAGCAATTTATTTTAATCACCATTATACTAAAGCACCTGCAACACTTCCCTTTGCTTTCCGCCATCCTCAATACATGTCCATCAAGCACCATACCATTTCACATGCCAACGTAATCCTCCAACATACACCTATCTCATGCCAACACGCACTCATAGACTCCGACTCCATAAAATTCCAACATCACATAGTCTTTTTTACGTACATATACCTGTTTCACCCCACACTAAAAGTATGCGCAGATCCTCCGCACATTATCCTAACAGAGATAGTAATCAGATCCTACATGCAAACACACTTATTACAACAAACCAAAGAAAAAAAGAAATATAATCTAAAATGGAAATAATGCTTTATTACAAACACGGTGGAAGCTTATTTACAATAGGGCTTCATCCTACTCCTATCAAGTAATCGGGCAATGGGGTTCCATCTAGCGCCGCAATTGACATTCGTCTAATACTAGTATCTTGGTCACTACAAAGGGTCATAACCAATGGAATTTCAAATTTTAGATCTGAGGGTGAAACCAATAAACCATTAAATAAGATTCAATATTAATTAAATTAATATAACAACCTTATAACATGAAATAAATAAAATAACAAAGACACATATTTAATGTGGAAAATCCTTGAGGGTAAAAACCATGAAAAGAGATAATTCCATTAAGTGAGAAACATGATTTATAGTCTATATCTCCCTCCTCACTTCTCTCCACCAATCCACCATATGAATTAAATGATTATGCCACATGATCATATTTATTTAACCCCATGAGTCATGAACCATTAAGTGACGGTGTGTGACTTTATAAAAAGGCACCCTAATTTAACCATTGATTAATTAATAATCAATTAAACATAAACAAACTTAGTTTATATTAAATAATGAAAAATATAAATATTCTTAATTATTTAATTATAAACCAAGGTTTATATGTACTTAATATTATGTTCTAACACTCCCCCTTAATATTAAGTGGGAACATATGCCAACATTACTGTTTATACAACAGGATTTACAAATCCATAAATCGTAGTGAAGGTTTAGGATAGCATATCACATTTGAAGGATTTATACACCTTCATCATGCTCAAATTACCTTTTGGTACAAAAGGATTTGGAATCCATAAATTACTAGTGAATGATTTAGGCTAAACATGATTTATGAGACTACATCTCATAGTTTGTTGTGGACAATATCTCAACCAATGTCTCTAGGAGCCTTTAATAACACAAGTACCTCCTTTACAATAGATGCATACTATTGGACTATACACCGTAAACTTAGAGTGACAAGTTTACAAAGATCATAAGGATATTTTTACAATGCTTTACAATTAGAGCAGAAGTATAGAGGAGAAGGAGATATCACATGACTAGCCATTAGGAAGTGATATTGCCATGCATACTCCCGCTCAATGGAAACTCTGAAAGGCCAAACATTACATAATACTTGCATAATTTTACAACACACAATGGCTTCATAAACATATTTTCAACTTGATCTTGATGTAATACTTTGGAGATTTATATTACCATAGAGAATATTCTCGAGATAAAGTACATATGAATCTCTATATGCTTTGTTCTTTGATGGTGAACCGGACTCTTAACAAGAGCAATACAATTCTAGTTATCACATAGAAGTGGAGTACTTCCTTTAGCTTCCATGTGTATCTCTTCCAACAACCGCTTTATCCACATGACTTATTTCATTGCTTCTATTGCACTTCTATACTCTGCCTCGGTAGAAGAAATGGATCTTTGTTGGCTGCTTTTTACTACTCCAAGTAATGACACTTACAAAAAAATTGAATACATATCCAATTGTAGAATTTTATTCTAACACATCACTAACATAGTTAGAAGCATAATATAACTCATTATTGATTTTACTTTTAACCATATATAAAATTTACATTGATAGGTTAAAAACAAGTTGTATAACAACTTAAATAACAACATGCTTAACAACTAAACATATTATATTACCAATATGTTGAAAAATTTCAACATATTAATAACATAAAATATATATTAGATGAAATCAGTATTGGATGTCTCTAATGCAAACAAAAAGGCATCCCCAAGTGTCATTTGATATACACATAATAATATTGATTAAGCTAAAATGTAAATTACAAAGCCTAATATGAGTGCTATTTTAGTAACAAATGAATAATAATTAAGTACAATAATAAAAACCAAGAAAACTAAGTAATAAAGTGAAAAACCTAAGTGCAAAGAGAGGGTAAGAAGCCTTAGCTAATTCACAAAGATTTGGAAGATGCACAAAGTTGGAAAAATGGAAAATACAAATAAGCCGATTGTCTCAACAAAGCTCGAGAAGACTGCAGATTTGGCGAGAATAATTTGGACAAGGGTGCCGTAAAGAAAGGGGCAAGGGTGCCCAAAGGTGTTACAGACTGAAAATTGGCTCCCAAGTCTGCGGAAAATATCAAACAAGCTCCTATGATATGTCACTGGATGTTCACCTTTAGTCTCCTTTGGTCGCTCCGAAGTCACACCAAGATAGCTGAGGTCATTGTAAACCTATAAAACCCTCAAATAGACATCAAATTCTAAAGAAGAAAGATGTAGAATGAGGGGTCGATTGTGCTCAGTTGCCACAATGGTGGACTTACAATCGAGAATTACACTACATCTCAAACTCAATGTAGTTGTGTGTGTGTGTGTGTAGAATCGTACCCTAGGTGGATTTTGTACGTGATGTACTTGGATAGCAAGCAATAGCTAGATGTAGAAATGTAAGTATATGTGTGCATGGAATAGAATGGACTTCCCTCCTATGAAGTGAGTATGTAGAAAACTAGCCCTTGTGTCCCCCGTGATGATGCTAGATGGATATAATGGAACTCTTAGATGCCTTTGATGGCTGCAACCTTAGGTGGTGATAGCTAATACTTAGTTCTTGATCCTTTATTATGATTACATAACTTTATATTTATATGATTCCCTTACTTGAATTTCATAATTAACCTTGAAAAGGCTGCCTACTAAAAAGATGAATTGCCCAAATGGCTAGAAGTGACCCAAAAGAGGTGACCAATGTATAAAGAGATCAGGGGTGCCCAAAGGGGATATGAGCATCTAGCGCTGTTGTCTTGGCTGGGTGCTAGTGTCAAGACTTAGATAAAATGAAGGGTCAGAGGTCAGATTGAGAAATAGGATGTGAAAAACCAAAATTGGCAAAAAAAAGCAAAGAAAGGTGGCCAACGACATGAGTTAATTAGTACTTTTCTTACTTAGGAACCCTATGACTAGTAGATACAACCACGACTAGATAATTACCCAAAGTGCGTGATTTAGTATCTACAATATTGTTACTACTCACATACTAGTGTAGAAATTATTAATCAACAACCTATATATCTTCATTATCTATTTTATGACTTTAAATTTGTAATAAGATAACATATATGCAAGAATAATCACATACTAATATACTCAACTAGATCTTGATTTCAAATCCATTAACTAGTCATTAACAAGACTTATCTTTGATAATTGGTTAAAATTACTTATAATAAGTAAGTAATTTACATAACTAAACAAGATTTGAGAATACTCAAATTGATGATGATATTTCCATCTTTATCAAGGAGATTAATTGCAACTTCGGGTTTATGACCAAGGCTTAGTAGTATTAAGCGGCTGCATATGTTAAATACTAACTGAATTTATTAATCAAAGCACATATAATGATATTTGATCAAGGAAATTAAATAATATAAAGGTATAAAGTGATTTAATAGGGTGGACATGTGTCATAGATCCAAGGGATAAAAGAGGGACACATGGCGTAATTTCCGCAGGATTTTCAACCAAAGTATTTTGTGGACCTCAAGTCCACAAAATAAACTAAGTTTCAAATAAAAGATTTTGGGTTTGAAGGAGACATGCAGAAGGTAAAATGTAGACATGAGGGAAAGAAGGAAATAATCACAAATTCACACATAGGAAAACCTGAAATAAATCGAAGTTGCCACATGTCGACTTGTTGTTCCTCCCAAGATGCACAACTTTAAATGGCCATAACTTTCTCTCCACAACTCCAAATTAGGCAAAATTGGTCTCGTTGGAAAGGTCTCTTCGAGAAATTTAATGCAACATCATTAAATTCAAGAATTGATGGTGGTTTATGTGAGAAAAAGAGGAAAAATAGTTTAGGTATTAAAAATGTAGTTCCAGACTCCCAAGCACCAGATTAAATTAATTAATTTATTTGAAACCTTTTGAACCTGCTTTAATATCATGTCAAATCCGAGGGGTTAAACACATTAACCATTAAATAAGATTTAATATTAATTAAATTAATATAACAAATATTATAACAACATTATAACATGAAATAAATAAAATAACATAGACACACATATTTAATGTGGAAAACCCCGAGGGGTAAAAACCACAAAAAGAGATAATTCCATTAATCGAGAAACATAATTTATAGTCCATATCTCCCTCCTCACTTCTCTCCACCAATCCACCATGTGAATTAAATGATCATTCCACATGATCATATTTATTTAACCCCATAGGTCATGAACCATTAAGTGTCGGGATGCGACTTTATAAAAAGGCACCCCAATCCAAACCATTGATTAATTAATAAGAAATTAAACATAAAAAAACTTAGTTTATATTAAATAATGAAGAATATAATTATTCTTAATTTTTAATTATAAATTAAGGTTTATAAGAGCTTAATATTACATTCTAACAACTTCCTAGATGACGTGAAAACTTGGAGTCATACATAAGTACCATCTTTCAAACTGCAAAATACTTATTCTTGATGTGCCTGTCATGCCAAGCCTTTTCTGTGTTTTTTTTGTCTTTTGACTCCAACGTGCAATGGTGTGCTACTTATCTAATTAAATTATTTTTTCAATGCGCTCATCAACTTCCTGTTCATCATCCATTCCCTCCTGCATGCATAAGTATGTAGGGATGGTAACATAAATTCCAATGGTAGCACATCCTTAGTGCTAAACACCAAATGAAAGGGTGTGGCCTTGTTTAATCATTTATAGTTTGTTATATATTCTGAAGTATGACTGATACCTTATCATCCCAATCCTTTCTTCCAACATCACATATCTTTGTTAATGTTTGTCCTAAAATCTTGTTGAAATCTTCAATAGTTCCATTAGCCTAGGGGTGGTAAGGGGTAGTCTTATGGTGTGCCACCATAAATTATGCCAATAAAATTATAATGGTATCATTCAAGAAATGAGTCCCTCTATCACTTTTTAGGCTCAATGGACATCCATACATGTTGATGATGTTTTCCCAAAGTAACCTCACCGATGTGATTTTTTTAAGCACAACCTCTACCCACCTTATCAAATAGTATGTACATGTGATGATGTTGCACACCTTTGTACTTGCACGTGGGTGGTGTAATAAGTCCTAAAAATAAATTTCCCACTTCTCAAAAGGCTATGCTTTTGGTATAGGCCTCAACAAAATCTCATCTCTATTCCCACGCTTTCCAATTCTTTGACAATGATCATAGGCCTTGGTAAATGGCTTAGTATCCTTGTATAATGTCTCCCACCATAGACCTATTATATTACCTAATACAACTATACGTGTTGTAACTTCATCCAGAAAAGTCTGGAAGCTCACCCAAAGCACGTGCAACTGCTAGGTCTCTCCTTTGTTTTCTTAAACAAGATGTTAGCATGCATGTTCATAATCATAACCATAACAACCATTTATTCAAGAAGATACATCATAACATGAAAATTCAACAACACATATAATAAGGAAATTAATCTTCATACAAAATAACCAATAGTATTTGAACTCCCATTAAACCATACTCAGATACAATAATCTTAGCAATCCATAAGAAATTATCCATGATGAACATAATTCATTACATAACAAGAGTTCTGATTACATCACATGTGCGCCAACATAATTCTTACATACATACCAAGAATCTACATAATCAGTACTCAAAGGACTCACTAGCACTAATACCCCCTCAAATACATGGACTCCTCACACACACACACACACACATAAAATGTGCATGTATATGTACATATACATATATGTATGTATGTGTGTGTGTGTGTGTGTGTGTATGTATGTATGTATATATATATATATATATATATATATATATATATATATATATATATATATATATATATATATATATATATACACACACACACATACATATACATATACACATAGATATATACTTGTGGGGACTTGCCCTTCACCACCTTCATGCAATTTTCCTTATAATAGGCGTGCTCAATAATAACTTACATGATTTTTGTAACTTTACTTTGCAATAGATCAAGCTATAAATAACTTTCTTTACTCATGTGTTAATTCCTATTTTTAGCTTGCACCATCGTTATATTTTCTTACATGTGATTTTCCCTAATTATAGCCTTTTCTTGGCCACTAAGTCATCCTACTTTAGTCTATTCCTATATCTTTTCTTGAATGACACCCTATCTTTGCTTTTCTATCTTTAGCCCTTCCTTCAAAATTGGATAAGTCCTCACTATTCTATATGAATGCGCGCAACCTTACACATTGACCTATTCTTCGTGGTACACACACATCCTGCGCACTATCCTATTCTTATTTTCTCTTCTTGTTTACATTCCCTGTGTGAAACACCAAAATATTGTGTATGGGTAGTACTTATCCATTTCCTCAGACCAAATTTTGTGTTAATTGTTTTGGTCTGGTTTTGTCAATTGAGTCATTGTGAGGAACCTTTGTTTTGGTGTTAGAAAAATCAATTATCTAATAAGAGAGTATAGAATTATTCCCTATATGCGAGGGGCATATTTTATATGTTTATTTAGTCTTATATTCCTATCTTATTTGAGTTTTATGTTTGGAACACTTGTTGCAGTGTTAAAAGCATCTCTTTTAACGATTTAGCGAAGCCCATTTGGGATGGGCGTGAAATAAATAAATGTACTTTATTATAGTGCAACCTAATGAATGAAAATGGTTATTTATGGCTTAAAATTGTAATATTGTCAATTAGAAGATTTTTATGCCTCAAGAATATGTTACCCAAGCTTGATTTTATAACCCTCTTTATAAGAAAAATTGGCAAAAACAACCTATAAAATTTGTAACTTCCCTATAGACTTGAATGATTGAATTAAGAATACTTGAGCGAACATTTTTTTCCTTCAAGTCCTCTAACTTGTCGTTAATCTAGAAATGATATGAAAACCATGGTTTTGGTATCTCCTTATACAATGATTTTATACAAGGAGTTATTTCATAACTATTTTATGCTTCATGAAAACTCGATAATTCTTGGAACTATTAGAAGAAAAATTTTGGTTACACTATTATAATTTCATTAAGACCATCGATATAATATTTGGATATTTCTTAGGAAAATTTGGTAAGTGATTTAATTTATTTTGAATTAAATATGTCTGCAAAGTAACTATTGTAATAAATAATCTATGAATGCTAAAATCTAGTAATGACATAAGAAAAAAAACACATACAATGTGAAATCCTAAGAAAGAAGGAGAGATAAGAGGTCTTAGATTATTTTCGAGTGAACAAGAAATTTTATGGGTAGGTAAAAGTGCTAAACAAGTTTGAAACAATATCGTTAATGCTCATTGTAAAATGGGACTTAGAACAAAGCCGAGATAGGGGGCCCATGAGAGGGAAGAGGTGCCTAGGCGCCGACGAGTGGATATGGGTGTCGGTTAATGTGTAAAGGCTCGAAACTATTTTATTTCGTGTCACAAGGGTTTCACTTTTGTCTCCTGTCTATCACTTGATATTCTCTCTATGATCATTGAAGGTACCTATAACCTACAAAATAGAGGAAATACCTACAAATGTCCATAAATCACATTAACTATAATAAAAAATATGTAGGATGTGGATTGATCTGACCCCATAATCATTCAAAGAGTGAACTTACTCCCAAGCACCGCACTACATATCATACCTCATGTTGTTCTTGTGTGTGTGGGAATGATGGCCTATGATGCTCTTGTGCAAGTCACACAATGATAACGGCTAGATCTAGAATGTAATAATGTATAACATGTGTGGATGGAATAGAATAGACTTCCCCTGCTATATACTGTATGCAAAAGTGATGCAACCCTTGTCCCTTGTATGGATGCTAGATGGATGCCTTTGAAGTTCTTTAGTGCCTTTGGATGGAAACTTAGGTGGTAATAGTAATGCTTAGTGCTTAGTCCTTATTTTTGAGAAGTAACTAAGTATATATATGATTCCCTTGTTTAAATTTAATAATTGGAAATTGGAAGACCGACCCATAAGTGAAAAAGATGCCCAAAAGATAAAGAATACCTATAAAGAGTGAGTATAGATAAAAAACAGTCAGGAGTGCCCACTATGGACAAAAGTGCCAGGCGTTGGTGTCCTAACTAGGCACTAAAGTGTCTCGAGAACATAAAGGATAAATCAATTAAGTTCCATCAGGGATGTAGGGTGTGTAAGACCAAAGAGAAAGAAAGTAATAAAAAAAAAGAAAAGAGGCCAAAGATAGTTGTTAGCCACTAATTTTCTTGCTTTTGGACCTAGAAATGTACCCAAGTACGTGATTTTGTGTGTACATTTCGCTCACTTTATGTTGTTGAGTGAATTCTTGATAATAGATACATACCTTATAATCCTATAGAGAGTGTGGAGAATAGCATTCCAAGTGGACAAGTGAAGCATGAAGTGATTGCAAAGTGAAACATGGAAACTAGGAAAGGGAAGTGGACCCTAGCGGTGAAGCATATGCATAGCTTGTACTTGTTGTTGTGCTTGTATTTTCTAATGTAGGTTGCTTCTTATTGTGTATTAAAGATGAACCTACAAAATAAGAGAAAAAGAGTAGTCAAAGTCCTGTATATGAAAAATATGAATAAAATATGTAAAAGTGTGTAAAAGTAGTGATAAAGGAAAGTGTGCACCTGATGTATAAGAGTGTAAAGGATAGAAAGGTGTCTGAAATGATGTGAAGAGTGTGTTTTTGGACGATCTCATGCCAAGATAATTTTTTTGGGTGATATCATGCCAAGTGTGAGTTTTTGGGAAATATCATGCCAAGTATGTGTTTTTTTGGTGATCTCATGCCAAGTGCGATTTTTTTGGGTTATCTCACGCCAAAGAGCAAGTTGGAGAGAAAGGTCTATTTTTACTCTCCATCCATGAATCTACCTAATAAGCACCACTACAGATGGTACATCTTGATTTGTTCTATTTTTCCCTAATTGTTTTGATTAGTTTTGAATTGTTCCGATTGTAATGGTTATACGAGATAGAATGCACTCTATCTTAGAAGGCTAGTGCCTGTTACTATAGAAGTGCTCTATAAATTTCTATAGACTATGATGATATGAGAAAATGATTGTTTCTACCCCCAAGAATTTATATCCCAAGGGAGGATAGGAGCACCGGTGTGATAGTGTCTCGGGTCTAGGTGCTATTGTCTATATTGTGCGTGAATTCCAAGTCGATTATTGGATTTTCTATAACTAGGTTCCTATTCTTTTATAGTATTATGTTGAGCTTAAGCGTAGCTATGAGCGAATGTAGGGGTGATTTATTCACCCAATGTATGCTCCCCATTTGGGGTGCATGCAATGATAGTAGGAGAATGCGGCCCAAAGGAGAGGACATGATGTTGATATGAAGTGGATACCTATAGGGGGTAGGGGATGTGCATGGTAGAAACTAAGGCACATGTAAATAAAGTGGGCTAGTAATAAGTGTTAGTAGTAAACATAACTAACAAACAATAGAAAACAATGTAATAAGCAAATGTGTAAACAAGATGAACCGCAAAAAGAGGGTTTTAAACATGGGACATTGGTCACAATGTCACAAGAAAACTAGGGATGAAGCGGAAAAAAGTATATAATGAGCATACAAGACTTAGCCCATAGCCCAAAATTAATAGCATACAATAGGAAACAATAGCAAGTAAAATGTGACATATAGCCATGGTTGTATATAGTCCTGCAAAGAAAATGCTACACATGAAGCACCTGTTAACATGTTAGAAAGATAAATAGTATGTCAAGGCATGCATATATTAGCAAAAAAGTATAGTAAATTGTAATGAAAAATAATGAATAATGTAGTGATAGAACCTGAAGTGTGTAGGACATGGTAGTAGTAAAAGTAGATGCCCCAGGAGCATCGGTGGGACTAGTAAAAGGTACAAGTGCTAAACATCATTATAGCATGTAAAAACCTATTAGAGATCTGCATTCATCGTAAAATACCAAGTGAACACTAATGTGTATATATGTATAGAAAGATGATGACATACTAAGAATTCATTTAGAATGGAAAACAAAGTGTAATATGTAAATAAAATAAGCTAGCAAGAATAAATGCAACCAAGATATGCAAATGCAATGTATGAGTGCAAAATGTGAAGATGATAGGAGCAACATGCCCCCAATGGATGTGTATGAGATGAGGTTCATTTATAGGAACCCTCAACAATCAAGAATGAACCATAGAACAAGAGTGTGTCATCGGGTAATGTGTTGTGTGAGAGTAGATGCTAGAAATATGTATCATGAAGTGCAAAGCATGAAATGTATAGATGATGTGAGGCTCATTGATGAAGTATGCCCTTAACAGTCAAGTGTGAACTAGAGTGCATCATTGATTAATGTGTGTGTTGTGTGAAATTAGATGCTAGAAAGATGTGTCATGAAACACAGAGTGTGGAGTGTAAATTATGTGAGGTTCATTTCAAAATTAGATCCTCAACAATCAAGTAAAAACTATGGGACTAAAGCGCGTTAAGGGTAATGAAGATACTAGGTGTGTATCAAATGGTGTGAGAATGTATATTGTAGTAGTAAATGTGAGATAAACCGATGGGCGTGGAAAAGGGGGAGTAATAAAGCGTGATGCTCCCAAGTGTGTAATTGTATAAGGATCACGTAAAATCATCTAGAGATATCGGTGTCGGGATCGTAACCGATTAAATTAGGGATAGAGAATTGGTAAGAAATGGTTTGAGGTTGATCATATAAAGAGCTTGTATAGTGTAAATTGTATATTCCCATAACATTTTATTCATTAGTAAAAGGAGGTTACAGGAAATCGTGTGCATACTAACAACTTAGATTTTGAGTATAGCAAGGAATGAATCATTGGAAATATATATGCGGCCAAAAAGGCATAGGAAATGTGAAATCCATATGATTAGGATCCAAAATTCCACTAATGTAGTGAATCCAAGACTCTTCAAGTGTAAGTGGAGAGGGATTGGGAGTATGTGCAAGGAATACTAATAAATGGACGATGTTGATGCCATAGGAAGTGGTAATAAATACACATCCATGATAGAGGTGAGGAGAGTGAGGTGGGGCGGGAGATCGATGCGTGTGAATCGAGGCATGTTAGGCCATCATGTGTGTAAATAGTTTCAGAGAAAGTAGGGTCAAATGGAATATGAGGCCAATAAGAGTCATGTATGAAGAGAGCGCATGTGAAGGGATCAATGTTCGAAACATAATGAGATTGGGGAGATGCGTGAGGTGGTAAGATGTCCAATGTAAAAATTGTTCCTTGGAAAGGAATCATGGTGGTAAAAGAGGGAGGAGATTAACATTCACGGGACTAATATCAACTTCATCATAAAAATTTTCAATGGAAAAATTGTCATGCTTTGAGTGGAATTATGAAGGATATTGAGAGCAAGGGTGGTATATGGTGTGCTAGAATGGGTAGTAAATGACGAAATAGTTGCAGAAATTATGGGATCAATGGTATGTGTAGGGATAACATGAGTAAATGTAGAGGTGGGGGAATATGGGATTGACCAACATCGTATGGTTCAAGATTGTGATTTAGCATTGGGGTAGGTGAGGGAAAAGGAAAGGTAGTGATTGGGTCTAGGTGGAAGTATTTGAATGGGTCGTGGTCGGAAGGAATAGTATGTTCATAGCCATCATGTAAAAATTTTATGTATCGATGAAGCATGTGGAAGGAACGACGTGAATAGTGTGGAGCTAGGGTCGACCAAGTAAGAAATTGAACTGGAATTATATATCCATAATATATAATACAATGGGGATGGTTATGGGCCTAACTTGTAGGGATAAGGTGATGGTACTAATGCATGGACATATAATAGAATCATGGCCACTAAGAGAAATATATGAGGGACTGAAAGAGGTGTGGAGAAGCCTAGTTGTTGTAGTAATGTGACATTACAAATATTGAGATCGGATCCATTATCAACTAAGTATTACTTGACCCAAATTTTATTGATAAAAACTTGGATGTAAAGTGGAGGATCATTATCTAAAACAAATGGAGAATTATTTGTATCGGATGTAAAATTAATATGGATGACAGAAAATAGAATGCTTTGTAGTAAATATATGATACATAAATTTAGGAGAAGTGTTAGGATGAATGTAAGTATTATCCAAAAAAGAGTTGATTTTATTCTCACATTCAGGATGAGCCTATAGAAAGGCAGAGATAGAGACACTCATGGTGGTAGGATTCTAGGGTAGTGAATCTAGTAATAAAGAACAAAATAAGAGTGTTGAGACGCGGGTTCACCAATTGATTTAATTTATTTTGAATTAAATATATCTTGCAAAGTAACTATTGTAATAAATAATGTATGAATTATAAAATATAGTAATGACAGAAGAAAATAAGCATGTACAATCTGAAACCCTAAGCAATAAGGAGAGATAGGAGGACTTAGATGATTTTGGGTGAACATGAAACAACTGGGAAGGTAAAAGTATTGAATAGGTTGGAAACAACATTGTTAATGCTCACCATACAATATGGGACTCGGGAATAGAGAAGGACAAGGGCGTCCATAGAAGGGTAGAGGTTCTTCGGCACCTTTGGAATTTGGATCTAAGCACTAACAACTATGCAAAGGCTCAAGAACTATTTTCTTACGCATCGTAAGGTTTTTGTTGTTAGCTCCCATCCTGTCATTTTATATTCACTCTACGATCCCTGAAGGTACATGTAACCTATAAAATAGAGGAACTAACTACACATGTCCACAAACCAAATCAAATATGATAAAAAAATATGTATAATGTAGATTCAGAATGACCCTAGCGGTCACACAAAGAGTGAACTTACTGTCAAGTGATACATTACATCTCAGACCCCATGTAGTTATTATGTGTGTGTGTGTGTGTAGGAATGATGCCCTATGATGCCCTTGTGCAAGTTACATAGTGATAGCGGGATAGATCTAGAATGTAGAAATGTATAGCATGTGTGGATGGAATAAAATAGACTTCCCCTCCTATGCAATGTATGCAGAAGTGATGTAACCCTTGTCCCTTGTATGGATTCTAGATGGATGCCTTTGAAGTGTTTTAGTGCCTTTGGATGCAAGCTTAGGTGGTAATAGTAATTTTTAGTACTTGGTCCTTATTTTTGAGAAGTAATTAAGTATATATATGATTCCCTTGTTTTAATTTCATAATTTACAATTGGAAGGCCAACCCATAAGTGAAAATGATGCCCAAAAGATAAAAGATACCCAAAAAGAGTAAGTAAAGGTAAGAAAGGGTCAAGAACGCCTAGTATGGATAGAAAAACCTAGGCACTAGTGTCCTAAATAGGTGCCAATATCTAAGGCCATAAAGGATAAATCATTCAAGTTATGTTAGGACTATAGGGTGTGTAAGACCAAAGAGAAATTAAGAAACAAAGAAAATAGGCCAAAGATAGTTGTTAACCACTCGTTTTATTTCTTAGGAATCATATATACATTAGTATGATTTTGGATCTAGAAATGTACCCAAGTGCGTGATTTTGTGTATAAAGTAAGGATTCTAGTCCTTTAGAACCTTCTTGGTCTTGACAAGTCCATTTACATGGTAATGGTCTCTTGTTATATTTTTTCACATGAGACATCACAATGTAACTTGGTTGAACTTTATTTCCATAGAAGGTACACTAGTGATAAGTAATCCTTCACAAATTGGTAAGAACACTATTAAATACTCATGTTTCAAGTACTTAAGGCTTGAATGTGGAAAATATGGAATTGTTCTCTCACTCTTACTGCATCTCATAGAAATACGAATAGTGATTATGTGAAAATAAAAATATTCTCTCACTCTCTTTCTTTCTCTCTAGAATACAAATAACTTAAGTTCGGTCGATCACTTGGTGGGGAAAGATTGTATGCCAACATTAGTGTTGGCCCATGAAATAACAAGTTATTAAGGTGCTAATAATAATGAATAAGATAATTGGAAACCCACAATAATTATATCTATATGTGCATTTATAACTTATGTCTTGTATCCATGAATAAAATTTGGACAACTATACGTAATTGGGAATGTGTAGTATTTATTTACAAGAAACCACAGTTATAGGACAATATTATTGTCATCACCATTAAAATATGGATTAGACATGAATTTTAATACATTAAATCATTCGAAATGTGTTCCTTTCATTGTTTCTATGCTCTTCTAATGTTGGTTACAAGCTAAATTTTGGGTCATAAGAAATTTCCTTAGGCATTGTCTTATCATTCCTTAGTTCAACAAGTGAAAGTATTGTGAACAATAGAAGGTTGCATCATCTCACAATTTGGATATTCCTTTGGTTACTTGACTCTTGAGAGACTCTTGCATAGTATTTCAATCACCTTGGAAAAATATCATTAAATTGTTATTGATAATTGTTTTAACCCAACATCACGAAGACTAAGAATGGTGATTATATATTCATTCCACCTACTTTGGGTAATGTCATCCTTTGAAATTGATGTAACCTCTAGTCAAATAAGGTGAATTTGGAGTTGATTTGAGAGTTGTGTGGTTTTAGGGTCCTATTGAAAACATTGCCCTATTGTTTTACTACTCAACGGGGTGATAAATTTGAAATTCCTTGTTCAAAAATGGACTCAAACCTCTAGTCAAGGAAAAATACTTAACCATTTGAACTTAGTGGGTCACTTTGGTGACCTAGTTAATTGATGATTTATATTAAAATATATTAAGGATACTTTGGGAAGACCTTTGAATTTACCTTTCCATCTAGAGAAAACATTTCTTGTTGTCCTCTTGAACTCTTGGGTAAGGTGTGACAGGATAAGTTGTTCTAAGCCCATCTAAGAAATAATTTGGTTAATTTTCCTAAGAATTTGATAAGTTTTGAAACCCCATTTTTGGATACCTGTTCCACCTAGCTCACTCATGAATTCTCTCATCTATAATGATCAAGGAAATGTAATCTTAGTAAGCTTATTTTCTGTCTTTTTGATTTCGAAAAGTAGTTGGTTGCTGTATCAATCAGTGATAGTGGCATTTTTGGGATGTAGTAGTGTGGAATTTGTGTTTCCATGGTGCAAACGTTTCTAACCTTAGAAACAAAAGAAAATTGATCTATGCTATGGAGCTTCGAGGAAAAAATAGAAAATAAAACTTAACTTTATGATTACCTAAACACTACATACTTAATTTGTTAGTACTTTTGCTTTGCGTGAACGTAAAAATAATTGCCAAATAAATTCATCAATTTTTAAAAATTATTCTTGGTGTTATTTGACCCTTCAGCTTTAACCCTTAAAGAAAGAGTGAAAATTCTAAGGAATATTTTAGATTCTCGGTGAATAGTTTTCTCATATTTAAAAATATATGTGCAAGTTAGAAATTAATCCTTTTGTAAATTTGAAAATATTTTTCTCTTCTTGTATGGTTTTCATGACATTCTTGGGTGGTTTTATACACATAATGTGCACATGATTTGTTAACATTTTTAAGACAAAGATTTATGTTCCCTTTGGATCCTTGGCTCACCCATAAATTGTTTCCTTAAAAGTGACCTTTATATTATCTAACCACTTACGTGGAACCCCGTACAAAATTTAAATGATGATGCTAATGAACTTATAGTTTTCTTGATTAAAATTGCTGTAATGTAAAATACAATTAATTTGAATAAAGTTAGAGTAACTAGGACATGTTTATTGAGCCTAACAACTACATGGTATGGAATGATACATCTAAAAGGTTACTATTCTTACCCTTTTCTATGACTTCAGGAGGAAGTCTATTTTTAGGGGACGGGGATGTAGTGCCCACCAATTTATTTCCTTATTTTATTTCTTACTCATCTTCATGATATGGTACTATTTGGAAATTATATGTTTTTGTCATAAATTACTTTTGTGACACAGGTGATGTTTGAGGTATGTAGTGCCAATATAGTGTTGTGATACATATTACTAGATTAATTTTACTAGTGTTGTCATAGATACTACTAGGATGTGATTCAACTATATATTACATGATATTGGATGTATGTATGTCAATTCTTTGGAATATTGTGATTATTAATTACAATGATACTTCATCAGATGTTATCATGGAATAACTTAGATGAATTCTATAGTTTGACCTACTATTGAAATATATATGACATTTTGGATAGTTATCTCATTTAGATACTCATTGCTTTCTTAATTTTGATTGTTATTCATAAGTGATATAATTATTGATGTGTGTGGTATGATTTCTATTATTTTATTGTATCGAGTGGGTATGATGATGTGTGAATCGAGTGTGTAGGTTACATGTTCACACAGGAGAACATGAGACTCAAAGTTACACCTCCTTGGCCGAAACCTCACCTTTCCCAATTAATCATTTGGAGTTTTTATGTTTTCTTCAAGTGGTTTTCGATAAATCACTCTCCTTGTTTATGTGTCACAATTATTCCAGTGCTCCTTTAGTTGTTTCTTTCTTGGCCTAGTTTGGGATTAATTTATCTAACCTTGTTTAGAGTTATTTTAGTGGCCTAATAGTCCCTACTTGTGTTAGTGTTGTTTTAATTTGTTAATATTGTTTTTATGAGTATGGGACCACTTATATATGATTTGGGTGGGCCCCACCACCTCCTTATGTCTTCCACATTTCCAAAACTCGAAATTGGGATAAAAGTGGAAATTGGAAGTGTTTCTTTTTATGTTGGGGTCTCATTTACACTAAAATGGACCCCTTAAAGCGTAGTTATGGATAGGAATACCTTTTAAGAGATTAAAATGGTTTTTTCCATCCCATTTGAGCCCTTGTTTCCACATCATTATTAGTTTGTTTGTTTTGTGAGCCACCTTGGTAGTGGAGGAAATTTTGTTTAATTTTAATTTTAATTTTGGGAGATTTTCCTTCATTATGGATTTTGTCTTATGTATGATAGGGACTTGTGGGAGTATTGTTTTGGAGAAGGAGATGGGTGACAAATGTCATCCTCTCATTGGTGAGGATATTTTTGGCTCTCCTTCATATACCTCCATTTTTAGAGGGGGTAAGGACTTTTTAGGTCTCATTTTCGTACTTGGTGTTTAGAGGAGCTTGGAGAGATTGAATTGTGTTTGAAGTTGGATTGCTTGGTTTTGGAGGTAGGCCATTGTACCCTATTATTTTGATTCTATGGTATAATCATATTTAAGTAATGGATTTTTGTTAGTCTTGAAATATTTCATGTTATGTTGGGTGTTGAATGTAAATCTTGTCTTCCTTTTTTTTCTCCATCCATCTCACTTGAGATGGATTTTGGAATGTAGGGGAAGAGGGAGGAAACCCCCTCTTGCACCCACATGGCTTTATGGGTAAGCCATGATGGAAATTATATTATTTTCCTCCCCTCATATGGTTTGATGAGGGAGATGATATTTCATATGGTTTGAAACTCATCTCCCTTCCTTGTCAAGGAAACCTTCCATGGTTTGAAAAACCTTGGCAAGGAGGAGGCTTGGAGTTTGGGATGAAGGATATATAAGGAGTGAAGGGGCATGGTGTTACTTGATGAGTGTGATTTCTTTGAAATACAAAATGATTTGCATTGGGCCTCTTTCCCCCTCTTCCCAATTTTGAGGAAACATGGATTTTCCTTCTTTGTGTTTGGTTTTTGGCTTGTGGTTAATTGAAGTTGTGTTTGTGTTTGAAACCTCTTTTTTTTTCCTTTTTGTGCAACTTGGAGGAATTTATTCTCTCTCTCTCTCTCTCTCTCTCTCTCTCTCCCCAAGGACTTGGAGGGAGGCTATCATGTCATCAATTTTGGATATGCCATGTAATGATGCCATTTTGTTGGGTGGACAACCAAGCCACTTCTCTTAGAGTTTTGGAGGTTTACTACACGGAGTTAGAGATGACCTTAGATATTACATGGAGTTTGGTCCTAGTTTAGAGAATAAGATTTTTGTTCAAAATTATGACATGTTTCACTTGAATTTTATATTAGTAGTAACTTGTAATTTTTTTAGAGAAGGAAAATGTGACTTGAGTCGTAATCATTTGACAATTAGTTGGAACTAAATAGTAAACTTGCATTTTGGATTTGTTTCTATCTTGTGACTACAAGAGAAGGGTAGAGTTCAATTGGTAGTTAAATTTTTGAAGTAAGAATTGTATATTAAAGGAGGAAAATTGTTATATGTTTGTATTGTGAAAAGACTATATTCATTGTAAGAAATATTGCAAATAGACTCTTTATGGTTATCCTATGTTGTTTTAAGTTGTAGTTTCATTTTTGAGGTTAAAGAAGGAAGAAATGCACAATGGTTAATATTGGATTTCATTGGAGATGGTTTAATTGTAGATGGAAATCCTCTAAATTCTTGCCACCTTTAAAAAAATAAAAAAGGTGTGTTTTTTTGGTGGAGATTAAGGATATTGGATTGATTCAAATAACATTTTAGAGTGCTTACTAAACTTTATATTTGCAAGTTTAAAATGGGTTGCTAAAATGTCATCTATGAACTTGATTATCTATGATTGGAAAATGTAAGTGACAAGTGAGATTTTATGACTGAACTTGTGGGTTGACAAACTTTCATTCATTGTTGTTGAGAAAAGAATCTTGTAGAAAAGAAGGTTGAATAATGGCTTGTGCATTGTGAATTTGTTTCCTTTGAAGGAACTATTGTGTAGTTCATTTTCAAGAATTGATATTAATTATTTTCTTCCAAGAATGAAATAGTCATGACTTTCCTAATTGCTTTATTCCCTATATTTTATATTGCAAAGAACTTACATTACATTTGTGATTAGGATATGTTTTAAGAAATTAATTCTAACTATATAGTCATAATTATAATCCTTTGTGTATATTACTATTATATTACTGTGATTTGAATATAGAAAATCACTTCAACACCAATGTGTTGGTAAAAATTATAAAAGTAAAATCATACTCACACACACATCCAAAATGGGTTTTCCAATTTTTGTAAGGATTTGAGCAAGTTATACAAATCGATATTTACTTATTCTTACAAAGAATGAATTGAAATTATATATATATATATATATATATATATATATATATATATATATATATATATATATATCTTAGATATTTGTTTTAGAAAAATATATGATAATTTGTTTCTTATTAAAAAAATACGAGGCATCTGCGGCTTAACATTTTAAAGATTCGACCCTATGTGCGGTCATCCATAAAACCCCTCCCTTCCTCTTCTCGGACCCTAGTCTTGAGTATAACCACATGGTGGATCTTATTAAAAATACAGGGGCGTATTTGCATCTTAACATTTTAAAGATTTGGCCCTACATGTAGGGATCCATAAAACCCCCTCCCTTCCTCTTCTCGGACCCTAGTTTCGAGTACAACCACATGGTGGATCTTCCTCCTATCTACTTGATGCCCCTACCATGGCCACACCACCACCTCTATCATCCTCCTATGTACGTGTCTATGGATGCGTGCCTGAAATACACTTTAATATATATATATATATATATATATATATATATATATATATATATATATATATATATATATTCCCTATTTTGGTCCTTAAACTCAATTTAAATTGTAAATATGTGTATGTAGAGGTGCAACTATGTATTTGAGCATCTCGTTTGCTTCAAATCAAATGTATATATCCTTTCCATTGAACTGTAATAAGGAGCTTTCAGAATAAGAATAAAAGGGGACAATTAGAAAAAATCAACAAGAAAATTTACCTTCTTCTATGAAAGCTCCTATATACTAGAATAACTAGCATAGAACAAATAAGAAAAACAAACGAGAAGTGAAGGAAAGTATAGGAATGTTCAAAGTTTTTTTAGGTTTTCTAAACTTCACCTTAAATCAATGATAGAGGATTATTTTATCTTACGGCTTCTCTTCACTCTAGATTATGCCCTCAGTGCACTTTGGTATATGAATTGAATTTAGGGGGACAAGTGGGTTATTGGAGGAATAAAGTTTTTAAAAATTAACTTCAAAAGTTTTTGTTTGTAAATAATGAGTATGAGTCAATATGGAGGGTCCTATGCCTTCCCAAAAAAATTAACTTTGGGTCTAATATAAAAAATTTATAGTATTGTTGAACCAACCCCTTGATGGGAAAACAAAAAAAAATTAAAGTAGATTGGACTCACAAAACAATGGCTACGTTATACCTTAACATAATTTTGTTGTATATAATTAATAGTGAGCTCGTAATTAGGCGATGGAGGTTTAGTAGGTTAACCTCATTTAGTGTATATGATTTATGGATTGATCCCTTTTATCCGTGAACAAGTGTTATTTGAGAGATAACAACAATTAAACATGTTATTAAGCCCGTTAGCACCTTTAACACAAAATATTGTTGGCAATATAAATAACAATTAAAATTAGTGTGAATGATATATGGTTTAAACTTAGATAACGATTTCACGTAAGTGATAACATTGTTTGTAACTCAACTTTGTGACTAATCTAATGGCTTGTGATTTATAACCCTACATTACCTTTGATCCGGAGCCATTGAATACCCATGATATGACACCTAGTCAAATCTTGGCAAGCCATATGGTACATATTTAAATGACTGTAATTTGAGTAATGAGACCATGATATTTTTCATCCATGCTCAATAGCCATTAAGAAGTTTATGGTGTTTTCATAATAAGCATTAATGATATGTGATGACTTATAAATACACGATATAAATTTTAAGCGATTTGTTTATCTACTTGGTGGCAGAGGTCATATTAAATCTGGTAAGTCTTAATCACACGAACTTTGGAATGAGGCATGAGTAATACTAGTTCAATTATTTTAAGAGAAAGCTAATTATTTAAGAGTCATAATTATTTAATTGCATTTAATTATTAACTAACGTTAATTTTTCCCCAATTTTTATTAGATAGTTAGATGTACTTTTGGGTCACAACTTTGTGGGCCTGACAGTAATAAAAAATTAAAAACCTTTCCATTAGGAGATTACAACACATACATATTATCTACAATAACCAATGAATCTAATTAGCGATTTCAACTACACACAAGGATTTCCACAATGTTAGCCCGTGTTATCATTTATGCTTTGCATTAAAACCTTGAAGTTATCCTAGGTATGTAAGAAGTGAAGAATAAGATTCTGCAGCCACGTACGAGTTTTATTATGGTCTCCAAGAATGAAATCATTATAAAGGACTATACATAGAGGTATTATACCCATGTGACTAAGCGCTTATTTGATAGTAACATATATAAACCGAGGATTATTTGTAACAACACTCGGATAATTTCTCAGACCATAAAGTTTCATTAAAATGTTAGATAATTTTTGCTTATAAATATCATTTTATGAGATACATTTATGTGATGAAGCGAAATAAACTTTAGGTAGTTTTTTTGAATCTTTAGGACTCTTTATTTTATCCTCAAGTTGTTCAATATATTTTTTAAATTTTAGGAAATGTTACATTTCACACTTTGGTTTATGTTTCTAAATGACTTTGTTGTTACTTCATGAGATTATTTTGATGGGTTTTACTCCATAATGCATGAAAGAGGTGAAGCTCAAATGTGTAGAGCACACAAATTGGTCAATCTCAACAACACATTTTACTAACACAAAGGTTACAGATATATAGAGCTAGTTATTCTAACTCTTATAACAAACACTAATCTAGGATGGTTATTCTAACCACCTAGATTCTTTCATAACCACTAACCATCCTAAAATATCTCACACCCTACGTGAGTTGTTTTCACAACTCACAACATTAATTTATTTTCTCCACACACATAATAATATTTAATATGGAGCATTACAATATTCATGTTAGGACTAATTCCTAACATTGATAGGTCTTTGATCAGGGTTCATTTTAAGACACCTCTATAAAATTGTAGGTGGAAAATACCTGGCGAATATCCCCGGAACCAGTTTCAGCGAAAGGCGAATTTGACAGTATTCCAAAACAAAAATTTCACCTATTTTTTTCATGGCTCCATCATTGACGTGACAACAAGATGTCAATGATCACACCTTACGCATGTCAATGGCTTCGTCAATGGCATTGACACGCCAATGGCTTTATATTACACGCATGACGGTAGAAAGGCGCCGACGCGCGCCAATGGCTTCTATCGACGCAAGAGCTTAGACGCCATCAATGGCCATCGACGCATCAATAGAAGCCATCGACGCGCACAACAGATAAAGCCATTGACGCGCATCAATAGGAGCCATTGACGCCTGATTTAGCTTATAAATACCCTTCAGCCGGTCATTTTCTCATTTTTCCCTCCCGCTCTTGAATTTTTACAGGTCTCAATCGTTGTCAAAGATGCAAGTACAACTATAATGTCGACTTCAGATGCTTCCCAACATCAAGTTCAGCAAAAAAATCAAGAGAATCCAATTCAATCGATTTCCAAGATCAACTACAGGAATCCCTTATGCCCTCACATCCATACTGTTTTAAATTTGTCTTCAGAATATAAAGATTTGATGGATGCGTGTGAATTTTTTCAGGGGTCGTTAATATGCCCCATTTCGAAACAGATCCAGATATTTTGAATTACCTTCTGTCATCCTACAATTCAGAGGATGACATTTTTTATGTGACTCTGAACGATGGCCAAATGTTCCAATTCAGTATCGAAGCAAATGACATCCATCGGTTTACGGGCCTTCCATTCAAAAATTTACCATTTGTTACAACCAAGGCAACACTCGTGGAAGAAGACAAGAAATTACTCGAATCAAAGTTCGGTTTCCATGTTGATTGTAAGTATAATTCGTTTTAATTCATATTTTTATTCTTTTTTATTCTGATACAATTTGCTGTTATAAATTTATAGTAATTTTCACTCTTTCACATTTGCAGCCCATGTCAATAAATCCAGGCGTGGTGTGGATACACAATCAATTGCACACCACTTTCTTGCTGCACTTATTTCATTTTTTCAATCCGTAATTGTTTACAGGTCGCCAAACTGATATACCAAATTGGGCCATTGCATACATTAATGCCACTATCTCAAAACAAAAATTCGATTGGTGCACATATCTATCCAAAAAAATAAGAACTGAACTAACAAATTCAAAACTTTCGAAAAACCCGTCATTTATTCAACAAACTATCTCCTTAGCCTTTATTATGAGGCACTTTTAAATTTAAGAGAAAAAAATTCCCCTTGCAATGATGAGGAGTTGATGAAGTTGTCAATTCCATTTCAAGAACAACAGTATAAAGTATTTAGTTTGTATTTCAATTTTCGACATTACACTACGCAGCTTATTAACACTTAAATGTTAATTTTTTTTAAAAGATATCTTGAAGCCCTTCCCAGAAAAAAGGCGTTATCGAGAGGAAGAGGCCAACAACACGCTGAGGCTTCGGGGGACTCCCAATCTGAAATGGAAGCTCACTCCTCTCCAAACCCTCAATAGTTTGAACTCGTTAAACGTTAGAGAAGTAATACCTTCTCATATATTATTTACAAATTCCAAAGTTGCATATTTATTTTTCAATTTAAATTTTAACCAAATGAATTGACAACATTTAATATTGATGAATTGCAGGGACTTTGGAACATACACTTGTTTCACAAACTCAACCTTCTTCCCCAACTCACTCCATAAATTCATGCATATATTCATATCTTCTAAACAGACACTGAGTACAACTCCTACAAGGCCACCCGTAGCACCGAGAAAAACAACCCCTCGACAACAAGGTACAACTCTTCGATAGTACGTTTAATTTCGAAATTTTTGACTTCATGAATTGTTTTCCTATTTTTTCATTTTTTTCTTGTACTTTTCAGCACATGTCAGTCCTGTTCAAACCGTGGCACCGACTCCCACTCAACCAATAATTTTTAAAATGCCAACTAGAGGAACAGTGAAAAAGAACATTGGTAAACACATGCCTTTTGCTCCGGCCCCTAGTGGGACACTAAACCTTGCCTCCTCCTTTCGAATTCCAACTCTCTCACTTGGTGGCTTGCCCAGTGCAACGGGCATATCTATTTTGAACAATATAAATTTAGATGAAGATTATTTGGGCATTGATAGCAATGACCCAACTGGTTTTTTCGATACCCGCGAGATGATTCAAGGCCAGCAGGTATACTTCAAATTTCAATTTAAATATGCTTTACAATTTTGAATTACATTTCGATTTAAATTTATTTATCTAAATCTTGATTAATTTTTTCACAAACAGGATCAGCCCACCCAAAGGCAGAAACACGTAGCAGTTGATCTTGGTGAAAGCCCCCATACTTCTCCAGCAAGATCGTCTTCATCAGATTCAGATAGTGAACAGTTGCCACCTTTTCCTTTGGAGAACTTAATTGGTTATGATTGTCAATCCCATGTCAGTGAGTTTATTCTTCCTCATATCAAACAACTTATAGAGTGGGAGAGAAGGGCTAAAGTTCTTATCAATGAGATTATTAGTCGTTATGAAAATTATTGGCAACGGGATAGTTTATACGCCGCACCCGTAATCAACTCGCGAAGATGGATTCCTTACTTACCCAAGTAAGAAGTGGGACTGTCACGTATAACAACAACTATAAAGACGACATTTTAGATAAGGCATTAAACAAATTGGAAAATATTAGTGCCGAGGCCCAGGCATATTTTAACAAATGGTCCAAGGACAAGGATTTGGTAGCAATCGCAAATGCCGAAAGAGATAGAGTTGTAAGTACTATTACATTCAAACAATCATTCTTGTTAATTTGAAATTTTCATTTTTTAGTAATATTTTGAATTGACATTACTCTTTTTGTGTAGTTGAAATATGAAAATTTGAAGAGTCAGGTGAAGGTTTTGCAAGTTCACTTGGAAACAACAAAGAACAGCTTATCCGCAAGAAAAATTTGAAGCAAAATATTGTTTTGTTAACAAACAAAACAATACACTAAAGTGGATAATTAAAGAGCATGGTTTGACCTCGACATATTATTCAAAGCCAAAAAGCAAGAAAGCTGATCCAAATTTGCTGTCGCAGGAGATGCGACAAATCAAGAAGAAAGAATTTTAAAAATCTGGACAAAGTGTTGCAAAAGATCTTATAAGTTCTGTGGGGTTATTTTCGTGTTGGGGAAAGAGGTACAACCACAAGGAAGAAGACGTTGGGGAAGAGAGCAGAGGAGTAGAATTGGATAAAGAAAAAGAGGGTTTTGAAAACTAGAAACTTTTATTATTGAGGAAACTTTAAATATTGAATTTGAAAACTTCTACTATTGAGTATGTACTATGGTATTTGAATTTAATTATATGGATTTATATAGTCTTTAATTTTAATCATTAGATGGTGATTATCATGAATTATATGTATGTTTCTTGTTTACTTGCATTGTCATGAATTGTATGTGGACGTAGATGATGAATGATGATAATTGATAATTAGTGATAGATGATGCTGAAAGACGATGAATGACGATAATGATATGATATATATGGACGATGATCAATTTAATGTGGACGTAGATTTATCATCAAGCACAGTAATTCTTCTTCTCTAGAATGGATATAGATGATAAATAAATGGAATGTGTTATAATGGATATAGATGACATTAATGATTAGAATGGATATAGATGACATTAGAATGAATAGAATTGTAATGATATGATTATGAATTATTTTTAAAAAACTGAATTGTTTTAATAAATTTAAATTAGATAAATAATTGTGTTAATAATAATTGTAGTGTCAGGAGTCAGGATATGATAATGATATGGTGATGATATGATATATATGGATGATGAGGAATTTTATGTGGACTTATATTTAAAATTGTATAATGTATTGTTTATCCCACAGTTAAAAAAATATATCAAAGGATTTTGCACATATAAAAAATAAATTAAATATAATTCTAAGAAATCAAGAAAGAATCATCACTGGCAAGAAATTAAACATAATTGCAAATATGATAGGGTTTAGCTTACCTCTTGCGTATTAGATTGCTGTGAAATCATCAAGGGTAACGTGCTATGAAATCATCAAGGGTAAGCATATTAGATTGCTTTGAAATCTTGCGTATATGATAGGGTTTGTTTTACCTGACATTGTAGATAGAGGGGTGAGTTACCCGACATCACAAATTCCCCGAGAAGTGCCAAAGAACATCTTTAAATATATAGACCAACAATATCTTTAAATAAATGTAAATATATAGAATTAGACCTGTAACATCTTTAATGATAACAAGAGCTGAAAAAATGTAAAGTAACAAACAATAAGATTATGTTGAAGAAGATACCTATTTAAAATTGAAATCATCACCGGTAATGTGCTAGATCTTTGTCTAAAAAAATTCAACACAAAAATGGATTAGTAGATAGATGGGTGAGTTTCCGACATTGTCAATCCCGAGAAGTAACAAACTTTCTGACGGATGTCAACCCACATTTTCAAAAATAAAAAGATTGTATTTAACTAAATGTAAATACATAGACCCGTAACATCTTTAATGATAACCAGAGCTGAAAAAATGAATAGTAACAAACAATAAGATGAATAGTAATTTCAACGTTCCTATCTTTTTGTAATGTCAACATTAAGAGGTAATTCAATTATGATATCAATATGTGTATATAAGATTATTGAAAACATCAAATATAGAAACAAAAGTCCTAAATTGTGTAAGGATATAATATTCTATCAACACTAACTAATTCCAGAAAGTATATAGCTTAAATTAGGATTAGGTTAAAAATAATTCACCGCTCTACCGATGTAGGGGTATAACGTGTGATTCAAACCTGGATAAGGATGTTGTGCAGAGTGTCATAAATTTTCCTTTGAGATTTGGGATCCTAAAATCAGAGGAAATGTTCATCTATTTTAGAACAAGTTTTCTTGATGAATGTGTCATAGGGCTACTGAATGTGTCCTTTGATACTAAGATATCTAATCTATATCTAACACATACTTCACACGTGTTTATAGATCTCGGATATGTGTATGAATATTTTCAACGACTCTTCTACAACTATAAATATCATCTCTTTGTATTTTAGACCTATTACCCTAAAAAAGTGTTTCTAATTATATACATTAGATTTACCTCATCATTCCCCCTTCGATACCTATGAGTGCTAGAAATTATGCACCAAATACACCAAAACAGGATTAAACTACTTGTAGTTCTCCAAGTGTCATGGAAGAGTAGAGGTTAGAAAAGTGTAAATGAAGATGGAGCCCTAATTTTATCCTCAAAACTTGGTAACATTGCTTGGCTTGTATTTAATTAAGGGATAGAGATATGTGATAAGGGTAAGAAGATAGATATAATCAAAATCGGATAACTCATGTATATGGTGACTTATGAAAATTAATTCTTGATCAATCAAATATAAGTTGACTAAGGTAATGTGTGAATTAGAGGGTCATCCACATCTATTACAATATGATGGAGCACCAACACATTAAAAAACATTGATATAAAAATGCATCATCTTTGGTAGTTAATCTATCACAAGACTCTCAACCTTAAATTTTTTCGAACAAAAATTTGGTTTTAGACAACTTCATAAATCCCTTGCTTGAGGATCAATTTTTTCATCTTAGGAAACTTTTGGGAGTGAAGGCAATTTTCATTAAGGTGGGATAGTTCAGTGTTCCTCCTTCATTCCCTTTATTAAAGTACATATTAAGGGGGGATGTCAGTGTATTTAAATAACCATACACTATTGTATATAATTAAGGTGCACTTGTAATATTAGTTGTATTTTAGTATTTGGATAATTCACCCATTAGTGTACATTTATCCACATATATTAATAGGGAAGAGTATGAACCAATTTATTGACTTGATTATCTTCATTATTAATAGAAAAGTAAATTTTCCTTACAAGTTAACTACTCTCCAAGCCTAATAATAGCCTCTACATGTTTTTATAAAAGTATGGAGAGCTAGTGTTAGTGATCAATCTTGTGGAAGAGAGTTTTTATTACTATGAAGAATTCAAGCCATAACATCTTAATAAAATTGTGGTACTCATGATACTCTCGGTAGATTTGTGTTATGTCTTTACTTTAAGCTTTCATTAATTAATCATGTATACATGCTTGTGGGTGTTTGTTTTATGGTTGTTAACTACGATTTTGGAGAGTAAATTGTACATTAATAATCATCCCAAATATTTCAATTCAAATTTTCAATGATGACATCTTCAAAATGTGACACTTTCTTTTTTCTTGTCAATAGCTTCATCAAACTCGACGTTGTCTTCTGTAGAATGTGACGTGCAACAACAAGACGTCAATAATCACTCCTGACGCGCATCAATTTAACGTCAATGGTCTTGACTGACGCGCCACCGCTTCAATTGATGCGCGTCAAAGGTTTTACCTGACGCGCGACAATAGTCCTATTCGCCGCGCATAATATGATCCGCGTTGACGCGCACGTCAATCAGGAGCCATGACGACGCGCCACATCGCTCCTATCGACGCGCGTCATCGCTCCTCCTACCGACGCGCGCATCATCGCTCTATTGACGACGCCGCCATCGATCCTATTGACGTGTGATAGCCATCGATTATTGTCGCGCGCCACCGATCTATGATTGACGCACGTCACTGGCTCCTATGGACGCGCGTCACTGGATCCTATTGACGCGCGATAGCTAGGACTATTGTCGCGCGTCAGGTAAGACCTTTGACGCACGTCAATTGAAGCCATTGACGCCTGATTTAGCCTATAAATACTCTTCAACCGGTCATTTTCTCGTTTTCACCTTCCCGCTCTTGAATTTTTGCAGGTCTCATTCGTTGTCAAAGACGCAAGTACAACTATAATGTCGACTTCACATGCTTCCCAACTGCAAGTTCAGCAAAAAAATCTAGAGAATCCAATTCAATCGATTTCCAAGATCAACTACAGGAATCCCTTATGCCCTCACATCCATACTGTTAATATGCCCCATTTCGAAATAGATCCAGATATTTTGAATTACCTTCTGTCATCCTACAATTCAGAGGATGGCATTTTTTATGTGACTCTGAACGATGGCCGAATGTTCCAATTCAGTATCGAAGCAAATGACATCCATTGGTTTATGGGCCTTCCGTTCAAAAATTTACCAATTGTTACAACCAAGGCAACACTTGTGGAAGAAGACAAGAAATTTCTCGAATCAACGTTCGGTTTCCATGTTGATTGTAAGTATAATTCGTTTTAATTCATATTTTTTATTTTGATACAATTTGTTGTTATAAATTTATAGTAATTTTCACTGTTTCGCATTTGCAGCCCATGTCAATAAATCCAGGCGTGGTGTCTAAGATGTAGCATTTCTGAGTACATGTAATTTTTGCAATGCTAGGGTCTAAGATGAGCTAGAACTTTGTTTGACCTGATGAGTGCAGTGGAAAAGTGTGTACTTGAAAGTATACTGGCATGGGTAGAGTTTAAACAAAAAAAAGATCTTAAGAAAACTGATGGAACCAAGAAGGGGAAATTAATTGATGTTCCCAAACTTGATGATGCAAATCAAGCAGGGGGGAAGAATTCTGATCAATGTACTTTAATATTAACGGAGGGTGACTCAGCCAAGGCTCTCGCTGTAAGTGTTTGTGCCTTGAATCAGGGAAATGTGAATACTGAATTTGGTAGTATTGTGACATGTTTCGACATCACTTTCCAATTTAATTTTTTGTTATTTTAGTTATCTTTATCCTATCAGGTGGCAGGAATATCTGTTGTTGGTCAAGATTATTATGGCGTGTTTCCTCTCAGAGGTAAGCTGCTCAATGTCAGGGAAGCTACCACTCACCAACAAATGGAGAATAAAGATAAAATCCTTTGTCTACAGGAAGATAAAATATATGACAGCATTAAATCTTTAAGATATGGCCATCTGATGATAATGACAGACCAGGTACATGATCTTTGTCTAGCGCTGTTTAGTTTCTGCTTAATTCTGACACATCCTTTCTAGTGAGATCCTTTTTGACTTGTCCTTTGTCTCTTAAAGGACCATGATGGTTCCCACATCAAAGGATTGCTGATCAATTTCATACTCCTATTGTCAGGGTAAATGTTCCCCCTGTATTTGGTTGAGTGTATTGAGACTCTTTATATTTGTTTTTAAGCCTCCAGAGGTTATGTATCTCCATGTCTAATTTTGGCACATGTTGATGTAGGCAACTCACAAAAATGGAAATGTGTTATCTTTTTACACCATTCCTGAGTATGAAGCTTGGAGAGAATCATTGAGTGGATCGATAACAGGCTGGACCATAAAGTACTACAAAGTAATGCTAGTTTGTTTTCTCTTTATATGTTTTTAAGTTCTGGTTTTGTTCACTTGCTGATTAGGTATCACTTGTTGCTTGGACCATACAGGGTTTGGGCACAAGTACTTCTAAAGAGGGCAAGGAGTATTTCATAGATCTGGACAAGCACAAAAAAGATTTTGTGTGGGTTGATGAGAAAGATGGAGATGCAATTGAGCTGGCCTTCAACAGGAAGAAGATAGAGGCCAGAAAAAACTGGCTGAGACAATTTGAGGTAGTTAGGCCAGGGGAGCAAGGTGAAATGAAATCTGAATTAAAATGATATTCATTTCAACACTAACAAGTTAACAGTTGCCACCTTTTCAATCAGCTTATTCTTCAGTGAGTTTATTCTTCCTCATATCAATCAGCTTATAGAATGGGAGAGAAGGGCTAAGGTACTTATCAATGAGATTATTAGTCGTTATGAAAATTATTGGCAACGGAATAGTTTATACGCTGCTGCTGATCCAAATTTGCTGTCGCATGGAGATGCGACAAATCAAGAAGAAAGAATTTTAAAAAATCTGGATAGTGCTGCAGAAGATCTTATAAGTTCAGGGGTTATTTCTGGTGTTGGGGAAAGAGGTACAGCCACAGTGGAAGAAGCCGTTGGGGAAGAGAGCAGAGGAGTAGAATTGGATAAAGAAAAAGAGGGTTTTGAAAACTAGAAACTTTTATTATTGAGGAAACTTTAAATATTGAATTTGAAAACTTCTACTATTGAGTATGTACTATGGTATTTGAATTTAATTATATGGATTTATATACAATCTTTAATTTTAATTGCATTAGATGGTGATTATCATGAATTATATGTATGTTTCTTGTTTACTTGCATTGTCATGAATTGTATGTGGACGTAGATGATGAATGATGATAATTGATAATTAATGATAGATGATGATGAAAGATGATGAATGACGATAATGATATGATATATATGGACGATGATCAATTTAATGTGGACGTAGATTTATCATCAAGCACAATAATTCTTCTTCTCTAGACTTTTGAACTTGTTTTAAGATAATTATTCTCTATACTTGTAACGATATGATCATAATGTCATTAGAATGGATAAAGATGATAAATAAATGGAATGTGTTATAATGGATATAGTTGACATTAATGATTAGAATGGATATAGATGACATTAGAACGAATAGAATTGTGTTAATAATAATTGTAGTGTCAGGACTCAGGATATGATAATGATATGGTGATGATATGATATATATGGATGATGAGGAATTTTATGATATGATATATATAATTCTAAGAAATCAAGAAAGAATCATCACTGGTAAGAAATTAAACATAATTGCAAATATGATAGGGTTTAGCTTACCTCTTGCATATTAGATTGTTGTGAAATCATCAAGGGTAAGCGTATTAGATTGCTGTGAAATCTTGCGTATATGACAGGGTTTGTTTTACCTGACATTGTAGATAGAGGGGTGAGTTGCCTGACATTGTCAGTCCTGAGAAGTGCCAGCAACATCTTTAAATATATAGACCAACAATATCTTTAAATAAATGTAAATATATAGAATTAGACCTGTAACATCTTTAATGATAACAAGAGCTGAAAAAATGTAAAGTAACAAACAATAAGATTATGTTGAAAAAGATACCGATTTAAAATTGAAATCATCACCGTTAATGTGCTAGATCTTTGTCTTAAAAAAATTCAACACAAAAAATGGATTAGTAGGTAGATGGGTGAGTTGCCTGACATTGTCAGTCCCGAGAAGTAAACAGCTTCCTCAGACGGATGTCAACCCACATTTTCAAAAAATAAAAAGATTGTATTTAACTAAATGTAAATACATAGACCTGTTACCCTGTAACATCTTTAATGATAACCAGAGCTGAAAAAAATGAATAGTAATAAACAATAAGATTAAGGGGAAAAAGATACCTGCTTAAAGTTGAAATCATCACTGCCACTGGTAATGAGCTAGATCTATGTTTTAAAAAAACCCAACACGAGAAATGGATTAGTAGATAGATGGGTGAATTGCCTAACATTTTTAGTATATAGACCTGTAACATCTTTAATGATAAAGATAAAAGATAGATAAAGAAGATACCTATTTAAAGTTGAAACAATCCATTATCAACAGCTTCATCAAACTCGATGTTGTCTTCTGTAGAATGTGACGAAGAGCCAATTACACTCTCAAGGTTGGGAATATTTGTACTTGTAGCTGTATTATTCACACCTCTTCTTTCGCAAAGGGAATTCCAGTGTGCAATTACTCTGTCGAATGGAAAGGTTTCGATGGAGTATCGAGAAACATAACACCTCATGCAACTTTCGCATTTTTATCCAACCTGTTTCTCAGTTTTGATTTTATAAATGACAATGCACTGAAAACCCTTTCATCCTCCATAGACCCCAAAATCATTGTTTGGCATAACTCATATAATCTGAAATATTCACTGATATCTTCTTGTAAGATAGAACTTTGATAGATTCCTCGCCACAACCTGTAATAGCACCACTTTCGTAAGGTTGATCTAAATTCTTATATTGGTTCCTCATTGTTGTTGCAAAATTTGTTGATCAAACTTTAATAAATCGGCATTCAAGATACCTTTGATTTCCATACCTTGAGCTCGACGTCTTTGTAAATTGTTCCATTATTGTACCCATTGATTTATGGAAATGCTTTCGACAAAGTCTCGCACGGCCACCTTCAGTATTCCAAAAATTAGGATTCATCACACCCATGGCTTCTAGAATTTTATCTTTACAGAAACGTTCCCTAATTTCTGATGACAAGGTTTCTGAAATTTTTTTAAGCTTTATTCTTGTTTCAACTATAACAGACTCAAACAAATTATGTGTCACAAGAACATCTTCTCGTTCGATCCTCGTATAATATCTTGACGTTTTTGCAAAATGTGCATTGGTATTTCCCTCCCATTAACAGTGATGCAGAGGTGATCGTGGATATTAAATCTCAAAAAGGTGTTAGGATTTTTAAGATCTAATAAATCTTTCCAATTTTCAAAAACAGGTGCATCAAAACTATCCTGGGAACAGTACAATATATCAAGACTTTGACATACCATTTTTCTCATCCGTATAAAATCCACAATATAGATTAATCTTCCCTGTGCATGCTTCATCAGTGTATTGATCTCCTTTAACATTGGAAGAATACCAACCAATGTAAGCAATGTCTCCAAATCAGTTAAACGGAACAACAAGTCCCTCGCCCTATCAACTTCATGATGGTATTTGTGCATGAAACCAACCAATGAAGGATACTCCTCACGAACTCTGCATGCAGGTTCATACAAAGAGATCCATCTAGTCTCCACATCCTTCAAAAGTTTTTTGCCATCTGTAATTCCAATTGCAAATTTTTGGAACTCGAGAAAACGCTTTGGGCTGCTTGACATATAGGCATGAAGTTCTCTTATAAGGTCTTCTAATTTAGCAACATTTTTGTGGTTGCTTACCATTTTATACGCTAAATTCATTCTGTGAGCCATACAGTGAATTGGTAGCATATATGGGGCCACTGTTGTTTGTAATCTAACACAGAGCCCTGTTCGGTGACCCTGCATGATAGATGCACCATCTGCTCCAACGCATACCAACTTCGTAGCAATTTCATAATCAGTCATTCCAAAGCAACATCTTTCAAATGAGAAACAACTATTTTATATAGGTTTTCGGCATTACAGTTTTCAACCATTTTCATAACACCCAACAGATGAGGTGTCCTTATATGATTTTCTAAAGTATAGATGTGGATACATACCCATGCGGTGTTGTCGACTGCTGTCACTTCATCAATTGAAAGAGAGATAAAGTTTGCTTTTTTTACATTCTCTTTCAAATCTTCCTTCTCTATCATCGAGAGGCATTTTGCCATTTCCCATCCACTACTTTCAGACCAATGAGACTGAGGTACATTCAACATTCCGTTAAATTGATACAAAACTTTGAAATCGAGGAAATCCGAAATCGCTCTTCCTTTTTTTAGTATTTGAAAAAGAGTAGAGAATTGTATGAATTTTGCATGTAGATTTGTTTCTTTCATCTTACCAATATGCGATGTGATCGTTCCTCCCTTTTCCAACAAATGTCTATGTTTTTTCTGCTCTGCCTCATATTCCGCTGCGTATCTAACATGCATGCATTCTTTTTCAGTTTTCCACCTATGTGTTTTGATTTTCTGGCCATCCGCCCCCGTTACAGTTAAATATTGTTTTCCACAATGTTTTTCTATAGTGTCCAAATTTTTCAGCTTGCATTTTTTTTGTTGCTTTCCCAATTTCCACGTACATATTGTACATGTACATTCAGATGGGATTTCTTCATAATTAGATGATTGTACAGGTTCAATAAATGGAAATTTAGCTGCCCAATCAAACTTGTATGTCCTGCCAATGGTCCACATATTCTTGTTCGTTTTCAATGCTTTACTTTTTTGAGTAGAATTTTGAGCAATATCACAATCACCTGGTTTCCTCTTGGACCGGAGTTTGATTTTGATTTTATCTTCCATTTTGCTCGAGTGTTTGTATCGTGATATCTAGCTGCACTTTCGGTCGCACCCCAACAGAACAATATCTTCAAGATCCGGCATATTATCGTAGGTTTCATTTGTTTGACTTTGATATACGTGCGTAATGCATGTCCACCTCAATAATACCTTCCACACGCTTAGTATTCGATTCTTTGTGGTGGCATCTATATGATTGGTATTTACAATATCTGTATCCGCAGAGTTTCCAAAATACTTGAAGAGTGATTTCTGAGATTTCTTACTTACTTTTAGGTTATTCGTATTCTTTGAGCTGGCACCTTCCATTATTCTGAAAAGAGTCCTGCGTCAAAGAAAAGAACCAAGTAGCGACTGATGTCCAAGTTGTCTCGAGGTCTTGTCATGCATCCCCTTTCTGAGGTCTTTGTCACGTGTCAACTCTGCACTTGTCGCGCGTCAACAACCCATTTCCTGTCACGCATCCACTGTCTGAATATACTGCCGCAAAGGCCAACACCGCCAAGTCGCGCGTCAACACTCTCCGCCGTGGTGTCGTCGCCAACACTTCTCTCAACGTGTCAACACTTCCTCACGTGTCAACGCACAACACTTATTTTCCGTGCCAAGTCGCATCAAACTTCCTCTATTGGTAATTTGCAAGCTACAGGTATAACCGCGAATTGCTAGCGTTCAACAATGAGATGTTTTCAAATGAAGGCTGTCACCCCACACGTCAACAATCACAAAGCTAACAAAGAATCAATCTCTCGTGCTTAAAGGGTATGCGAGTTCAAATTTCACTTTGAAGATTGGTAATTTGTTAAGCTATGAGGTATACTACCCGGTGAATCAGCTAGGTTTTTATAGGAGATGTTTTCAAATGAAGGTGAAGCCCTAACTCCCCTAAAAAAATATACTATATATTTGGAAGGGGAACTAAGACATCATCAATCACCTAAATAAAATTTATCCTCCGAATAAGGATTTTGAGAAGAAGAAAATGGGAGGTGCCCCATGCCAATTGGAGCCCTACAGTGATCCACTTGGAAGAAAAATGAGGAGCTATGTAACCTCTTACACAAGGGTGACATTTCCAATTTTATAGAACACATTCAGGGCCACGATCAGAATATTTTAGTTCATTTCGCAATGGACTGGAAGAATAGAAAGGTGAAATATGGTGGCCATCGTGTTACTATTAATGAAGAGTTGATTGCTGAGGCTACAGGCCTTGAGTTGGAGGGTTATTATTTTTTCAACAAAAGGATTGATAGGGTCGTGAGGCTAAGAAATTCTCTGATGAGGGAGAGGAGCTCAAATTTGTTTCGTGGGCATTAGGGTAAGTTCCATTCCTAAGCCATTTGATGAAGTGACAAATATGATGGTTAGGTATATTTCTCTGGAAGGGTGATACAAAACTGTCCCTGTTAAACACCTGGTCTTTTTAAATCATTTTAGAAGGCAATTTGTGGTCTGCTTCCCACACTACCTGCTAAATTCCCTTCAGCGCTCCATTTTGGAATTTCAGAAGCACTCCCATGCTATCCCTCTCCACCAGGGCCTCATCTTCCTGCTCCATAAGCTTTGCGTCTCCAAATTCCCTGGCTTGCCGACCGCTCCTAGTGATCTACACGTCACTACCTCCATTGCTCCCACTCCCATTCTGGACACCCCTTCCAAATCCAAGACCAAGAACCTCAAGCTTCCAAAAACTGACACCCCTCACTTTGCCCGGGTTCTCAGAAGCACCAAAGAGATGGAAGTTGCGCATAATTTGCTGCATATCAGCAATGATGGTTCGGATATGGCCCCGCATTAGGAGGGGAATAATGGAGTCTCCGGAGAAAGAGATGAAGCAAATTAAGAAGGACTCAGTAGCACATGGACAAGCAGAAAGGAAAAAGAAAAATTGATGAAGATAATAACACCTTGGAAGGGTCGATTACTACCATTTATAAGAAGTTTGAACTCTATACAATAGATTGGGGAGAGAAAAATATAGACATGATCACAATATGACTATTTTCAAATCCATCAATGACATCTTAGAGCAGCAAGTTTGAAGCATTACCATGCTTAGTGGGATCCCGACATTATTTAGGGGAATGAAGAAGAGAGGAGCCAGACCATCTCACAGTTCAATGCTTTTGACCCAACACACATCACCACATTGGCGTTGTTCACCTCAGCTGTAAACTATCTAGTCTAGAATCGATAGAGTGTCCAAGAAGTAAACTCACTCAAGCTGGCAGGCATCATTTTGGTCAGTTACTCTTTTTTGGTCTTTTTGAATTGTGTCTATGTTGCTTTTGTGTTGTATTGTTGTAGTTTATGTTTTATTTTGTTTCTTTCTTGTAACTATCTTTTGGTTACTATTGGACATAGTGTTTTATCTAGATTTTGATCCTCTTTTGTCGTTCCTTTATAGCTATATTTGGTTGTTGAGCCCTTTTGTTACAGGGGTATAGTCCCTTTAAAACTATTTACCAATAATAAAAAAACATTATACCCTTAGTTCTAACATGGGGTGAAGAACATTCTAGAGCCGTATAATGATGATTGGCATTAGTCGTCAATCGTTGTCTCCATATTTTGATTGATTACTACATTTTGTTGTTGTCCATTTGCTTTGTATTTCTCCCTCAATTAAAAAACCCTTGGATGTCGGTTTCCATTGATAATGCATCCAATCACAAAAAAAATAGTGGGCCATCATTAATTTTTTGAAAATATAGTTTGTTCCCCCTTTTTTCAAAAAATTATCCCCTTATAATTCATTTCCCCATTACAATTTTTTGAAAGAATATAATGCCATTTTTGAAAATTATTTCCCCCTTAATAAACAATCATGAATTATTTTTACAACTAAAAAACACGAAAACTTAGCAATAAAAACCATCTAAAAAAGAAAGAAAATGCGGGCCGTTATATGGTTGGGAGGGTTGATGAAATCAATGGAGAGTAATATGCTTGAGGAGCTCACCATTGGATTCTTTGAGGAGAGACCACTTTCTTTGTTGGATTTATCCATAAATTTTGGATTGGCAAACCAATTACAACCATCTAGAGAGGATTTTATTGAGATATTTACAAATTTTCCTATCGAATATATCCATAATGATTGATCAATGGCAATCGAATCTCAAGATTGTGACCCTCTCTCTTGAAAAAAATACCAAATTGTAGAAAATGTGATAACACCACTTAAAATGCGAAGACTATCTACATGCTATTTACTCCTCATGATAGCTTCCCTAGACTCGCATTGTTCGGTCAAGCGTTTTTGATAAGATTTCGAGAATCTGATTATGGTTTGCACTTCTCATGCAATCAAGAGCCCTTCATAGAATAATAAGACTATTTTTGACGCCTTATGCAATTTACACCACATCATCCCACACCAAACTACCACACTACTTGAAAATTTACAACTATTTTTTTATTAATTTGACCACATTTAACCAATCTTAGATACTTACGTTATGATTAATTAAACATTTACTCACTTATCTAATACATCACCTTCTGGATTAATTTTATTTATTTAATCCACAATTACTATTTAATTGCCGAAGTATTTTGGCTTCATCACCTCCTATTTTGATTTAATTAATTCAGCTAATTAATTAATCCTTAAATAATTTCTATTTAATTTTCCCTTCTTGGGTTGATAATAATTTTAAGCTAATTTTCTTTATAATATTTACTAATTCGATCCCATCTAATTTTACCCGCTAAAGTTCACGTTAATTAAAATAATAAAATCCCTTAATGTTAACTTATATCATTTTCCTAGCATAACATTAATTAATTTCCTAACACATTATACTCATGCCACCCCTTTTGAATTAATTTCCCCTCATTCAATATTAACTATTTTAATTCCCCTTTAACAAATTTAATTTTCACATGCACAACATTTTACTACTAAAATCATTAATTACTAGCACCAAAAAAATCTAACTTCGCCACACTGGATACAACTTCTAAAGCTATATTAATTATTTAATTCTCTACCCATACTTTATTAAAGTTTCCCCACCCATCACTTAAGGGATGAGGATTAAATCACAACCGTAGGATTGATTTAATCCTCACCCTTAGATTTTAGGTTTCCCCCTTTTGCCCTAACTATCCTTATGATTTCTTTTATTCCCATTCTAACCCTAATGTGCCTCCATTTGCACAAGTGAAGCTATAGGGAAGGCAATAATGGAGGCAAGAGTGCATGGAAATAAACTATGTTGGCTATGGAGATTTAGGGAATGCAATGGGAGGATTTTCTCTCCCATATCTTGAATTCATTCTCCTTTTTGTATATCTCCCCAAGTTTTTAATTATTCTAGATTTTATCTCTCGATATTTATCTTTACCTGGTTTAATGAAAATTTCCTTAATCGAACAAGAAATATACATATACATATATATGTATATGTGTATATATATATATATATGTGTGTGTGTGTGTGTGTGTGTGTGTGTGTGTGTGTGTGTGTGTGTGTGTGTGTGTGTGTGTGTGTGTGTGTGTGTGTGTGTGTGTGTATGTATATATATATACACATATACATACATACATACATACATATACATATACGCATGCAGATGCATGCATGCAGTGACAGACACACACACACACACACACACACACACACACATTTGTGTATGCATTTTGTAGAGTAAACTCAGCCCAAAAGGGTTGGGCACAACTACATTCATGACGGCACTGGCCGCTTATAATTTTTTTGAGAGTTTTGGGGTGGGCGACATGGTTGACCCACCCCCTTTTATAAAAGTGGGGTGGGTCGGCCATGCCGCCCACCCTTGGTTTATAAGTTTGGGGTGGCGGCATGGCCGACCCACTCCTCTTTGTTTATTTTTTTATTAAAATTTTCTCAATGAAACTAGATTTGAAATCAGATTCAATATTATATATATTTTTATAATATATAAAATTCTTATTGCACTAAATGTGGACTTATTCTAGTCCCAATAACTAGAAAATATATCAATATTGTTATTTTTGGATTCCAAAATGTCAAATATTACAATTATCGGCACTCTAAAATCACACATATTGGATTCCAATATCGCATTTATTGGAATCCGTAATCACATATGTTGGAATCCAAAATCACCTATATTGGAATTATATGTACTCCAAAGTCCCATATATTGGAATCCAAAAAATAAAATATTGGAATCCATTATATGGGCTAGCGTCATGGGCATTATTTATGCTATGTTACAAGAGGATAGCATCCATTAGGCATTATTTATGCCATCTTATAAGGGCTAGCATCATGTGGGCATTATTTATGCTATGTTATAAGGGATAGCATCCACTAGGCATTATTTATGCTATGTTATAAGGGCTAGCATCCATTTGGGCATTATTTATGTTATGTTATAAGGGATAACATCAATGGGCATTATTTATGCTATGTTATAAGGGCTAGCAAGCTGTCAACCATTAATTATGCTATGTTATTTATGCTATGCTATATGGTCTAGCTGATGTTAGGCATTATTTATGACATGTTATATATAGAACATGTTTCTGATTTATACGGGATAACAAACATATTCTCTTTTCCTTCAATGGTTGTAACGAAGGCCACAATGTAGTGTTAAATTTAACACTCATTTAGATGTATTTTATCATTTTTATACAGGCTAGCGGCTGCTAGGCTAATGAATTTCAAGAGATGTGAGACACTTCCAGGTTAATTTACTATGATGTGATTGAACCTCACTGTAACTAGAGAATGATTGAAGATATTATGAAGAAACTAGTAGAGGGCATCAATCCAGACTATGAGAATATAATTAAATGTATGTATCTACTACATATTTCGGTATGACTTAATTTTATAGTGCATCTATGTATCTATTGCATATTTCAGTACAACTTAATTTTATCTCATATTTTAGTATGAGTTAATTTTAAAAGCCAATTATTTTATTATGGCATCATGATTGTTGGGGAACCATAATATAACTCATAGAATAGGTAAATATATTTTCACATCATAGTCCTTTAAGAATCATATATCTAAAACCTGCACTACTCACCATAGAGAGAAAATCAAATAATAATTGACTTTATAGTACTTATTTGCTTTCACATGATTTGATAAGAAGCATGTTAGAGCCAAAGTGAGTTTGGTCTACATTGAAGCAATATTGAACTAAATGTGAGATAAACTCTTTATGTTAAGTGGAAATAAGTAAAAGACTCCATAGAAAGAAGGAAAGATGCCTACTTTTAATTTTGCTTTGCTTCAATTTAAAAAAAAAAAATTTTTTTGCCTTGGAGTGGACCATTCCACTAGAATCTAGTAAGATTTGTTTTGACATTATGTAAAATAGGGTTGAGGGGACCCTACCCCATACATAATGAAGCTCCCAAATAGATCATATATTCAATACTGAACCATATAAAAATAAATTCTAATAAAAAAAGAATCAAAACTAACAACCAATATAGTAAACTAACAACACTAAACAACAACCTAACATCAACCACTATTTTTTAATTTTCTCCAAGTTGGCCAACCAGAGTGGCCCATTCCTTGCGATGATTCAATGTTAGTGCCTAGAGTGGTTACATCATCTTCAAATAGTTCCATTTTCCTCTTCTTCAATGTCCCTTGCTCTTCACATTTTCTATAGGCATTAGCTAGTTGTCTAAGAGTTTGAACATGCTATAAAGTTCACTTGACAGTGAGAATACTCCAATCGATAAAGTTCAAGCATAGCCTTAAGTTGATCAACATCAGTGTTTAAATTCTTACACTTTTTTTTTGTAGAACCTCCATACTACCACCCTTTATGACTTGAGCCACATCCTCAACTTTCATCTTCATTACATGCCAGTCATTGAGGATAAAATGGATAGTGATTTTAGTAAGTCGAGTGTCACATTTCATGTTTTCAAGGTCTACAACCAATTTAGCAAGATCAACTCCCTCTTCCACACCACCTTTTCCAAGCACTTCCATTTGGGTCTTTTCCTAGGTGTCAAATGAAACCTGCCTCCTCTGTTGATTCGAGTCCCCCATTTTTTAGCCTTCTTAACAGCCACCACCTTCACATTGTCTTGTTTTAGGTCTTGGAGGCCCTGTAATGCTTCAAATTCAACCACATTTTGATCATCCCTACACTCGACTCAGGGTATTTACTAGACTCCTCATTCTCAGAATTAGTTTCATCTTCCACAACATAATCTTCAAGGGATTTTGATAGGACACTATCCCCATTAACCATTTTATCCATATCCAAGATTGATCTTTTCAAAATGGCCATAATAAAACCATGATGTAAGGGAATATTGATTTTTCCTTTTTTGCAGTGGTCTAGGGTAACACATAGAGAACAAAGTATCTAGTATGGAAAACTAAAAATTTTCCCATGTCTGAAGAAATTGAACATCGGAAGATGGTAAGCATAGATACATTTTTGGTGTCCCTCAAGAGTGAAAAACTAAATTAGGTTAAGGGCCACTTTGTTGAATGGGGAGGTAAGGAATTCCTAAGAAAGCCCACAAAATGAGGGGTGAGTTTTTCCTTACCTCACAAAAATAACTTCATTTCATCCGCTCGATCCTTTTTGGGTTTGTAGAATTCACGTATTTCCATGTGCATGCCCATAAAATAAGCCACCATGTTGGTTGATAATTCAATCTTTACTCCTTGTAGGACCACATTTCCCCATCTATTTCTAGCAGATTTCACACGATCCAAAATCCTTACCTTGAGCTATTTGTTGTACCGCTCAAAAATATTTAATAATGGGAAAATCCCATTTGGTCAAACACCTTCATAGCCTTAGATTTAACATCATTGAGATCACAAGGATCATTGTGAACGAAATATTCTCCCATATTCCTATTAACAACTAGAGTATCACGAAGAAAACTCACTATTCAATGCTACAGACCCGACCACACAATTTCAATACCAATACACCAAGTAGCAACATAAATCCCATATTCATAGAGAGGAGTAAATGTGCATTAACATCCCTTTGGCCTTAATAGAGGAATAAACCCAAATTCCAAGAGAGGAATAAACCCATATTACAAGAACATTAACATCTCCTTAATAAACTATGGGCATTGCACTGCACTTGTAAGGAATTCCAAGAGAAGAATAAACCCGGTGATGCTCACATTACAATATTAACATCCCCTTAATAAATATAAACCCCAGTGACACTCGCATTACAAGAACATTAACATCCCTTTAATAGTTATAAACTTGTATTCCAATAGAGGAATAAACCGGATTACAAGAACATTAACATCCCCTTAATAGTTATAAATGTCTGATGTCATTCATCATTAACCCCCCATGTCACCTTTCTCCATCCTTGTGTACCTCAAAAGAAGGGACATGAAATCACTCTGAGACATTTTCCTCCCACACTTACACTTTAAATGAAAATTAAAATTCTCCTACTCCCCTTGTCATGAGGATATCTTTTCGTAATTAAATATAGATATGAAATAAATTAAAAATACTTTTCTGAAGGTAGAATTATGGTAAATAATTTTAACAAGAATTTGAATTTTGTTGTAATACTATTAAATCACGCTAGATTCCAAAATTCACAGAATAATTCATTGCAAATTGAAACCATTTTCATGATATTTTATGAACACACTTTGCTTGTTTAAGTGCCTTAGAATTTTTAATTCTATATATACCTTAAACCGATGTGAAATTTCTTTTTAGTGGACAGTTTGAAGTCGAGGAGAATATGACCTTAAAAAATCAAAGTAAGAGAGTTTATACTTAATGTTTGCTAGGTAATGCTAGTGTAGCTTATTGAGGTAAATTAACATTAATAAAATAAGAATTCACCAGAAATAAAAATGTTATGTACACTTTTTAATATATTAAGATATCTATTATCGTTTAAATATGTTACTGTATTATAAATTTCCTAAATATAATCACACATATTATACATATAAACATTATTAAGATAGTCGGGCACATTATACAAAAACTTGTTGTCAAATAAATTTAGGGACAAATTACATACAAGTATCCCACATTTTGATCGATGAAAGGATACATACAAAAACAAAAAGAGTACGAAAGATAACAAGGCCAACATGTAACATGAATAATTAGGCCTACAAAAACATAGAGTTGTGAATATAAAAAAGGAGCATGAATGATAGAGAAACCCTAGGGTTCGCCCACCAAACGTTGTAATAATCTTGAGAAAGGAAAAGGATGTGCCAAAAATAGACTTCAAGTACTCCACATGATCAGGAAAGGATGGGATAAGTTTTTCGAGAGCAGCTAAATAGGTATGGCTGTATGGCATGCTTTGGAGATACATGCCCCATCGAGATCAAAAGATGTTTTAAACAGAGTCAAAAATTGAAGTAGGACCCAAATTTTAAATTCTAGGGCATCACAAATCCTGCTTGTCAACCCAAAAAGGTGACATAGACAAGGATTCATTCTTGCAAAGAGACAAGGAAGACATACTTCTTCCATAGCTTTGACTAAACCAACACGATGGTATGGGTAAGTGAGATAGGATGCGACCAGTAGTGACCACCGCTTTATCTCGAACACAACACCAGATAATTAAACATGAAGACACATGCAATCTCGGAGTTTACATGAGATTTGTTGATGATCTAGAGATAATCCACACCCAGGAAGCTCACAATCATAGTCATAACATCTTCAGAGTCTATGTGGAAGGCATTGCGAAAATGACTGTAAGACACAGTAGATATGAAAACCGTTTCCCGCTTGTTGCTGCACAAGAGGATGAAAGGAACATATGTAGATGCTATGAGAGGTAAGGGGAAAACAATAGATCAAAATGTGAGAAAATTAATGAGGACAGAGAAAGCACAACCCAATTAAATATTCCCTCGACTCGTGTGAGGAAGGTTGACACAATAAAAAATGGATGGTGTCATCAACATTTTCCCATGCATTGGCTAGATTATTTGATGAAAATGATCTTATATTATATTAAATGCAACATGATACAAGATTATCTCAACAAAATAAACAGGCGGTATGAGAGAAATCCCCAAAGCCACAAGCACACTAGGCCAAGCCTAGCAAAACAATAAAACAATAACTATAAGGGGGTCTGAGGAACACCAAAAATAAAGGATAGATTATGAATAAAGGCTTCTCTTGATTAATAAACACACATTATAAAAAATCACATTACTAGAGACAATCACACACATTATACAGAAAGGTGTTATCAATTAAATCTACCGCACCACCCTTGGAGCCAGCCAGGATGGACAACACATTTCCACAAGATTTTCAATCATCAACATTAGATCCCGGTGGGTGGGGGCACTCCAATAGGATTTATTCTATGGAGATGTCTGTAAAGTTTGTTAGGGTTCTTGGCTGGTAGCTAAATGAGCATCAAACTTGAACCACTCATGGCACTATAGAGCATAATTGTTAAGGTGTGCTTTGGCCACTTTACGGATGCATGTGGTACTAGTGTGAACCACCTTTTGGCCTCTCTTGTTGAACTTGTATTCCATGATATTATTCATGCCATTTTTGTCTAGCCCAAGGATATTTAGCTGTGGCTGATGAAAATCCAATTCTTCATTATCCTCCTCTTTAAGCTCCCCCATCAAATTATGTCAGAAACCATCACTGTTTATATTTAATACTGGCTAGTGGCCGCTAGGCTTTATTTGTTTCTTTGGAATAACATTTTAATAGTTTTAAAATGTCATTAACATTATGTTTTAAAATGTATAACCCATTCATGTAAATATTGCAATATGTAACGCTTGTCTAATTATCCTTAATCATAATCCAACATGTGTGTGGGGCATGTGTGTGTATATCATTATTCTCCTATTCAAGCTCCTGCATCTCACTTTTCGAGATGAAATCTTTGTCATCCCTAGCTTGACAAAATAGAAACACAAAGTGAAATCCTCAAGCTTCGGGGAAAATTTAGCACTAGTTTGCAGACACTCAAATTGATGGTTATCGCAAAGTAAAACCATACAAATAAAAATAAGAATACTTATGCTCGCGTAAACTCCTTGTCAAGGGTGGACAACACATCTCCACTAGATTTAAGCTTAAGGTTTTTTTTTCCAATCAAAAATAAATGTTTTTAATTTGGTTTAATCCCCATAGATTTGCCAAATCATCAAGTACCGAACAACATAAAATAACACTTGATAGCAAAAGACACTCTCTTATGAGAACATGTTTCTTAGAAGAACAAAGAAACCCACTCAAATTGTTTGTATCATCATTTACATTAAATTCGGTGGAAGACATCAAACAATACAAAACTTCAACATCTTGCATTGTCTTAAGGGGTAAAAAGAATAATACAAATCATCTAGAAAGTAAACATCCACCGTAAACATCCAAAGTAAACATAAACCGTAAATTACTATTACTACCATAAGAGTGGAATTGGAACTTCAATAAGGGAGGCTCTGAGGGAGGTGATACATAGCAGAGGAAAGGAAAGGAAGGGGAAATATGTAAGGGAATAAATTAGGGTAATGCCGTGCTTGTTGAACTTGTATTCCATGATCTTCTTCATGCAATTTTTGTCTGTCCCAATGATATTTAGTAGGGGTTGATGAAAATCTAGGTCTTCTTTATGATCCTCCTCTTTAAGCTCCCCCCATCACACTCTACTGGAAGACATCACTATTTCTATTTTATCTTTGGCTAGTGGCACTGGGCATCATTTTTTTAAAAATTTGGTTTATTCCCCATAGATATGCCCAATCATCAAGTACCAGAACAACATAGAATAACACTTGATAGCACAAGATACTCTCTTATGAAAACATGTTTCTTAGAAGAACAAAGAAACCAACTCAAATCCTTTGTATCATAATTTACATTAAAGTCGGTGGAAGACATCAAACAAGTACAAAAATTCAACATCTTGCATTGTCTTAAGGGGTAAAAAAATAAGAATACAAATCATCTAGGAAAATACCACAGGAGTGGCCCATTCGACTCTGAGAATAAGATTATCATAACCATAACCATTGATCTTATTGATAGATCTTTGTGCGTCCTTCCTGTTGATGAAATTAACAAAAATAAAACCCCTGCTAACCCTCGTCTTCTGATCCATGGCCATGTAGACACGCATGATGTGTTCAAACGATCATTAAGATTAACATATGAATATCTGGTAAAAAAATCATTTTATGATTTTAGGGAAGCCTCAATGGATCTACAATTCAATAAGCATAACATGTTTATATTTTATATTGTCTAGTAACCACTAGGATTATTTATTGCTTGTGAATAAGGTTCCTATCAATTTCAAAATGTCTTTAAGATTAAACCATGCATATACGGGAAAAATTATTTTTTATTTTAGAGAAGCCAACATCGATGTGCAAAACAAAAGTTTAAGAACCTTAAGGTAGTTACTTTATTCCATAAAAATGCACAATACATTGTTGGATTTGGAAGCAAAGTATATAATTCAAATGCCAATTGTGCATTTGAACGTTTTCAATGATCTACACATGTTTTTGTGCTCTCCTACAAGTTTCAACCATGTACATAATTCAAGTATAGATTTTGAATCAGTCTTATAGTTTCTATCAAATCTCCAGTATGTTGGGGTTTTGAGAGTAATTTATTCTTTGACCTCGTGCGACAAGAATCTTGTGTCATCGATCAAAAGTATATTGTTTTCACCATAGACATTACCATAAATGTCTAGTATCTCGTTGGCTTGTTTTTGATTTGAGCTTACATTCTTGGCATCCCCAAATGAACCTGAAGTTGGTTTCATAGCCAACTAATTTTTTTGATGAACATGTATTTCACCATTATTGAATCCATAAATGAAGACCATAAGGCAATGTAAAAATATTTTGATGTAATACTTATCAAGTCAGCACTAAAATCTCATTCAAAGTATTCGGTATTCCTGGATCTAAAATCTAGAACCATATTACGAGGTATTTTTTCACCAATACCAGAAATTCCAAACAACAAACCTTTAACTCCAAAAACTAGTAATTTTGAGGCTTCCCAATAGGATCTATAAAAACAACTCATAATCAATGTAAGCTTCCAAAAGTGATTAAAAATAAGGCATCAAAGTATTTAATCACAACTCAAAAACAACTTATAAAACAACTTATAAAACTATAATATCATCTCAATCACAGTGAAGATATAAATATTGCCTACTTGTAAATTTGTAATCTCAACATATAAAATAAACAGTGACCATATGACTCTATGAATGAATATCAATGTAAATTTTTTTCAAATAATTAATAATTATATATTTTATGTTTTTACGAAAATTTGAATGCCCTCCACAACACTCAAACCCTGACACAATATCTGTGATATGTTTATGTACAAATTGGTCATCAACCACATATATTTGAAACAATTTTCTTCATTGGATTTCTTCCCCACCATAAAATTTTCCGGAGGGTTTCCCTTTGGGCCCATTGTAATACACAATGTGTTTCTAAGGCCGAAAAATAATACCATCTCTACTCCAAATCTTTTGGAGATATTTTTTGTAGTTTCATCTTCTACAAAGAAATTTTATTTACCCAAAATAATAAATGGTTTGAATTCAAACACTATTTTTTTATCAAATCCTTAATCATCTTTTCAAATTCGGTGCAAGAGAGATAGCTAGACCAAAATACCACTTCACAATTTGTCGCCAATATCTTTAAAAAATCCTTGATCCCAACTCACAAATTGAGAGTCTCCTTATCGAACTTGATTTTCAAGTCTTTGTAGGATTGGTTTTTCTCATAGAGAAAACCCTCCAAATCTAAAATAATTAAATAATCTGTTTGGCCAACTGCATAGAAGTAATTTTTTCTCAATTGTCCATAATTTGATATTAACCAATTCAAATAATCAAAATTCGAATGTTAACACTTATTGTTTGAGACTCTGTCTTGGATTTCCTCAAACTCCTCCTCTGCTGGTTCTTGTGATACTCGTTCTATTAAAAAAACAATAATCAATTCAAAATAAATTTTAAGTTGATGTAAAAAAATATGTGAAACAAATTACTTTTATACAATATTGCATAGATGTAGTTGTATATTAGCAACCAAAGGTAGGCATAAGAAAACTATACAGAAGTAAGTATTTTTGATTATCGAAAATAAATATTAACCAATAAACCAAAAATTTACTCAATTCAAAATAAATCTAATTAAAAGATGCATGTTAGCGACCGCTAGGGTAATACATATTACAAATAAACTACTTCGCTATAGGTTCCTTTAATTATGAGGGTCTTATAAATGGTTTTATTTATAATTGTATATGAATATCATACCATTTTATATCGTGAGTTTGTGCATGACGTGCTAACAACCTCCCCATTTGACATCAAATCTAAAAAATGAATTTTTATTAAAAATATGTAAACAATGACAATCAAAAACATCTTGTAGCGATAAATTTATAAAACGAGTATTTCCCACTCACCTTTTATATATTCATTGGATGGATGGTCAGTGACATCTAAGGTAACAAGTTCAATTTGTTCGACATACCGAGATCAAAATCATCTCCTCTATTTATATGTGGAGAGGAAGAGCTGTGTCTTCTTCTATTGTTTGGTTACTGCATAAATATTACATTTATCATTTCAAATGCATTAAACTAATATAATTTTTTAAAGTGATCTTAATCAATGTATGTTGGGCCCCTAAAATATTAACTAAGTGTAAGAGGTGTGAAGGCATGCAAGGTCCCAGTTAAGGAAAGGCACGCAAGGGAAAAGTGCGTAAGGAAGGGTTTTAGAGAAGGGTTTAAGGAAGCCGCGGGCGCGTGACGCGTGTACTGAACCAAGGGTTTGGGACTTAGTCAAATTAGGCGTTCAGGGTAGAACATGTGAAAAGCATGACTCAACCACGCACAGATAAGGTTCCAGCTTAGCGATAGGTTGGCCAAGGAAGGAGCATGCTAGAAGCTTCTAGAAGCACATCATGGTATAAAGTGGAAAGCTCAAGCCTGGAGAAGCATGCTCGCATGAAGGACCACATTCGACACTTGGCATTAGATTTGAGGGCACTGGAGGATGAGTTGGCAGTCCAGAAAGGCTATAAATATAAGTGCCTATAGAGTAAACATGAGAGAACTAGAGAGTGGGTGGAGTTCTATAGAAATACTGTAAGGATTCTGTTAGTGAGTACTTGCAATTGGGAAGGGATGTATGGTCATGGGGATTGAAAATTTTATTTTAATAGTATGGCTCCATTAGTCTAGTTGTAATGCATGACTGCGGTCTGCTCCTCTGTGACCTTCTGTAAATGGCTCCATGGATGTAATGAGGTTACTGGTTATATGAATATGAATATCAATGATTCGGATACCTCTTGTTCATAGATTCTCTTCCATTTATGTTTATGCTAAGTATGGATATTTGTAAACTTCTTTCTGTTATAGAAAAATTTAGATAATCTGTTAAGTATGCTATCTGGAATGACTACAAGGATCTAGAGGCCGTTCTGAGCTCTATGGTTCTTGTATGTCTTAAGTCTTATTTTTAAAACTCTTAAACACAATTCATAGATGATGTTTCCCACTTAACTCAAATAAAAGAGAGACTTGACACCCATGCATGCCTCCGGTGAGCACCCAACATCCACTGGGTGATAGGCTGGCATGTATGGGGTTCCTTTCTTTTGTGATAGGAGTAAAAATGACTACATCTTCGTTCCATTGTTGGGACCTACCTCTTTTGAAGTTGTAGTGGGAGTTAGCATGCATCATGATTTGTGTATTGAGTAATGATAGAGTGGTTAGATTTGGAAAGTGTTGAATCATGGTTCAAGAGCATGGAGGATGAGTTTTCTCATAGATTCAGCACTGGACTTGAGTTTGATGCACGTAGATGGGTAGAAGAGAACCTCTACCATGATCTGTATGAGATTTTTTTCTGCTGCTTCCCGGTAGAACAGTATGAATGGCTTTAGCCTATGTGTCTAGATCAAGTTGGAATTATGGATCATGTGTGTGGGCCTAAGAAGACTACCAGAGGCTACAGGATACAAATATGATGTGGACCCATGCTATAGATCATTGGTGGAAAGGAGTACTAGCTAGCTACACTCCGGAGTACGCCATTTCCACATATTCTTGGCTGGAGGTCGTTGAGTTTGAGTTTCTGTGGGAGCCCAGAGGATCGTTTCTACGTTCTGTCCCTCACGGCTATGAAAATCTTGATGGCTACCATGAGTTTAGAGGTGTTTCAATGGCTGGTTAAACCATTCGAGCATTGGGTGAGGAAGTTTGGGTGGAGGAAGATGCTAGATATTATGAAAGAGAAAAGAGAGGGAGGAGAGATGACTCAAGTATAATGAAGCACATGAAAGGGAGATTGCTAGATGATGCAAAGCTACAAGTGTGATGGATCTATGGAGTTAGACGTTGCGGGAAGGAGTTGAGGCTCATGTGGAGGACATAGAACATGAGCAATGCATGTTACCCCATCTTGGCAAGTGTGTAAGAGAGACCCCTTCAGCTTCTCTAGTGAGGAGAAAGGAGAGTCATTGGCACATATATGAACCCACCCGGTGACCAAACCACTGTCACTTGGTTTTTCCAAAACAAGGAAGGAGTGTTATTGACCCGGATTGATATCGATGGATGTGACAGATCCGCACCTAGAAGATATAATTTTTAGATCCCCTTCTATGGCTGCACATATTCTAGTATTCGGAGAGAGTTTTGGATAAGGAAAAGTGTAGAAGCTTTTGGTCTCATGTTTGGGAGTGGCATGGGGTACAATAGTGGTAGCGGGGTGCTATCACAAGACCATTGACGCATGATTCGGTGAAACCGTGGGGAGCTTGGAAAACTACTATAGGACACTGGTGGGTCGGGGGGCACAGGACTTGGTAGACCTATTGGACCCAGTGGTTGGTGGCTCGGGAGGTATAAGACCTAGTGGACTGGTGGATCAAGTGGTGGAGGAAACACCGGAGGAACCAAGGCTCTGGATCAGGAGGACGGGGGCCCAGCCACCACCTCAAGTATTCTTTGAGATGTTGTTACACTTGCTAGATTATAGAGGCATTGAGGATGTTATGGAACATGTTCACAAGTGTGAACTGTTATGGTGCGCAAAGGGTATCACAACCCTGGAGTGGAAGGCTATCCAGTTTGCAACCATGTTGTAGGGGGTGTGCACATAGCTGGTATAGAAATTATGACCCTCATCAAACAATAGTAGATTATACTGCTTTAAAGAACACATTCTTTGTAGAATTCCACATTCCAAAATTTAAACAAAAGAGCATAAATGCTTTGAAGGAGATTCAACAAGGAATGACAGAGAGTGTGAGGGAGTATGATGCATGCTTTAAGACTCTCTTGTCTAAATTGTTATATGATATTCACCCTTCACAACATGCTCAGTGGTTTATTAGAGGAATGATCACCCCTTTTAGAAGGGCCTTATCTCATAAAACTTTTATATACCCGCGAGAGGCATTGAAGCTTCTTTGTATGTCGAAGCTATTGTTAGTATTAATATTGATGCTAGCCCATTCCTGGAGGCTCAAATTAATGTCACGGATAAGTATCTCGAGAAGTTATCTATAAACTCAACCCCGAGGCTCGTAGTGGTTTATGGTGCATAAATTATGAAGTAGAGGGGCATGTCAAGGATAATTGCCCCGGAGGATGGTACGTGTCATAGCGAGTGGACTATGTAAAATTTGTCATGGGGACCATGATGCAAGTAGGTGCCCCTTGTTACATCGCGCAATCTGGAAGAATGTGTCCTGCTACTACAAGATATGCACCTCTATAACCCATGATACAAAGGAATGTAGGCTCATTGATTAGATCCATGAGGCCATTGATCATGGGGTGTGTTCAAAGATGTGCCCGGTAGTTCAAGGGTGATGATCAACGTTACGAGGAGCAGCAGATGGAGGCATGCATAGAAGGTGTTTTCGAGGAGGATTCCATGGTCGTGGTAACCACAGAGGAGGAAGGAGTGAGTTCCCGTGTGGAACCTGTTTCAATTTCAGATCTACATAGCATTATAATGAGAGTTCCCAGACTATTGCAATGCTCTTGTTGTGGAAAGAAGCATAAGTATGAGGAGTGTCTGGATTTTTTGAGCACATGACTCAAAGAAAGCATCGGAAAGACAAAGGCGCTACAATGGTCGAGTATTAAGAAGGCAGACACATAGTGGATGCCTCAAGTAACATGGGATGAAGGTTTGGATCCTGTCTTGGTAACCACAAGGGCGAAGCCACACGTGCGCAAAAGAGATACCAAGGCAGAGGACCCTGGTTTTGAGAGAGGAAGTAGTTTATGGAAACTACCTAGACCCCATGCGCAAAAAGGAAGTTTATCAAGACACTATGGATGTCATTCATAGCTTACAATGGGAAATCCAGTGTCTAAAGGAGTAGTCTAGGAGTGAAGAACAAGGAAGGAGAGTCGAGGCGCAAAAGGATGACCTGGATGAGGTCAAAGAGGTGTGTAAACTACTAAGGCAAGAGAATATCATTCCCTTGTTAGGGTCATGGTTGAGAGAGAAGGTACCACATCGGAGAGGAGTGTGAGAGGTAGGTCTTACATGTAAACCTTCCCCCTCATAGCCTTGATTATGATAAGGAGATCACATTGAATGCAGTTGTAGATGGATGGCTCCTTAGCAATATCCTCATTGACACTAAGCGCGGAGGTTAATGTTCTAACTCTGGATGCATGGCATCAGATGGGAAGACTTACATTACATCCATCTTTGAATGTGTTGTATATGGAAAACAAGACTAAGGTGATGCCCATCGGTGTCTTAAAGGATGTAGCTATCACTATCCAGGGAGCTAAGTTTACTAGGGACTTTGAAGTCTTGGCGCTCGCCAAGGTAGAAAATTTTCCAGCACTACTTGGGCACCCATGGTGTTACAAGAACAATGCGGACCTTCGGTTCAACAAAGGGTACATCAACTTTGAAAATAAGGAGGAATGGGTCATTATACCCTTGGCTGATGGGAAGTTAACACCCTATATTGAACCTTTGGGGAAGAATTTCTAGACAAGATATATGTGCGCTCAATCAGGGACCCAAAGATAATACATCCTACCAACGGGGTTATCCAGTTTGAGGATGCTCAGTTAGTAAGTGATACCACTAGTTTAGCATGTGACAATTGGGTGCATGGAACTTATGAATTAATGGGATGGTAGTTGAGAGGGTCGGTGACCAAAGTAACGAAGGTGCACATAGTTCAACATGCTAGGAGGAAAAGAGCTTCCTACTTATTTAGGAGCAACCTTCTCGGAGATCTTTTTACAGAAGATGGAAGCTTAGTGGAAGAAGGAGAAGGAATAGAGAGGGATGCTAAGCTATGTCCTTCTCGGCATAGTGGCATGGTGGTGGGCTACCCATCAGGAGAGCCTTTTAGAATGGTGCGAGGTAAGAATTGCTCTCTCTGTCAGATTCTCTAGGAGCAACATACCCACCACCATCAAGGACTACCATGGGAAGGAGCCCACCTTTTTCCATATCTAGGAGTGCAAAGGGTCTAGAGAGAAGGTGCGGAAGCTTTGCCACCATCCCTTTAGGTGCACAAGTTGTATTCTACACTGCAAGTTGTCATGCGCATGGTACATTCATTCAGAGACACGCCGCTAGACAGGGAATTGGCAAGAGCTCGCAGTTGACCTCATTCAAACCTTTGAGTATTGGAGTACCAAGCCATCAGTTGATAAGGCCTTGCAGGGTATTAAGCACCTTACCATAAGGGATATTTCCATGGTAGAGGATAGGTTGTTGGAGTTACTAGGTGGACCAGGTTCGAAGGTGCACTTTGAAGAAGAATTAGAGGAAACAAAAGAGTTACAGCTTGAGCACGTGTGTTTGGAGAAGGAGAAAGGGAACTTGGTGTATGTGATTGATGGAGAGGAAGTGGAGAGTTTGGATGTTAGCCATTCTGTAGGAACAAGGTAGTGGATAGTGCTGATACTTGCACACGCACCTACCATGAGCCCTTAAAAGAAAAATAAGTTTAACATTGGTTTAGGGGAAGAACCTAAGGAAGCTATTATTGGAGATTACTATTTGGAGAAGGAAGTCTATTAGATCATTGATCTGTTGTGTGAATTTGAGGATTTATTCTTGTGTGGGTACAATGAGCTCAAAGGTGTTCACCATTCCTTGGGGGAGATGAAGATAAAGTTGAAGGATGGTGTGTGCCTGGTCAGGAAGAGACCCTACCGGATGAATCCCAATTTATGCGTAAAGGTTAAGGAGGAGATAGAAAAAATGATAGCTTCTGGGATCATTGAAGCAGTGGAGGAATCGGAATGGATAAGTTTGATGGTAATCAACATCAAGAAGGATGGGCGATTAGGATCTGCATGGATTATAGGGAGCTGAATGCAGTTTGTGTCATTGATCCTTTTCCAACCCCCTTCACTGAAGAAATTTTGGAAGGAGTCGTTGGGCATGAAATATATTCCTTTACGGATGGATTTTCAGGGTACCACCAAGTCTGAATTACAATGGAAGACCAAGAGAAGACAACTTTCACAACTAATTGGGAATTTTTACATATATGGTCATGCCCTTTGGGTTGAAGAATGTGCTTGTTGCTTTTTCGCACATAGTGGTGCAAGCATTCCAGGACTTCATCCATAAGTTTCTTCAGGTCTATCTGGATGATTGGACAATATATGGTCTAGTAAAAGACCATTGTGACAATTTGAGGTTAATGTTTTGAAGGTGTAGACAGTTGAGGATATCCCTCAATATTAAGAAATGTGTATTTGCTACACCCTTTAACATGTTGTTGGGGCATATCATATGCAAGGAGGGCTTCTTGGTACATCACCTTAAAATTATAGTTATTGTGGGGTTAGGGAGCCTGCACCCGAGTGCACAATGTGTGGATTCCTTGGGCATACGGGTTATTACATGAAATTCATCAAAGGGTATGCAAGATCGCCACGCCTTTAGAGGAGCTGCTTAGACATAAAAGTCCCTTACATTAGGGAGAAGCACATCAGAGGGCATTTGATACATTAAAGGATAGGCTTGTCACTACACCTATATTACATTTTCCCTCTTGGGATAATCCCTTCCATGTCCATGTAGATGCCTCAGGAATTGCTATTGGAGCAGTTCTTACAACCAGGTGAAGGGATTGTTGATCATACTTTGTGTTTTGCAAGTAGGAAGTTGACACTAGCAGAGTAGAATTACACCATGACTGAGCGTGAGGAATTGTCAATGATCTACGTGCTTTTCAAATTTAGAAAGTATCTTCTAGCAACACCCTTTGTATTTTACACCGACCACATGGCATTAAAGTATTTGGTAAACAAGCCCATTCTGCAAGGGCACATATGTCGATGGGTGTTGTTATTTCAAGAGTTTGAGTTCACTGTAGTAGTGAAGCTTGGAAAGATCCATTATGGACCTGATCATTTGTCAAGAATTGATTTAGGGGAGGACGCGTAGAGTATTGAGGAGACAATGCTAGATGTGTAAACTATTTAGGTTGTGGCATGTGCCCTCAGATTTAGAGGAAATTGGTATTTTTAAAGGAAGGTGGGGCATTGGAAAGGAATGAAGGTATTAGAGAAGAAGTAGCTAGCCATACACGCCGCACCCTACATGTTGATCAGTGGAGACTTGTACAAATTGGGACATGATGAGGTGTTGTGTAGGTGTGTATTAGAGCATGAGCACCTCACCATCATGGAGGAAGCACATGGAGGAAGTGTGGGTGGGCATTATGTAGGTGATGCCACCACGTGTAAGATATTAATGACAAGTTTATGGTGGGAAACCCTGTATAAGGATTGTAAAGACTATTGTAAAGCATGTGACCATTGTTAGGGCATTGGCAAGCCGGAAAGAGAGATGAGATGCCTTTATGCTTGATACCTAGCATGAAACCTTTTGAGAAGTGGGAAATAGACTTTGTAGGCCTTATTACACCAGCGGCGCGTAGGATTGGATCACGTTATGTCATCACTTACACAAACTATTTGACAAGGTGGGTAGAGGTAGTCCCAACTAAGGACTGCACAGCAGCCACAGTGGCAAGATTCTTATGGGAGAACATTATCACGAGGTATGGATGTCCTTTGAGTTTAACCAACGATAGGGGTACACATTTCTTGAATGATACCATGAGGATCCTATTAGCAGAGTTCATGGTGGCTCATCACAAGACTACACCCTATCACCCACAAGCAAATGGAACCGCAGAAGCATTCAACAAAATACTAAGTCATACCTTGACAAAAATTTGTGATGTCACAGAAAAGATTGGGATGACAAGGTATCAGCAGTATTATGGGCTTATAGGACAACTTATAAAAGGTTGAACAAAGCCACACCATTTCAATTGGTGTTTGGTGTGGAAGCTATTTTTCCAAGTTGAATTCATGTTACCTTCTTTGTGAATAGCATGCACGCAGGAGGGTTGGTTGATGAGCAAGCACTAGAAGAAAGAATTGATGAGTTAATGAAGTTGGATGAGAGATGATCACTCACTAGGTGGATCAAATAATAGAGAAAGCAAAGTAGAAAGCTTGGCATGGTCACCACATAAGGAACAAGAAGTTTTAGGTTGGGTAGATGGTCTTACTTTATGATTCTAAGTTTTTTGCACCATCCTAGGAAATTGAAGGTCCATTGGTTGGGTCCTTACATAATCTCATACATCTTTGAGTGGGCGCATGTCGATTCTAAAGCATTGGATGGAACGAAGTTTCTTGGACACTTCAATGGGATTAGGTTGAAGCCCTACTATAAATAAGCCTTCTTGGTGTTTATAAATAAGGTAGTCTTGCAAGTTAGTCTAGAATTTTCTTTATGTAGTTCTTTTCTTGTGTTTCCCTTTTGTGTTGTCGTTTTGTTTTGTTTTGTGCCTTGGGCACCTGGTAACCTTATTACTACTTTTGAGAATTTGTGAATGCACAGAGGACCGTGCATCATTTTAGTGTGGGGTGAGTAATGTGAAGGAAGCTTGTATTTTGTATAAAATTCCAAGGAAATTTGTGAAGGAGCGCATGGTTAGAGTACCAGGGGAAAATTGTGTTGAAAATCCTAGTTGAATGGCCCGGTTAAAAGAGGTAGATTGAGAGAAAAGATGGAAAAAGGATGATTGGTCCTAAGATAAAGCTACATTTAGAACCCACATACAGAGGAGGAGAAAGTACATTAAGAAATATGAGGTAGGTGAGAGAAAAAATTAGGATAGAAGAAGTGCCTTTGATGTTGGGTATGCACGCATAAGAGTCTCTATCGGTTTGGATTGATTGTGCGCTAGAAGGTTGGATGGTTGTCCGCATACGGTTGGGGTGTGTGAGTAAAAGTGCTGAAGGGTAGGTGGGGCACGTGAGTAAAAGTGCTAAAGATGGACTTTGTTTGAAAAGCCACATTAAATGTAAAAAGGTATGGTGGTAGGTGAAGTAGCAATTAATGCTTAAAAAGGGAAAAACTATAAATAAAGGGGTCAAGGCACTGATTTTTCACTTTGCGTATAAGAAGAATGAAGTGATTTTTGCACCTTTGAAAACTAGGGATTCCACAAAACTGATCTGTGTGAGCAAAAATTTGGATAAATTGAAGCATGGGTAACTAGTTTAGGTTTGTGAGCCATTAGGAAGGGATTTCACGGGCATAGGAGAAGTTGTGAGAAGACGTCATCTATGAAGGGAGTATCCTAATTAGGGTTTGAAGAACTAGGGCATGTGTTTAGGTAATTTTCTCACAAGTTTGAGATCCAAGGTTAGATAGACCGAAGAATAGAGAGCAATGTAAAGTGATTGAAGTGGAAAGAAGACCTAAATAATGCCACCAAAGAAACCAACTAGTACACCTAAGAAGGGCAAAGGAAAGGGCCAGGGCAAGCAACAAGAGACTAAAGCACACACAAATAAGGAGTGGTATGCATAAATGCAAAGAGATGGAGTGTTTTTGGGAAGAAGTGGGACTCCCATGCTAGGAACATGTCCATAAATGATTATAATCATTGGACAAGTGCAATCGAGAAGGAGTTTGCACTAGAGTTGGTGTGCACCCAATGAACAAAAGGACGCTAGAACGTTTGGCCATATATGATGATAATGTGAAGGTCAAATTAGAGAAGGCGGGGTTATTGTAACTATTTGAGTTACCCTATTTTAGAAACCCGAGCATTTATATCAATGGTTAATGTCACGCATACATGTGGACTATTTCCACTTCGAGAGGTGCAAGATGTACATAACTCCTCGGCTCATTTCACATTTAACATTTCACAAGCCTCATCTATGAGGGAGACAAGTTGGAGGATGATTTGATTGATAAAGAATTGATTAAGGAAACTATTTCCACCTTCACATGCAAGAAAAGATCAAGATATTATGATGTTACGAACATTAAGGATCCGGTGATGAAGATGGCCCCACACCTAGTGTAAAAAGTTAAATAGCCAGGAGAGATGGACCCAAGTAAATAAGCCCTGGTTGAATGTCTATAGAAAGATTTTAGAAGGTACCATCTACAATCTTTCCACATTCATTGTGGATGAGATTATCAACTACTGTGTGAAGGAAGGAGACAAGATCCTTTTTGGAAATATATTGATAACCATTGTGTTTTTAGAGATAGGGGTAATAGATGCATCAGATAAATTTGTATGGGAGTACCCTACTAAGGACCCCTCACCTACCAAAAGGTTTGAGAAATACACTTGTGACGCTATGAAAATGGTGCACAAGGCACACTTGGAGAAGTGGTATACATGCTTAAGGAATGCATTTGGGGCAGAATGGAGAATTCCTGAACAATTGCCAACATCCACTGAGAGAGAAGCAAAATTTACTATGTTGTGCAACATTTATACCAGGTAGATTCAAGTTGATAGATGAGACATGGAGCCCATGTTGCAAGCTTCCCTTCACCTTCACAGCTCAATACTTCCAAGTGGGAGTAAGCAGGTTCAAGGAGTCCAAGAATTTTAAGTTGGACCTTGGTAGCTTGGACAAAGAACACAGGGAAATGCACAAAGGGTTGGTATACCTTGCAAGCATGCATACATAGAATAGTACATATCATAAGAATTACAAATGACAATGCCAATGACTCGCCTGCCCATTGCGAGAAGGATCCGTGGCACACTTCTACATTGCATAAGACCCAAGTCAAACAAGGGCACATATCTAGGAAAACGAGGCATCCATACCTCGAGATCCTAGCTGGTAGGAAGAGACCCGTGCCTAGACGGGAGGAAAAGGAACTAGAAAATAAAAATACAAGTGTGGTAAGCACACAAGTAATAGGTTCCCTAAAGACAAGTGCTAGAACCGGTATGTATGTGTGTAAGAAGAAACTTTAGTGAAAGAGAAGACTCCAGAACCAAAAGAGCCATTAGAGGAGGAGTCCTCGGGAGAGGAAGAAACAAAATCACCTACACCAGAATCCTCGGTTAGGAAAAAGCAGAGGGTAGAGGAGGAGACAACCTCGGATGAAATTGGAAATTTAGAAAAATACATAGGGGAGAAGGATGATAGTGAAGAAGAAGTAAGTGAGGAGGAGGACCCGGGAAAATCAAGGACCACCTATTGTCAATGTGCATGATTCAGAGGAGGAAGGTGGAGAAGAGGAAAAAGGAATCCTTTTTATGTAAGCGATAGGACAACCAGATAGGAGGAAGCACCGAGAACATGGGAAAAGATGAAGAGGCTAGCACGGAACAAGAGGTTCCAAGATCTATGTAGGAGTAGACAACTAAGGGGATAGAAGGAGAGACAAGGAGCATTGAGACCACGATAAAAGACAAAGTGGAACCTAGCTTTGAACTAGTTTTGAACAAGGAAGAGAAGAGTGCACGGGAGAGGAACATGGAAAAACTAAAGGCCCCAGTTTAAGCTGTAAGTATACCCAAGTGTATGTGTATGGGAGGAAGGATCGCAGAGGGGGGGGGAGGCCAGAGATGAGTTATGTTGATGACCCTAAGAAAGCGTTTCACGTCCAGTTCTAGAGTACCATTCCATCAAAGGAGCTTGTAGGCATGTCATCTTTTGACAAGGAGGTGCATATCCATGCACTAGGAAGATGATCTTGTGGGTAATTGAGTCACACCTTGGTGAGCTAGAGTTTGAGGTAAGCCATGGGGTAGTAATAACATTGCCAGGACCTAGAGAAGATAACCCAGTGGTGGACATTGAACAACTCTCAGATGAAAAACTATGCAACATGCTCAATAAGGTCTCAATCTAAATAGAGGCTAGGATCTTCGGGTGCATAATGATAGGATTAAGGATGCGGAAGGGGAGTTAAAGGAGAAAGAGGAAGAGATAGCTACATTAACCAAGGAGCTAGGCTAGGAGAAGTTGATCAACACCCAGTGGCTATGGGAATTGAAGGAGGAAAAGGCCAAGGTGAGCGTTGTGTATAGAAAAGTGGACTCCATCCATGAGGCCATAATTTTAAAGCATCCAGACCTAGCACTATCCACGCAGAAGTTTGGATCTACCTTAGGATGCCTAGAGGATTTAACAATGGTCCTCACCATGGAAAGTAGCCGCTGGCCTTGGAGTTTGCAGAGGAAGTGGCCATGTGCCTAGAAAAGGAAGACATGTTGAATATCATAGCGCTCGTTGCGGAATACAAAAAGTGCTTGATGTAAGGGCTACTTCCTGCACCACCGAGACCATGCATAACAATTACATAGATAGAGACAAGGTGGTAGGTGCCTTAGTCACCACACATGAAGTGGAACTCAAGGAGTTCCAAAAGAAAAACAAGGGGAATAGGGTAGAAAGAGAGAAAATCCTTGCCGAGGTTGAGAAAAGTCCGAGGCTATTGAAGCCTTAAGGGTTCAATCAAAATCAAGCTAAATGAGCTATATCCACATTACATGAAGAATGGGCTATTTGGAGGATATGTGCAAGAAATTAGATAAGATCACTGATACCATAAGTGCACAAGGAGATGGGTTAAAGTTTGATGAGGTAAGCACTCAGTCGGTGACCTCCTCTAGAGGCGCGAGAGGGTACATGGTGAAGTCGATGCCCTGGAATAAATTGGAGGCCGACTTACAAAAGGAGTTTCCTACTTTGTTGCAGTGATTCCTTCACTCTCCCATTCTTTCTTCTTTCCCCATTCTTTCATTCCCTTATTCTTTTTCCTAGGTGCAAGCCCATTGCATTCTTTTTCTTGCTAAGAGAAGTGTTCCCATGGATGGAGAACAGGCATAGTCTGGGGTGATGTTGGGCCCTTAAAATATTAACTAAGTGCAAGAGGCGTGAAGGTGCACAAGGTCCCAGTTAAGGAAAGGCGCGCAAGGGAAAAGCACATAGGGAAGGGTTTTAGAGGAGGGTTTAAAGAAGCCCGCAGAAGTGCGCACGACACTCGTGTATAGAACCAAGGGTTTGGGACTTAGTCAAATTAGGTGTTCAGGGAAAAACACATGAAAATATTGACCCAACCGCACGTGGATAAGGTGCTAGCCTGACAATAGGTTGGCCAAGGAAGGAGCATGCTTGGAAGCTTCTAGAAGCACATCATGGTATAAAGTGGAAAGCTTAGGCACGGAGAAGCATGCTTGCATGAAGGACCACATTCGACACTTGGCATCGGATCGAGGGTGTTGGAGGATGAGTTTAGCGATCATAAAGGCTATAAATACAAGCCTCTGTAGAGTAAACAAGAGAGAACTAGAGAGTGGGCGGAGCTCTACGAAACACTGCAAGGATTACATAGTGAGTATTTGCAATTGGAAAGGGATGTATGGTCATGGGGATTGAAAATTTTCTTTTAATATTATGGCTCCATTAGTCCGGTTGTAATGCATGATTGCGGTTTGCTCCTCTATGACCTTACGTAAATGGCTCCATGGATGTAATGAGGTTATTGGTTATATGAATATGAATATCTATGATTAGATACCTCTTGTTCATAGATTCTCTTCCATTTATGTTTATGCTAAGTATGGATGTTTGTATACTTCTTTCGTTATAGCACAAGTTATATAATCTATTAAGTACGCTATCTAGAATGATTGCAAGGATCTAGAGGCCATTCTGATCTCTATGGTTCTTGTATGTCTTAAGTCCTCTTTAAATCTCTTGAACACAAATCAAAGATGATGTTTCCCACTTAACTCACATAAAAGAGACTGGCACTGTGCGTGCCTTGGGTGAGTGCCCAACATCCTTTGGGTGATAGGCCGACACACATGGGGTTCCTTTCTTTTGTGATAGGAGTAAAAATGACTACAATGTACCTTTTTCAAATGACAATAGTAATGTTGTAAAAACAATTCTTGATCATGTGATTCAACAATAAAAACCACAGATAGACCTGAGTTAACCAAAGCTTGCACTGCAACACTACTTCCGTACAACACTATAACTAGAGAATTATTGGAAGTGAGTTGAGTGAACATATGAGACCAAAACCCATAAGATCTCTCGTAAAGAAAAGGACGTGTCTTTCCTCATAGGCCAATTTTTTTATTAGTCACAATTTTGTTGCGTAAGATGATCCATCTAATCCATTGTGATTTTTTCTATATCCCCATCATGAACATCACAATTGTGCACATCAATTATTGTGTACATAAGACACAAGCTCTTAAATTTTCTACTGCTATCATAAAATATGTAACAACCTTCCACTACTGATTCCCCCTTGTTTTTGAATTTTTCAATGTCTTTCTTAACATTTTTAAAGAAGTAACAGGTATGAGGAAAATAATTACACAATTTAGCATACTAGATTTGAAAACTGTAAGAAGGTCCATTATTGCATCGGAAGGGAGTACACTAGACAAATTGCGAAAATATGTGATCACACATTCTCGCATTGAATGGTGAATAGAACATATTCATTGATTCGGAGTTGGAAGGGATATGCACATTGATAGGTAAAGTCTTCGGTGTCTTCCATCCTTGCTGGAATATTTTCTTCCATTGCACTCAAGTAGTAGTCTATAATTGTTTGAGCTTCCACTGGGAGAACCTCTGCCACTTCATCATCAAATTTTCTTTTTGCTGATTTTTCACTTCCTCCGGAATCAACTTTTCTTTTTCCTTTAGGCTCTTCTCCCAAGAGTACACACAACTGGTGGTAGTGAGAATTATGCACACCATATTTTTCAACAATATTTTTTAGCACATTTTGCCAATACACGATTACCTAGATATTTACTTTTAACATATTTTAGAAAAATTTCTCTCATCTTTTCTGTCATCTTTTACTCTTTTACAGTAAGTATCTAAATCCACTATGACACTTGATTCAATAGAGCGAGTTAGCCATGCTCTCCCTACTTGCACTTCATCTAGTAGAATTGATATCTCCTCATAAGTCATTCCTCTTACAGGCCTGAAGTAATTCACCGTGAACCTTGTTAATGAATTTGGTTGAAAGTTAGGCTGGTTATCCTTAAAAGGAGAACAAACATCCCACCGATTTAAATAACTCAATGGTTGTTGTCAATTTTGTCCATATGTCCTCAGGTAAATATAGAAATGTCATTTTTTCATGAAGGGTCTCTGTCTTAGACACTTTGAAAATAGCAAGACATTGCATCTCGAAACACTACATTGAAATATGAAATAGTATATTTATTTTCTGCATATTACAAAATTAAATTTTAAGAACAAATGTGCTAAAATTAAGTTTCATTACCTTCAAATTATCTAACTTTGAGTTTCCCACTCGAGCCTCGAGGACATCCTAGGGATCTCCAAATCATTCGAGCCTTGCAGAGTACATCAATAAAATTGGTATCAATCCAATTTTTGTTTACATCATTTTGCTGCTGGAAAATTTTAACAATGTCTTCACAAGGAGCATGTGAAGACATAATGCGAGCCTTTCTAAACTACATCTTAGTATGTAATGAATTTTATTTTCTTTCAGCCAAATTTTTTTGGGCACAAATCGTATGTTGACCATCAAGAATGTAGAACTTCACTTCATCCCTTTTAGGTCATCTGGATCCTCGAGTTGCACAAGTTCCTTTGTATAAGGTAAAAAGGGAAGAATAGGTGCATCCCTCAGTGTAGGAATAACATTAATAAACATTGAATAGGAAAGAAGGTCAACATTATAATCATGTACAATATGAAATTGATATTGTGGAGGTGCCAAATGACACCTAGAAACTTCAATTGGAAAGGAATCACCATTAAACAAATTTTTTTAATTGTTTAACATTTAAAGTTTTTGTTTGCTCAAATATACTGGTCACTTTCTTCAACATCAAAGTCAATTTTTTATTCTTTTTAAGCCCTTGCAACTTTGAATTAGATGGATCTATCTCTAATTTATAAAAATAAGATCTCCTTAGCGAGGTAAATAGCTTTGCATGTTTCGGTGGAGAAAGAAAATATTTTATATTCAAATAATGACAAATAGAAGAGGTATCCTCGGTTCTATACAAATTTTTGAATACCAAATTCATGTTGTTATGAAATTCAAGGGCATTTCCATAGCCTATTTTGTCTGACTGCATGAAATTCCTTAAATTCCAACCATATTTAAGACAAGAGCATGCCTTATTTTCTCTAGAAGCCTTCATTTCCAAGTTGTTGAAAAATGAAACTTCCAACTCGATGTTAAGAATAAGGAACTTATTCATTTTGATGTTAATACATTCAACTTGAATACATAATGTTTTCTTATCAATAACTTTTGAATTTATTACCATACCAACTTCACTAACAATGTCCTCGTCAACAAAAAATAACCATAGATCACTGTGGTAATTTTCTAGGGAATGCATGTTTACAAACCAATCATCATCTCTCTTTTTCATATCATCTCGATCCTTCAATCAAAGGATTTACATGAGCAGAGTGTGGCCAATGGAAGATATATTACTTGAAAAGAGGAATTAAAAAATAATATTTCGTAAGTAATTGGAAAGGACAAATGCTATTTCTCAACAAAGGTCAATAGAAATGAGATGCCATATCTTAGTGTCATTATTTTCATAAGTAAAAGTCAATAGGAATAAATATTTATAACATAGCGGTTTCGAGCATACTTAAACCCTCCTTTAGTTATAAAAACAAGAAAAATTTAATTAATTTTTATGTTATGCGTTGCACTAAACAATTTAAACAATTAGTCACTATTAAATTTGGTTCATTTCAAGTAGTGAATTTTTGCTAGAAGTGTAGGATAATGACCACTAACATCTATATATCCCATCACTGTAAAAAACATATTTGAGTTCCACTACATCATTGTGAAAAACTAGAAACCAACATGGGTGATAAAGGTCGAGAATTGAATATTTAATAATAACAAATCTTACATGTTGTGATGTGTTTGGGTGTTATAATTAGGTGCCTTTTAAAGTTCTCATATGATATATCATGTTTATCACATAATTGAAATTGACTAGCATATATGAAAATGTATAATAGCCACTAGGTTCAATTAGCAATTGAAAGTTATGGTTTCCCGGTATCAAGCCTTAATAGTTTATTATTTTAGAATAAGTGATCAAATAATAAACAAATCATGGAAAATCCCGCATCTCTGGGATCCTTATGATGCTAATCTACCTAATGTGTGCTAGTCTTAAGATTATGTGTTTGGCTACGTGTATTGTATTCTCTTGAATCTACATGTGTATTGTATTCTCTTGAATATTATTGTGTTAATTACGTGTATTCAGAAAAGTGGTAAATATTTTTAATTACGTGTATTCAGGAAAGTGTTAAATATCTATCTTGTCTTTGAATATTAGTTGTCTTCTCTTGTCTTGGAACATCAAAGAAATGAAAATTCTTGGTGATCACTAAGGTATCAATGAAATTTTTTAGTGACCGCTAAGTATTTAATCAATGAAAAATTCATTGTCTACATTATTGAAAAATATTAGTGTTGGAGCATAATAATAGAAGTACATATTTTAAACATGAAGATGTATCATGTTCATCTTGGCCCTGCATATTTTCATAAATTACCCATTTAACAAAATAGTCCGTAACAATTTAATAAACATCGAAGGCGAAGATATACACGAACCTTTCACAAGAATAAAGGATCAGAGGCCGTGAAGAGCAATGCTTATTTTATGTTTTCCAATATTCATTGATGAGAAGGCTAGTGGCCACTAGCCTCTACAATATCGGGGAGTCCATTTTAAGGATACAAAAAACAATCTCAACAACTTTGTTGTCATTGATTTTAATTAATCTATATTAGTTGGACTATCCTGGTAGAGCCAAGTCATTGAATACATACCTTCAAGAAGGCTAACACCTTATGTAGTTCTCATTTGATATTTTGTGTATAAAATGTAATCCATATATTTTCATATAAACAAAAATGCTTTATAACACCTTTGTTTAATGAAAGGTAAGTGTCGTTAGTTAAGGATCGTAATAAAGATAGACACATAGTTAGGCAAGTTTAGATCATAGTAGAGGAAATGAGCCAGTTATCGTGAATCCTAATGTAAGAGGTTGTTAGAGCCACTTAATAATCATATATTTTGAAAACAAAATACCCTTTAGGGGAGAGGGGATAATAGTGGTACACTTATTGACCCCTCTCCCCTAATAGTTCATGATTTTTCTAATATGCAGATTTTATTTTACACATTTAAATTATGTGGAAAACATATTTTTAAGGGATTTAAAATAATAACTTTTGAATATAATGGAATTTAAGGCAACCCATTACTTGAGAATAAAATCACCTTTTATGGGTTGTCTATGTGTCACCATTTCATTAGATAATTTATTGATGAGACTTGATGTGACTTACTTTATTGGCTAGTTTTTATTTAATTTTTAACTTGAATTCAAACAACTAATGGTAATTTATTTCACATACCCACTAACGGTCATTGGATCCTTTTCCCTAGCACAAGTAGATCATAATAGAAGAAGTTATTTGTCCTGGCTAATGACTCGAATACTAATGAATTAATTATTGGAGGTGACTCCCATATTATTGCTAATGTCGTCATTTAAAAGTAGACCTTGTAGGGATAATCAATCTTGTGTGATTAAAATTCCCTTTGTATGCTCTCATTAACTCTAGATTGGACCTTAAATCTTATCTATTAAGATAACTACTAAATAGGCAGGTTTTGTGAAAAATCAAGGGACTCACCAACCGTTTTGTGATAAGATTTACAATAAATATGTTGATTGGTCGGAATCATCACCTTTTCCAATAAAGGTTGATATTAAAGCCGATGGAAAGCTTGTATTAATTTCAAGTATGTGATGGATATTCACTCCATATATTTATCTAAACCTCCCCTTATTTCTACACCTTTCGGGTTTTTTCATGAGATTTCATTTATTATGTCATGGTCGGACCAATGTTTCCTTTCATGGACATTTTCCATGGCTGTGGGTGAAATAGGATCCTATACCAAAATATCACATCACCATTTGAAATCCATTTTTTGGTTTGAATCAAAGAAAGACTGGTTGTAATTGAGGGATTTCTTGGAGATGATTATCTTTCTTTAGAGGGATATTCAAGGGTAAATGCAGAAGTTGCTTCAATGTTTATTTGTCATCTTCTTATCATTCATCCGACGAAGGATTGGGATTTGGAGATGGGTCATCACTAGATCAAGCCAATGTATAGGGGTTAACATGGAAGTGAAAATGGATAAAAATTGAGTGCATCATGGTCCTTTGCTTTTTGATGCTCTCTATAAACAAGAAGGTTTGGTGTATACAAAATTTTTTTAGAGAGTTGTTCAAATGGTTTGATGTCCTAAATTGTTTCTTATTTGAAGTGGAAAAATGTGGTGAGAATCTGACGGGAGAAGTAGGTTTCTCCACTTTCCTAACCTTGTACTATTATTTCCCCCGCAACAGAACATGCACATTGGGATGTTCTTCGCAGGAAAGGTCATGAGGCATATGATTGGTTAAAGAGCCGAGATGCTACTAGAAAATAGCATATTTTTTCGAAACCACCAACATAAACCGTTTTCATGCCCGTTAAGTTTGAGGTTATGGAGAATTCATATGATTCAAATAAATAATTATTTCTAAAATCCATCACGTTGTATATTTATTTTGATTTTTATATGGCATTGCTAATTCCATTATAATCTATTCATACTATCGCTTGCCACTTACTGTCCTGGGGTTTTTGCATTCCCAACCACTTGTGTTTTTTAGCATTTTCTCTTGTATTTTTTTACCAAGTTATTGCATCTCATTGTATCTATAATGTAAAGGTAAAAGGACCCTTCAACCATCCTTTAACTATAAAATACAAGAAATCATTAGTAGAAGTTTATGTTTGTACGTTAAAGAAGAAATTTATACAATTACTCACTATTAAATTTGGTTTGTTTTAAGTTTTCAATTTGTTGGTAGAAGTGAAGACTAGCGGCCACTAACATCTATATATTCTAGGATATATTTCCATTAATGTAAAAAAACAATCTTTATAGCTTTAGGTTTGAGGGGCCTTAATGCAAGTGAAGAATTATCCTAGCAACCACTAATCTCAAGACTGTGTTATGTTACACCAATGCCATGAACATCAAACAAAGAAAGTAAACATCCACCCTAGCATTCGCTAGTCTTAGAAGGTAGTATTGTAACATCCAAATATAATAAAGGATCTTAGTTAGTTTTTAGTGCGTCGTTATAAATTGTCCTTTATGCAAGGCAACAAATATCCTAGCAGCCGCTAATCTCAAGACTTTGTTATGTTACACCAATGCTATTTAATAATATTCAAAATTAGTGGCCACTAGGATTTGAATATCATGGTAGGATTCTAATAAATTAATACAAAAATATAAATATAATGGTAGGAGTTAATTCTCTAAGCGGGACATGGAGGTGGACCTAGGTCCTTAATGTCACCGAGTGATTCACATTGAAGCACCCGTTATGTTCTGCTTGGTCCATATGGAGAAGTTTGACCCGTACCTCAAGGTGTCCCCATGACCACTTATTGAAAACATCCAATGAAATCAATGGGAATAGAAATTGGGTTGATGATTACAAACTACTTGTAAATTTTGGATTGTAAAATGCTTTTATTATACAAGAGGTATGAATTGGAGTGGTGGAGGAGAACTTTCTCTAAGCGGGACATGAGGTGGGCTTGGGTCTTAACATCCTCCGAGTGATATGCATTCAAAGTGCCCCACTATGTTCTTCTTTGTCCATATGGAGAAGTTTGACCCTACCTCAAGGTGTCCCCATGGCCACTTATTGAAAGCATACAATGAACTCAATAGGAATGGAACTTGGGTTGATGATTACAAACTACCCTTTAATAGTTCATGATTTTTTAATATGCAGATTTTATTTTAGACATTTAAATTATGTGGAGAACATATTTTTAAGGGATTTAAAATAAGTACTTTTGAGTACAAAGAAATTTAAGGCAACCCATTACTTTAATATAAAATCACCTTTTATGGGTTGTCTACATGGCACCATTTCATTGGATAATTTATTGATGAGACTTGATGTGACTTACTTTATTGGCTAGTTTTTATTTAATTTTTAACTTGAATTCAAGAAACTAATGGTAGTTGCAAAAAAATAATGGGTGACTAATGACTAGAAATTTAGTAAAATTTTAAATGTATAAATCAAGTAAGTTTAAGTGTTGGAATGTTATTTGTCCTGGCTAATGACTCAAATAGTAATGAATTAATTATTGGATCTGACTCCCATATTAAAATATCATCATTAAAATGCATACCTTGTCAGGGAAAATCAATCTTGTGTGATTAAAATTCCCTTTGTATGCTCTCATTAACTCCAATTGGACCTTAAATCTTACCTATTAAGATAGGTACTAAATAGGTAGATTTTGTGATAAGATTTGCAATAAATATCTTGATTGGCAGACTCATCACCTTTTCCAATAAACCTTGATATTAAATCCACTAGCACGCTTGTATTAATTTCAAGCATGCGATGGTATATTCACTCAATGTAAAAAAATTAGCTTTAGGTTAGAGGGGCCTTAATGCAAGACAAGAATTATCCTAGTAACCGCTAATCTAATAACATATTGAACTCAATGGCTACTAATAGTGCCATCAATATTCTTGCCAATGTGGCATCGATGGTCCAAACGTCACATTGATTTCATGTAATTATAAAGATTAGAATGGTCTGGTAGATATCATTTCACACGAAGGGAGGTGTAGAACCTGCATCCATCATTAATGGTGGCTCGTGTCTTTTTCAATTTTTAGTTGGGCATTGGCTCCTCTTTCCTCACTATTCTCTCTTCCCATTTTTGAGTAGGAGAATTATGGTTTTCTTGGGATTTCATTTTATTTCTCTGCATGGCGAGTGGTGGGAATCAAACTTCTCATCACCATCTCCCGTAGGTGTCTTCAAGATGTCTTTCATTATGAATCTATTCGTGAAGCTGAAGCAATTGTGTGTTGGGTGACTCATATATGCAAGCTTCTAATAGGGCACGTGCCACTTCTGATATAGCCACAAATTTTTTCCAATTGTCTTCTACTTCACCTAGACAAGGAAGATGTCGAGGCTGTAGTAGAGTACTTAATTTATCCGGTTCATAGAGGTGGCTTGCATGATGAATTAGTTGATTTTCACATCCCAGACCCCTTGATTTGGGTGGAAGAGGTTGATGAATAGGATATTGGTCTCAGGTGTGGGGTTCATTGGATCGGGAGAAATACGGGAACTAATCATTCATACTGAGAACATGCATGCTTCCCCTTGACATGACGACTTGGATCTCAATAGTTTTCCCCTTTGGATCTACCTATTGCATGTTTCCTATTGATTTGGCTATCGATCATCTTAATGAGTTTCACACCCTAGCTAGGGAGAAATTTATTCTCTTTCTTGGAAAGGCTTCTCAAAGCAGTGGGTGAGGTGGTGTGGGCAAAGTAGTTATTTTCACCACTCTTTTGGCTCATGTTCATGCTTGGTTTTGGTGCTTCCTGGTCTATTTTGGTTCTTTGGTCTATTCTCTTGGTTTATCTCCCCTTCATGGTGTTCCTTGTTATGGGGACTTGGGTTTTTTGTGTCACTTGGTTTTTGTATTGGTTCTATATTTATATGGGTGGGGTCCCGTAACCCCGGTTCAAATCTCTAGTCAAAAGCATTTAAAAATTAAAAAGAACATATTGAACTCACTTGGTTGCTAGGATGAAAATTTTTTTGGAATATGTGTAATCATGAAATTTATTAAAATTTGTTATGTTACATGAAGGGAGTATAATAAGCTTCGATATTAGGGGCTACGTGTAATCTAGAAAATCATTTATATATGTAATATATTTTTAGATGATTTAATGATTTTGACAAGAGCTCAAAACTTGGTGATTGATGAGATCCCACCCAATTACAAAAACAAAAGATAATCGATAAACCAAATGACCAAACAAAAAAACCACAAAAACTAACTAGGCTACAAGACGAGAAAATCGAACATAAAAAACAAACAAAATACCCAACCACTAACAACTAGTGATAAGAACCATAAATTACACCTGAGAGGCCAAGTTTCTTAGGCTGGAGATACATTCTCCCACCCACTAAGACATCCTCCCAAGCCCCTCATAATAAGAAACATGAACTCCTAAAGAAAACCACATCAAAACCAATGCAAAATTTTGGTGATATAATAATCCAACTTCTAGGACAAAGCTTTTCCCTTTCAAACATCATTTATTACCACTTGGGAATCACCTTCAATTTCCAAAGCTTCACAGCCAATGTTGACCATAGTTTGAGACCTACCAACAAAGCTTGAGCCTCTGCCTCATTACACATGCCATATTTTAAAGGAAAGGACCCAACTATTACTAAACTTCCATCCACATCTCTAATTAAACACCCCACTCCTGATAGGTCCGAGTTGCCTTTCGAGGCTCATCAAAGGTAAGTTCTTGAAAAGTGGGAGGGGGTGGAAAATTTTGGATGGTAAACACTTTTATTATACCAGAGCTATGAACTAGAGTGGTGGAGGAGAAATTTATCTAAGTGGGACATGGGGTGTGCTCAAGTCCTTATTGTCATCGAGTGATTTACATTTGAAGCACCCTAATATATTCCACTTGATCCATATGGAGAAGTTTGACCCCTACCCCAAGGTGTCCCCATGGCCACTTATTGAAAGAATCCATGAACTCAATGGGAATGAAATTTGGGTTAATGATTACAAACTACTTGTAACTCACCAATATCTAAGAACTTGAGTTCATCATGTCTTTCAAATATTTGTTGTCTAGTCATGTATTTGAATATCCATTAGGTCATTACTGATTGTCCTACATGTAAGACAACAACTATCCTAGCGGCCGCTAACCTCAAGCCTGTGATGTTGCAACAATGTTGATTCAAATAACATAATGAACCCAGTGGCCACTAGGCTTAAAATTGAACACAACGGCCGCTAGGCTTAAATTTTCATTTGGAATTCATGTGATAGGCTTCCAATATAATAGTGAGCTTAGCGGTAGCTAGGCTTTAAATTTTGTTTGGAATCACTAGTATTCATGAAAGAAATGTAGTGAGAAACCACCCAATGGTTGTCTGTCATTAAAAATAGTATTTTAAAATTAAAATATAATTGTTGGGAACATTTGAAGCACCCGCTATGTTCCATTTGGTCAATATGGAGAAGTTTGATCCCTACCCCAAGGTGTCCCCATGGCCACTTATTGAAAGCATCCAATGAACTCAATGGGAATGTAACTTGGGTTGATGATTACAAAATACTTGTAAATTTTGGATGGTAAATGCTTTTCTTATACTAGATATATGAAATGGTGTGGTGGAGGAGAACTTTCTCTAAGTCGGGACATGGAGGTGGGCTTGGGTCCTTAATGTCCACCGAGAGATACACATTCGAAGCACCCCATTATGTTCTGCTTGGTCCATATGGAGAAGTTCAACCCATACCTCAAGGTGTCCCCATGACCACTTATTGAAAGCATCTAATGAACTCAATGAGAATGAAACTTGGGTTGATGATTACAAACTACTTCAGAACTCACCAATAGCCCAAGAAATTGAGTTCATCACGTCTTTGAATATTTGTTGTCTAGTCATGTATTTGAATATCAGTCGGGTCATTACTAATTCTCCTACATGCAAGACAACAACTATCCTAATGGCCGCTAACCTCAAGTCTTTGTGATGTTACAATAACACTGATTTGAATAACATAATGAACCCAAGTGGCCACTAGGCTTAAAATTGAACACAACGGATGTTAGGCTTAAATTTTTGTTTGGAATTCATGTGATAGAATATGAATATAATATTGAGCTCAACAACCATTAGGATTAAATTTTCATTTGGAATCATGAGTATTCAGGAAAGAAATGTAGTGAGAAACCACCGTAACAGTTTCCACTCATTAAAAATAGTCTTTTAAAATTGAAATTTAATTATAGGGAGCATTTGAAACACCCCGCTATGTTTTGCTTGGTCCATATGGATAAGTTTGACCCCTACATAAAGGTGTCCCCATGACCACTTATTTAAAGTATCTAGTGGAATAATGGGAATGGAATTTGGGTTGATGATTACAAACTATTTGTAAATTTTGGATGGTAAATTATTTTATTATACCAGATCTATGAACTGGAGTGGTGGAGGAGAAATTTCTCTAAGCGGGACATGGAGGTGGGTTTGGGTCCTTAATGTCCACCGAGTGATCCACATTCAGTGCCCCCACTATGTTCCGCTTGGTCCATATGGAGAAGTTCAACCCCTACCTTAAGGTGTCCCCATGGCCACTTATTGAAAACATCTAATGAACTCAATAAGAATGGAACTTGGGTTGATGATTACAAACTACTTGTATTTCATCAATAGCCCAAGAACTTGAGTTCATCCTATCTTTGAATATTTTTTGTCTAGTTGTGTATTTGAATATCCATCAAGTCATTACTAATTGTCATGTATATGCAAGACAACAACTATCCTAGCGACCGTTAACCTCAAGCCTCTGTGATGTTGCAACAATGTTGATTCAAATAACATATTGAACCTAGTGGCCACTAGGATTAAAATTGAACACAGCGCCACTAGGCTTAAATTTTTGTTTAGAATTCATGCGATAGACTTCAAATATACTAGTGAGATTAGTGGCCGCTAGGCTTAAATTTTTGTTTAGAATCACGAGTATTCAGGAAAGAAATGTAAGTAACAACCGACAAGGGGTTCATTTAGGCAATATCCTAACATGTGGGTTCATATTGAGGTAATTAAAATTAATAAAATTAAAGTCAATATATTGATAGACATGAGGGGGTGAAAGGGTTTAATTTATTAATATTTTGAATCATGTATTGGGGTTAGGTTCGAGACATGGGCCAAAGGAAAGGGAGGTATAATTTTAATATAAAACTAAAACATTTGAACCCTAGTTTTTAGAAGTAAATAACTTAAAATTGAAAAAAGTGTGGTAACAAACTAAATTATAATTGATTTTTAATAAAGAAATTTCAATTAAGTGATTCTTAACCAAGAAATAATAAGATGGTAGAAACTAGGATAGAGTATTTTTTTAAGACGAGTGATATTATTTCACCATGTTAATTATTTGAAGAACTATTGATAAATGATTAAAGATCAACATTTATAAGGTGATTGGTAAAAGGTCTTCGATGGATTCAAACTATCTTTTGAGAGTAAATACATATTAAAAAATTTTTGGGTGAGAATTATGATATATTTTCTATTTAATATATTAAGGTAAAAATAAAAAGGGGTAAACAAATTTGTAATTAAAAATGGGTGAGCAAGGTACATGGGAAAAATATAGGGGTATTTTCTTTAATAAAATAACAAGAGGGGTTATTATAAATTGAATAATTAGAGGTAAAAACTAGAATTAAGGGTATTCTTTAATACCCTTTAAACACACGTGCTATACCATAACTTTATTAAGTGAACCCTATTTAACAACCACCCTAACGATCGTCAGTAGTTAAAAATAGTATATTAAAATTGAAATATAATTGTGGGGAGCATTCGAAGTCCCCCGCTATGTTCCGATAGGTCCATATGGAGAAGAAAATCCCCTACATCAAGTTGTCCCCACGGCCACTTATTAAAAGCATCGAGTGAACTCAATGGGAATAAAACTTGGGTTGATGATTACAAACTACTTGTAACTCACCAATAGTTCAAGACCCCTCAATTCATACTTTTGTCTTCAAATATTTGTTGTCTAGTAGTGTCTTTGAGTAACATGTTGAACCCAATGACCACTAGGCTTAAGTTTTAATTTGGAATTCATGTGATACACTTTAAATATACTATTAAGACAACACCGAGAAAGCTTAAATTTCCCTTTAGAATCACCAAGATTCAGAAAGAAATGTAGTGAGCAACCACACTATCGGTCCGCCATTCATGAAGAAAATAGTCATTGAAAATTTAAATATAATAATGTGGAACATAGTTATATTTTCAATTGAGTGGTTACAAAATATCCCGAATGCAAGCAACATGTATCCTAAAATACCGCTAACTTAAAGTCTTTGTTATTTTTATAGAGCACCATGTAATTATCTTAAACCTCAACAGATTAGAACATTATGCAATAAAAATTGAATATCATTTGTACTCAGAGGCCTCTGCTAAACTATTGTTTTTGGAGTTTAGTTTAGTATTGAGTTTTTAGTTGGGTTATTAATCAATATCTTGATCAAAGTAAGAATTATCTTAGAGACCGATAATATTAAGTCTTTATTATGTTAGACCAACGCATTGGAATAATCTATGACCTTAACATACTATAGGCTTCGAATATCATGTGATAGACTTTAGATAACATATTAAACTCCTGTCCACAATGCTAAAAATATCATTGTTTTTTAAAAGAAAGTAAACATCCACCCTAGCGATCGCTAGTCTTAGAAGGTAGTATTGTAACATCCAAATATAATAAAGGAGCTTAGTTAATTTTTTCAGTCGGGTTGTTACTAATTTTCCTATATGCAAGGAAAAAATATCCTATCACCGCTAATCTTAAGTCTTTTTATCTTACACCAATTCTATTTACTAATCTTCAACATTTGCAGCTAGTAGGATTTAAATATCATGGTAGGATTCTGATAAATTAATACGGAAATCTAAATATAATAATGGTGCTTAGCTTGGTTTTTAGGTGAGCCGTCCTAGTTGTATCATATCCGATTCAACCTTTCAATAAAAAGCCGCCACTAGTCTCCCTTCTTGTTTAAAAAAATGTATTCAAAAACCCTTTAATATTTGTCTTGTCTTGGAATATTTGTTGCCTTGTGTTGTTTTGTAATAGCTAGGCAATGTAAACATCAAGCTTAGCAAACTTCTAGTCTTGGAATATGTTATAAGAAAAAATTTAACAATTGTTACTTTAGATTGGCTCATTTATCAAGTAAGTTGTTACTTTAAAAAGGATGAAGAAGAACAAAAAATAAAATAAAAACCAAAGAAATAGATAGAAGGGCTAAAAAGGGAACCTGTTTAACAGACATGAATACTTGAAAGATGACTGAACATAAAGAATGGGTTTTTGAAGGAGTAAATATTTTAAAAGGGATAACAAAATCTTCGGTCATGGGCGAACAAAAATCTTTGGTCATGGGAGGAAAAAATGTGGTTTTGACAAGGAGATGGAATGGAACTGTAAAGGTGCCAAAGGGAAAGGCAAGGGACATATGCGGTGCAAAACAAAAGAACTAGCCAAATACAAAGTGACTATAAGTATCACTCATCAACTACAATACACATAAAATAACATAGATTCTTTTGATAAATACATGTTTTAGTTGTATATTATATTTTGACATCCTTGATAATGTTTTTTAAGCTCCGTATTCTCTCTAAAACATAGTATCAACGAGATTCTATCTCACAACTGTTTTAATTGTCTCTTTTATTTCATCCTTTATGGTGCTCCGATCTACACTCCAACCCGTGATCTATCCACAATCACTATTTTCTGTCTTGTTTGTGCACCCCCAAACACGATTACAATCGCTGCCAGAACTTACCATTCAAAAAAACATCCAGAATCGAATTGAGCACTCGGAAACTAGAATTAGTGCATATGTGCATTGTATTATGATTTCAAGCGCTCCTTTTCTATGCCTATAAAATAAATAAAAAGAAACCCCGATATATATTTCTTTGGTTTATTTAGTTTTTTCCAAATGCATTCAACAAAATAAATTAAAAAACAAAAAAGTGGGAATAGGAAATCTCAAAATTTGAATTTCCACTTCTTAAAGAGAAAGTGCGGGATTTTGATATTTCAAATATTAGCATTTAATGTGGGGGATTTCACATACCGTACTTTTAATTAACCTTTCATTAATGTTTACATTTAATTCGAGGCATATTGTGGGATACAGGGAAATCAAATTGATTAATTTTACCTACTTTAGAAACAAGTGGGACAACGACAAAAGTTTCTTTGTGAACACTCGGGAAAACCACAAATATTAATTTAAGAATAATAAGAAACCATTTACAAAATAGAAGTGGACATTAGTAAAAAATTTTTTTTTTTTTTAATAGAGTGATATACGCCTAGTTAATTATTAATTTTTATTGAGTGCGACTTCGATATTTTTTAAATATATTACATGTTAATGCGGGGGATAGCGTGGGATTCAGGGAAATCAAATTTATTAATAGTACCTACTTTAGAAACAAAGTGGGACATCAACAAAAGTTGTTTTGTTTGGATTCGTGGCAAAAACGACAATTGTTAATTTGACATAATAAAAACCATTTAGAAAGCAAAATTGAACATTAGGAAACAAAAAAATTTAAATTTTTAAGGAGCGATATATGCCTCATTAATTATTATTTTTTATCTAGTGCGAATTCGGTATTTTATAAATATAATTCACGTTAATTCAAGGGAATGTGGATATACGGGAATTTAAATTTATTAATACTACCTACTTTAGAAACTGGGGACGACGACGTCAAAAGTTTCTTTGTGAATTGATTGGAAAATGACAAATATTAATTTAAGCATAATAAAAAACCATTTAGAAAATAATAGTGAACACTACGAAACAAAAAAAATAAATTTTAAGAGAGCGATGCACGCCTCGTTTATAATTAATTTTTATTGAGTGCGAATTGGATACTTTTTAGCTATCATCTACATTAATTAAAAAAATTTGAATAAACTGTGGCATCTTGAAAGTTTGAACTAGTTAATTACACAATTATATAATTGACACATTTATTAAGAAAATTTTAATTAGTGACAAAATTAACAAATATTTTTAACCTATAAAAATCCAAATTATTATGGTGTAACTGTAATCCATTAAAATGTTGCCACGTGGCATGAAATTTCTAATATATCTCTTGATCGTCGATATTTTGGAGTTATTTATGCATTACTCTAGAAAAATTAAAACATAATTTTACTCTACACCCGAATTTGAGAGTACCTTATAGATAGGAAAGAAAATAGTGAATGTTATGCTCCATTAGAATATTTTTTTTGCAACACCAAATTCAAAATAATAAATACTTAGATTTTATAGGGGACCAGGATATTCTCTTCAACACATGTTAAAGAACAACTCTGCATGTTGTATGTTGTATTTCTATTTGATGAGAATAAGCCTAGTGGTCGCTAGCCTCTACAACTTCTAGGTTTCATTTCCAACAATGTAAATAAATATCTTTACAATTTTCGATAAGTAGTATTTTATCAATTGTAATCTTATCTTATTGACTATACACTCCTTCCATAACCAAGTGTGGCACTACATACCATATAAAGATTTCTCAACTTCTATATTACTCATAAGTTCTTTTGTGTCTAACACATAATTTATATGAGTTTGTATCAAGTAAAATACTTAGCGAGTGCTAAGCTCCATTACTTAAACAAGATCAATCAAACACTGGTTGTGAAAGAAATTCTTAGCAACGCTAAGCTTCAAAACTCACCGAAGGAATGATTATGTGAAAAATAGGCTAAACAATTTATTAATAACATAGATGCTTTATGAACAAACAAATCATAGTAATAGATAGTATTAGTGTCGCTAGGCATTTTCCATAATAGATTTTGATGGCAGATAGGTGAGATATGGAAATTTTTATTTTCAAAGCTATGAGGGCCTTTGCATTGTCGGAAAGAAAGATGATTAATAAAAAGTTTTTAGGGTGATCATATAACACCATAGGGAACTGCTAGGCACACACATTTGCATATTTTCCTTTTTACACATCGGTGTGGATCAATGAAAATGATTAGCAACCGCTAAGCTCCGCTACTTGTCAGGAGGAGTAGATTAGTGGCCACTAGGCTCAACTGATTTTTTATTTTAAATATAGAGATCAAACAATAGTTCATATTAAATAAAATGCTTAGTGACCACTAAACTTGATTACTTATAGAAAGGAATGATTTGTTAACAACTAGGATAAACAATATCTTATTTCAAACATAGCGCTATAATAACATATCATAATAATAGATATTATCAGCAAGGAATTTATTGTGAAATTTGTAGATGCAAAATTTGTGAGATATAAAACTTGTTTACCGTCAAAAGTGAGGGAGGTCTTTTGAGAAAGTAATAGATTAGTGGCCTCAAGGTTAAACTGTTTATTAATTTCAAAAATAGAGATAAAAAACAATTCGTATAAAAGAAATGCCTAACAACCGCTAAGCTCGAATGCTTACAAAACATAACGCCCTATAATTATTGTTTATTGATAAATGAGAAAGGAATATATTAGTAGCCTCTAGGCTAAACTGTTTCTTAATTAAGAAAATAGAAATAAAAAAAGTTCATATTACAAAAATGCTTAACAACCACTAAGCTACGATACTTACATAACATAGCGCTTGGATAATCAGATCATATGAATGGATAAAATGGCATTGCAAGGCATTTTTTATGTTAGTTTGTATCAAATAAAATGCATAGCAAATGCTAAGCTACATTACTTACTGAAAGGAGTGGCTTGGCACTCACTTGGCTATATTGTTTCTATTTTTAAAAAATATCGACCAAATAAAAATCACTGTCTGTTTGTCCCACTTGTTAGAGCATAATAATAGAAGTACATATTTTAAATGTGAAGACGTATCCTCATCATCTTGGCCCTGCATATTTCTAGAAATATCTCGTTAAACAAAATAGTCCTAAACATTTTACTAAAAATGAAGGGAAAAGATGAACACGAGTCTTTCTTAAGAATGAATGATCCGAGACCGTGAAGAACAAATCGTGTTTTATGATTTCCAATTATTCGTTGATGACGAGGATATTGGTTGCTATCCTATATATTGTTCATGAATCTATTCTAATAAATGCTAAAAAATAATCTCAACATGTTTGAAGTCATTATTTGAAATTATATTATATTCGATGAACTATCATTGGCAGAGCCAAGTCCTGAATACAAACCTTTGAGAAGGATGACTTACCACTAGAATTTTTACAACCGATAAGCGCTACGTTAGTTAGTGTGGTTATGTAGATATGTAGTAAATTTTGAGAAGTCGATTCACAAATGCGGAAGGTGTTATTATAGAGAATGTTGAAGAGGGTATTGAGAAAATAATGTTAGTGGAAAACATGTTGTGTATAATTTGTGTGGAATAAATTGTCTTTAACAACCTTGTTGATACAATATTGTATCGATCAAGTTTTCCTAATATAGTGGTTTGTATTGCCCAACTATATGATTTGTATCATGAAACAAGATGAAGTATGGAATATTTAGACTATTTTCATTAAATTTTAAGTAATGAGTTTTTCTTTGTTCAAGATCACAATGATATTTTTTATTTTGAAGGAAAGCAACAAAAGGGAATTGTTTATCCTTGATACTTGTCTAGATCTTAATGGTATTATCAAGATCTTCACATTTTTGGTCAAGTAATTCATAGTTGAGGCTTAAATTTTTTGCTTTTCTATCTTGTGATGCATTGTAATCAGATGGTACTCTTGGGATTTTTGTCTGCTAATGAGTTTGAACTTTTGGATTTACGGTGTGCTTCCATACATTGATTTTTTGGTGAATATTCTTATATCATTTTACTTGTTAATAGAATATAAGATGTTATTCATAAATAAAACACACCATCAAATCCCAAATTAGTAAATTAAAATTATATGCCAAACTTATTGAGATTACTCGAAGGACAAAATATTTATTTTTATTTTTAAATGATTATTAATAGTTTGAAGATTAAATTATGTAGTATCTTGATATTGATTACCGAGGTTGTCCCAACTATAGATTATGGACCCGATCCCACCCAATGTAAATTAATAAATGTATGAATCAATAAATCAAGTGTGGGAACATTGTTGGTCCATTGTTATCGAATTGAGTACTAATGAACTAATTATTAGAGGCGACTCTCATATTATTGCTAACGCTGCCATCAAATAACTTGTGTGAATAAAAATTATTTTGTACTCTTTCATTAATTACATATTGGACCTTATATGTTATTTATGGGGAGGCTACTAAGAAGGCATATTTTATAGAAAATCACATGATAATATTGGAAATAAATATGCTAATCACTGGACTCATCACCTTTTCCAATAAAGGTCATTATTAAAGCCCCTAACAACCTTGTATTAATTATAAGCATGTGATGGCATAGCCACTCCACATATTTATCGATCATCTCCTCCTTATTTTCATGTCTTTCGTATTTATTTCATTGGATTTCATTTCACCTATCATTGCCTTTCCAATGTTGCCTTTCATGCAATTTTTGTTTTCGATACATGAAATGGCATTTTATACCAAAATTTCACGTCACCATTTGAAATCCATTTTTCAAATTGAAACATATTAAGACTGTTTGCTATTGAGTGAGTTCTTTAAGATGATTATATTTCTCTAGAGGGACATTCGAGGGTAAATGTGGAAGTTACTTCAACATTTTTTTTCATCTTCTTATCATACATCTGACAAAGGATTGAGCTTTGGAGATGTGACATCACTGGATCAAGCCAGTGTATAGGGTTGGCATGGAAGCAAAAATGGAATAAACCATGAGTGCATCATGGCCCTTTCTATCTAAGGTTTTTTCTAAATAGGAAGTCTTTTTGGACATGGCCATTTTTTTAGAGTTGTACAAATGGTTTGACATCCTAATGTGATTCATGTCTGGTGTGTCCAAATGAGGTGAGACACCAA